>CAAE01014971.1:0-47451 GCA_000180735.1 Tetraodon nigroviridis
CTGCTGAGGTAACCGCGGCGACGGCAGGAGGCTGCTGTTGTGTTAGCGGGGCTGTGTTAGCTGGCTCTGAGCCGGGACACTCTGTCCTAGTTGTGAAGGTCTGGATGAAACACGCGCTGGAGGCTCCAGACTCACCTCTTTGAGGGAGATCTTGGCCGTGTAGACGATGTTGGAGCCATCCCTCCGGTAGCTGGGGTGCTCCTCGTCCCTGAGGATGAAGGTGATGTCGGCGGGGGTGCTGTTGGGCGTCTCGTCCCCCTCCCTGGGGAAGGTGATCCTGGTCCCTGCCTTCCAGCCTTTCTTCACCACCACGTTCAGCACCTTCTCCTCGGACCTCAGGCCGTGGCCCTCCGGGCCCAGGCGGCTTCGGGTGACCTTCACGTGCTTGGTGCAGCCGTGCATCACCTCCTCCAGGGTCACGGGCAGGTCGTGCACCACCTCTTTGGCCTGAGCCCTGCGCGCTCTGCCGTCGGGGCCGGCGAAGCCGTTGACGTGGCTGAAGGGGAACCGCCGGAAGGGGTTGAACAGATCGTCCTCGCCGTCAAAGTCGGAGCCGAAGAAGAAATCGTAGTGGTCCGAGAAGGTAGCGTGGGGGTCGCCGTGGAAATGGTTGCGGAACACTTTGCCTTGAGATGCATTGGAAACCCCATTTTTAAGACCTGGAAACACCAAAGAGAACAAAACGTCAACACTTGAGCCCCAAATTAGTAAAAGAATAACAAAATCCGAAGCTCAATTCCAGCCCCAGTTTAAAAAAACCCACCTTCTTCCCCAAACTGGTCATAAATGCTCCTCTTCTTGGGGTCGGTGAGGATCTCGTAGGCCTCTGCGATCTCCTTGAACCTGTCCTCTGCGTCGGCGTCGCTGTTCTTGTCGGGGTGGAACCTGAGGGCCAGCTTTCTGTAGGCCTTCTTGATCTCGTCCTCGTTGGACTCTGGAGAGACGCCCAGCACCTTGTAGAAGTCCTTCCCGGTGGGCTTGGTGGTCGGGCACGGCGTGTCGGCCTCGGGCTTGCTGCCCTCCTACAGAAACAGGAAGGACCAGACATGAGGCTCGTGTCACCATTCATAAAAACCCGATCAAAGATTTTTGCGCTTTGAATGTATCACTGATGAGGCGGAACCACACACACACACACACACACACACACACACACACACACACACTCATTAACTCAGCCCCACAGGTGGAGATGCCCTCCAGAGGGGGTATAAAATCATTTCTCTCAGCCCTGCAGTACGTTTGAAAGGATGCCGCTGAGGGAAGGCGGACTGGTGGGGGGGAAGCAGATCTCCCCCAACGACAACCATTCCGCCACAGCGATTGGCTGGAGCCGGGTTGCGTTCGGATGAGCCCGCAGCCACCGACGGGCGACGTAACGAAACCGTCCTTCCGAAGGACCCGACGAGGCAAAGCCATTAAAGTGGCGAAAGGAGCGAAGCGGAAGCACTCACCGCTGACGACGACGAGCCCGCGCTGTCCCCGCGGTGCACCACCCGCACTTTACATTTCACATTGACATTCTTGTGATTGACACCGAACTGGGTCCAGATGAGAACCATGGCGGCCGCTGGCAGAGGCGCTGTCGCTGGGACGGGGAGGGTGTGAGCCTGTGGTCGCTGTCCGGCCGCGCTGGTGCTGAAACGGCTGCGCTCAGGCTGGAGCTGCTGGCTGTGGCGCTTCTTCTCGCCTCTCTGCTAAATAGCTCCGCGCCGGCTCCTTTACTATCCACTCACCCGCCCACGTAGCGTGACAGAGCTTTCCCCGGCCCCGCCTGTTTCCTGACGCACGGCAGGGGATGCCGGCGTCCGGATGGTTCGGCGCAAGGCGATTGGCCCCGGCGCGGTGATCGGCGCGGATGTTCCAGCCTCCTTCTCCTTCTGGAGGCTTGTTTCCGGAGTTCTTGAGGAAATGGGCCGGGCAGACAGTCACGAAGCTGAGGAGACGGGCTATTTTCCGCGGACAGAACCAACGGAGACGGTGGTGATGGTGCCGGAGATCCAGACGGCCCCCCGGGGCCGACGTCCTCCTGCGGCTTTACGCGTACGCGCACAGACACGTAGAAGGAGTTTATTAAAACACACGTCTGGTCATCTATCTATCTATCTATCTATCTATCTATCTATCTATCTATCTATCTATCTATCTATCTGTCTATCTATCTATCTATCTATCTATCTATCTATCTATCTATCTATCTATCTATCTATCTATCTGTCTATCTATCTATCTATCTATCTATCTATCTATCTATCTATCTATCTATCTATCTGTCTATCTATCTATCTATCTATCTATCTATCTATCTATCTATCTATCTGTCTATCTATCTATCTATCTATCTATCTATCTATCTGTCTATCTATCTATCTATCTATCTATCTATCTATCTATCTATCTATCTATCTGTCTATCTATCTGTCTATCTATCTATCTATCTATCTATCTATCTATCTGTCTATCTATCTATCTGTCTATCTGTCTATCTATCTATCTATCTATCTATCTATCTATCTGTCTATCTATCTATCTATCTATCTATCTATCTATCTATCTATCTATCTATCTATCTGTCTATCTATCTATCTGTCTATCTATCTATCTATCTATCTATCTATCTATCTGTCTATCTATCTATCTATCTATCTATCTAGGAAGGTGTGAGATGTGACACTGAATTCAAGGATGGGAATAAAGGAGTGTTTCTAATTGCACCCTTGTATAAAACTGGGGAGACAAACCAGCAGGAGGCAGGTGTGCAGGATAAACGGGGCTGTGTGTTTTCTGAGGCAGATAGAGGAACTAAGCTGAACGTTCCAGGTGCATCCGTGTGAAGCGCAACCCCCTGCATCCGTCGGCTTGTGTAAGAATCCACCCACGCAGAGCCCAGCAAATTGCCGCGAACAGCTGGGGTGAAGATGCACATTCCAGCTCTGTGACAGATCCTTTGACATCTAACGGCTCACACCTATTATATCACAGTTTTGCAGATCCTTTAGCGGTAAAATAAAGGATCCTGCCCGTTGTGGAGCCGTGGAGCTCAGCGGGAGGGAGCAGATACATACATGGCCCTGCTTCCTGCAGTGACGCTCGGCGCATCCAATGAGGATCGGAGTTTCCTGGGGATTCTCCTCTTGCTCTGCAGGAAACGCTGGACTAATTTGGTTCGGGGCTCGGAGCGTCACGGAGCCGCGCTATTCAGAGCTCCGGCAGGATGGTGGAGCTGTGAATCAGAGCAGGCTCTCGCCTGGTGCCAACAGGAACAGGCTGATTCTGAGGACGGCCTGTTTTCTCTTTCGCAGATACACATGCAAATGTGGCTGCCAGTGGCTGGGATAATCATCATCATTAGTGCTTGGAGCTGCGCTGGCTCCGGGATCCAGGCGACAAGTGGGCGGACAGCTCAACTAGCTGTGTTCAACCCAGCCCAGGAATAAAATCTTCTGTTCTTTAGTGTTCTTTTGAATATTTGAACTCAGTAAAAGCTTTGTTTGGTGCGCTGGTCTGGGTGGTGGGCGCCCTCGGCTTTGGTGGCATTTGGTGAAGAAGCGTGAGTCTGGAAATCGCTGTTTGGGATGGGAAATGGGAGAATTCTCTAAAGCTAATCCAACACCAGAGATGGTCTAGTTGGTTTATGTAGCTAAGCACCAACTAGAGCCTCAGCTGTTTAGAGTGTGTGTAGAAGACACACAACATGCAGCATCATCCTGACCCTCACTTGACCTCCGACGGCACACAAGGATAAAATCAAGTGCGTTTTTGCTAATCCATCCCTCCATTTTTCATGCATTTGAAGCCTCGGAGGTTCAGCTCCACCGCTGGTGTTTGGGAGGGACTCTCAGCACCCTGCCGGGTGCGAGGTGATGCCATCCTCACACCGTCCCACCGCCAGCGCTCATCCGGCCCAGCAGAAGGTCGCGGCGTGAATCAGCCCTGGGCCGTGTCTGTGGAGGCTCTCAGTCAGGTGTCCAAGACTAGACTTCAAGTCCGCATGGACACAAAGTCTGCTCTTGAATCGACTCTGGGCCGCGTGTACCTGGAGGTTTCTTTGGAAGACAAGCCGAGGAAAGACGGACCCTTCTGGAATATTAAGTAGGAAAGAGTGTGAGCTGAGGACAAGCTGAGCGAGGGAAGAGAACAGGCCGTTCTGTTCAGACAGACAAAAACAAATCCGTTTTTTTCATTTTCTCCCGTCTAGCACCTTCTCCCCAACGCGCTGCGGCGCCCACGCATGTCCAGGAGAGTGGCTGTTACATGCTGGCTAGACCCAAGCCTCCGTGCTCCAGAAACCCAGACGAGCAGATGGCTGATGGAGTCAGAAATAAACGTTGTTCATCCAGTGCTAAACACTTGGTGCAGGAGGAGGTTTCTGAGGAGCAGGAGGCACCGACTGACCGTGGGAGATGGTGATCTTTGGCCCACAGGAGGCTGAATCTGGGAGAAATTCTTCTCCACGGCTCAGCCACTGCAGAGTCAACCTGCATTTCAGTTACATCACAGCGGCTGCAAGAATTCTACAGGCCAGAGGATGAAAACCTCAGAAAAGGACGCGTTTGCTTCAGTTGTTTCATTTCTTGGTGAGTGCTGCCACCTGCTGGTCACACTCAGCGGGTTTAATGGTGAAGCCAGAGAGCTGCACATGTTGGACACCAGGTCCCAGAGGTGCACGGCTCCTCTCTGCAGCCAACCCATCCCTCAGTCCCCCCTCTGCTGAGCTCTGGAGCCTGGTTTCGTTGTCTCTGGTAACCTCTGATCCTCCTCTGGGTGTGGGCTGGTGGGGGGAGGCAGCCTGCAGAAGGCCGGGCTCTCACAGGAAATTAGGAGGAAGATGAGAGTCGACAAGCAGAAAGGCCACGTGCAGGCTGGTAACGCCAGGGGTTGGAGGGGTTGGAGGAGGATGGAGGAGGATGGAGGAGGATGGAGGTGGCAGACACACCAAAAAGGCAGCAGAAGTCAAAAATCAGCTGACTGAACACTAATCCTCCCAGCGATTTTCTTTTCTCCAGATGGCATCAAAGCTCCAACGGCAGATCTGGTAAATGATTGAAGCTCAGCTGCAGTTACATAAATCTGTGGCTGGAAGAGGTTTTTAAAAATACAACAAAAAACAATAAACTATGAGGAGATTGTTTTCCGTGCTGAAACCTTGACTGGATTTAAATGAATTGTTTTTGTGTAAAACCTGTGCGTGCAGTTAGCGGCGCTGGGCCGCGCTGCCGTTTGTCCTTTGATCTTTAGCATATTTTGTTAATTTGGAGTCAAATCAAATCAAGCCTGCTCTGATCACTAATACAGTCCGTATGTGTGCGACAGCACGCTGGCTTCAGCATCTAAGTCAAAGCGTTTACTGCTGCGAATTAGCTGCTCATCCTTTCAACGGCTCCTATCCTGACTTCATCAGATTCTGCCAGCCCTCCTCTTCCTCAGCTACTCACAAAGAGAGCTGTTTTCCTCCCTGAGGGGGAAACTCGTCTGTCAGAGAAATCGGAGCTAAAATTGAAACCCGGCTGCCAGTTTGTCACGTCGCTTCCCCCTCTTTGGTGTTTGTGCTTCTTTTTGAAGACACGATCAAGGCAGTGCTCCTGCACCTCTCCCCGCCGCTACCTCAACACCCGCGGTCACGTTTCTCCCTCTGAACCTCTCGATCTCCCAGAACTGTCATTTTCTTCACCTCCTCTCGGAAGATGACTGAACGCAACCATCCGCTGTTTAAATATAGTTTTGCACTGTTCTGAACTCTGCCGTGGCCGTTACTAGTGTTTAAGCACACGTTCAGGGTCAGGCTAGCAGAAGTACCCCAGGGAGCGTCGTCTGGCCCACTCCATTTGCTTATTTTCACCCCTAATTTGCAATTTAAAAATAATTACCTCTGTCAGTGCTTAAATTCTGCCCTCACATCCCTTCAGAAGGTTAAACATCAACAAGTTGAAGTGGCTACTCCAACTTTCTCCACCTACATAAACCCTATCGGAGAAAAGTGGTTTCCTACCTTGTGACTGGAAGATAAATTAAAATTCTATCATCTGACTGAGGTCTCCCAAGTTAATGAAGCCAGACTTGATTTAATAAAAAGGAAAACAAAAGGGACTGTGTGTCTTCTATTCTGGAGAACCTGAAGTCTGACTATTCATCTGAGCAGCTAATCAGGAAAAAGAGGGGTTTTATTAGCGGCGTTTTGTTCGAGCAAAACAATGGTAGCACAAGAGGAATAAGAAGTGGATTGTTCTGCATTTGAATGGTTAAAAAAAAAAATATGTCACTTTATGAAGCAGTTTTTCAGTAAACTTTAAAGCCCTTTATTCTCACCAGCTTCATGACAAAAAAGGAAAACATATGATGGAAAGAGATGTTAAAATAGGTGCTGGTTTCTTCTTTAGGAGGGGTAAAAATGATTACAGTTGATGACAGTATACAGCTCATTCCTGATGAAATGGTAGGACATGTTTATACGACGTCTGTCAAGCTAATGCTAACTCATACGCGAGGGAGAAAAATATGATTTTATGGCTAATTCATTCTGCCACTAAAACAATTAGGATTACTAAATGTCAGCTGTCCCATAGCTTTTTAATGCATCTGACTTAATGGCATCAAATGGCATCATGTTTAACAAACATATAACTTACAAACACTTAGCATGGTTAGCTGGAGCCGCGAGGAACAGCATGGCACCGGACAGGTGGTCCACAAACACACACGGTACAACTCTTGTAGTCGTGTGTGGCGGCAAAACTGTACAGCCTTCTCTCTCTCTCTCTCTCTCTCTCGCTCTCTCTCTCTCACACACACAAACACACACACACAGACACACACACACGTGTGCAGATGCCAACACACAGTCAGGCACACGTTCACATACCTACACACAGAAGGTTCCGGGGTGCACTTCCCCCCCGCCCTCGCTTTAGAGCGAGTCCCCGCCGTGCTGAGAGCTGAACTCCTGGAAGTCCTCGGGGATGATGTCTGTGGGAGACAAGGTGGGCGGGGTCAGATCTGGTCACGCGTCGGTTTGGACGGCTCTCCTCGCCGCTCTCTCACCGTTGCAGCGATACTTCAAGTTGGACCAGATGATGTTCTCCTGGGAGAAGCAGAAAACGCCCAGTCGTCCTCCTCTCATGGTGGTGTCGATGATGATGCCGGAGTCCGCCACCAGCTCTGTTCCTTCGTAAAAGCGGGCCCTGAAGGCAGCGCGAGGCCTTGTCACGTCTGGCTCCTCACAATGGAGGGCGTGTGTGAGGAGGGCTGGTTTTGTCCCACCTGATGTAGCCGATCTGCGGGCGGTGCTGCAGGTACCAGCGGTAGGACACCTTGTCCTTCCAGCCTACGTTCCTGGGGTCCTTCCACAGCAGGCGGACCTGGTCGTTGGTGTCACCCGTGTGCCACAGTGAGTTCCTCAGGTGCTCCCCGGGGCCGGTTGTAGACTTCACAGCCTGATGACCGGCGCGAAAAAAAAAAAAAAAAAGTGAGGAGAACATTGGAAAAAAGGGTGGGCATGGGTTATGTGACACGCTCCCTCCCCACCTTCAGCTGGATGCCGGGCTCGGCCACGGCCCTAAAGGGCGTGGCCTGCCAGTAGGTCTGCTCGGTCTGCTTCCACATCACCACGTAGAACGAGGACGAGTCCTGGTAGCCGAAGATGAAGCCGGCATAGTCGTCATCGGTCACCGTGTTGACGTGAAACGTGCCCTCGAAGTCCACGCCGCTGAAGGCCGTGTAACCTGAGCGGGGGAACAGAGAGAACCCCGTCGCGCTCAGGCACTCTGATGACATTTTATTGGGCGGAAATTCGCCTCACCGACGGCCAGCCCGGGGTCACTATTCATGGTCTGAACGATCTCCATTCCCTGCGTGATAAAGAAGGAATGATAAACGCTCCACCGGCTGGCTGGTCGTCGGCCTGCGGCTGCCGCTGGAGCTCCGCCCACCTGTGCATTTGTAGGAGAAGGCAGCTCACCTGGTTTAAAACCACCCAGTTGGGGTCGATCTGAGCGTCGCCCTCTGGGTCCAGGACCACGGTCTGATAGGCCCTGAAGTCAGTCAGCGTGACCTCGGCGTTCTCGGGGCAGCTGTCGATCCTGTCGATCACCTTGTCCTGGTCAAAGTCCGACTCGCAGATGTCTCCGACGCCGTCCTCTGAGGGACAGGAGACAAGGTGTAGGCTGAGAATGCTTCGCTGTGGCCACGTGTGTGTGTTAGCCGGCGGGCTAAAGGAAACGGCCTCCAGATCCCAAAGGTGTGCCGGCTACTCTGACTCAGGAGATCACATCCGTCTCCTCCAGGTTGTGGTTGTCTGCACTCAAATGTGACCTTCTGCATCTGTGCTAGCATCTCTTCTTCTTCTGTGGTTGCAGGGAAACGCGCAGGAGCAGAGCTTGTCTTTGTTGTTGTAAATGTGTGTTTTGGGCTCACTGTTGTCGTCGGTCTGGTCAGGGTTCGGTACCAGCCGGCAGTTGTCTGGTCCCGGCGGCAGAACGTCGGGGATCCCGTCACCGTCATCGTCGTCGTCGCACTCGTCGCCCAGGCCGTCCTTGTCGGTGTCCAGCTGGGAGCTGTTGATCACCAGTGGGCAGTTGTCCTTGGTGTCCTGGTGACCATCGCCGTCGCTACGGGGAGACAGAGGCTGAAGGACTGGAGGAGGGGGGTTCTGGTTGAGTTCTGGTTGGGCTGGAGTTTGGTGGGGTTGGTTACCTGTCCTGGTTGGTGTCGCAGGAGTCTCCCACCAGGTCATTGTCGATATCCGACTGAAACACGAGTTTGGTTTTGTTATTGGTGTGCCAGTTTGATCATTTTCAACATGAAAACCATCCATTCATCCATCCATCCATCCATCTATCCATCCATCATCCACCTACCCATCCATCCAGCCAGCCAGCCAGCCAGCTTTGACTCACCTGGTTTGGGTTGGGGATGTCGGGGCAGCTGTCACAGGCGTCCCCCACACCGTCTCCGTCCCGGTCCTGCTGGTCTGGGTTCTGGACGCGCTGACAGTTGTCCAGGAAATTCTTCAGGCCTGTTTGCCAGAGAATGAGATCAGGCTGTCAGTCAGGCAGAGCCGTCAGCTGCCTGCAAACCTCTCACCCTGAGTTAATCTTTTTATAAGAAAAATATTCCATTTAGTGGCTTCACTAATTCGTTTATTATAAATTCCATGCCTGTGAATCACTTTGTCATTCCAAATTAGAGCCATGACATTCAGATATTCCACAGAAATCAATAAGTCATCATTTTCTAATATTCCCCATGCAAAATGATATACATTAGAGCTCCAAATCAATAATTAAGCTATAATTGGTTGTGGGAACGGCAACACCTGCAGCCCTTCTAAAATGTCAGGCTGTCATTTAGGGCCAAGTGGCAGCAATTCTTGCACTGTTTACTGCTACTGCAGGACTCTGCATTGATTTAGAATGAAATAATAACTAAATCCGGCTGCTGACAGAAATGATTCACAGGCAGCAGGAGCGTCTGGGACAGGCGTTCTCTGAGACCGGAAACGGAAAGAACGCTTTTATTTCCGACCACTAGGCCGCGCTGTTGCATTTCCAATGGGTGCGCGCTGGCTCGGGCGCTGATGCCATTTTTGTACATTTTTGCAGCAGCACAAACACATAAAGGTCACACGGCAGCGATAAGGAAAAGCGACTTCTTTGCTGCGGGGGCTTTTCAGGTGTAATCATACCGGCGCAGGATCAAAGTTTGTGTTTTGGCTGGAGGGGCAGACTACCGCTGGACCTCACTTTCGGTTTCTCATGCTCCACCAGGCTTCTAAAAGCATCCCTGTTGCCACAGACGGATATATTTGCTCTATTTTTCGGGGGGGTGGTCTGAGGTTCTCCCCTCCGTGTCCGGGGACTGCAGCACAGGTGTAAACAGTCCTAATCCCATCAGCGGGGTTATGTAGGCGTCGGTCCAGAGACGTCGGTCCCCTACCATCTCCGTCCATGTCATCGTCACAGGCGTCCCCTTTGCTGTCGCCGTCGGTGTCCCTCTGGTCGGGGTTCTCCACCAGGCGGCAGTTGTCGCAGGCGTCTCCGTGGTTGTCCTTGTCGCTGTTCTTCTGGTCCAAGTTGGGCTTCAACAGGCAGTTGTCCTGAGATGCGAAATGAAACCCTCAAAAAACAAAAACACCAAAAAACCCACTCCCTCACCCCCCCCAGGCGTTTTTCTGAACGTTCCAGGGGTGTTCTCGGCTCCACCGACCTGCTCGTTGGGTATGCCGTCCCCATCTGCGTCCTCATCACACGTGTCTCCCTGCCCGTCCCTGTCGGCGTCTTCTTGACCAGAGTTGGGGACGTAGATGCAGTTGTCCTGAGGAGGAGATCCGGCAGATTGAAGTGGACCGCAGCGAAAGCCCGTCCGCCGCACCGACCCATCCCACCTTTTTACAGCTGGGGTCTTTGCACTTCAGCTTCTCGTCTGGGTAGCCGTCGATGTCCGTGTCCTTCCCGCACAGGTATCCGTTACCGGCCCAGCCGATGCCACACTTAGGAGACAGGAGAGGCCCTCAGCAGGTCCGTTAACCCCGAGGGGCCAGCGTTTCGGCAGGAAAGAGGAACTGATACCTGACACGTGATGGAGCCGTCCCTCTCGGCGATACACTGGGCGTTGACGTCACAGGGGTTGGTCAGGCTGTTCCCGCAGCTGATCTCCGGCTTGCATCCCTTCCCCTGATCTCCGGTGAAGCCCGTCTTGCAGCTGCCGCAGTGGTAGGAGCCCTGCAGAGGAAGGAGACCCTTCAGCCGAACGGCAAAAGCCCCTAAGGAGGCTGCTGGTGAGGCGTCGTACCACAGAGTTGTGACACAGCGAGTTGGCCGTGCAGCCGCCGTTGTCGGGCCTGTCGCACTCGTCGATGTCGTCGCAGATCTGAATTCAGAAAGCAGGAATCAGCAATAAATCTGACACACACACACACATATGCGCTGCCACTGCAGAGTTAGCCCTTGATCAAGGCTGTTTCTAATGTTTATACTCCAAGAAAGCATCTTTAAACACCTCCCGGTGTTTAATTTCCAGGACCGTTCCAGCCCAGAGGGCCTCCTCAGAGCCAGAAGTATAAACGCACGCATGCTCTACCAATTAGAACCCTATTTCCTCATGTAAACACCTTATGACGTCCTCAGGTGGTTCAGCTGGGGGAGGTAAACACGCACGGCTGGAGGTTTGGTTCTGCCCTTCTCTACCTGTTTGTTGGTCTGGGCGAAGGCGGCGCCCACGCCCTCCACCGGCAGGCCGCTGTAGCCCAGTGGACAGGCCTCGCAGCGGTACCCCGGCGCCGTGTTGACGCACTTGACTCCGGGGAAGCAGGGGTTAAACTGGCACTGCGGAGAGAAGGACGGGCAACACGTATGCGCTGAGTTTCTTGTTTAACATCTTTGAAACCAACAAAGAACATCTTTTTTTACCGATTTCATTGAATTCGGTTCAACTTTACTCGCATTGCAGCGGTTGCAATCAGGGAAGTAAAAACACACCAGTGACAAATGCGTCCCTTTTCGGCACGCATCCAGATGCTATATGTTGAATCCAGCGAGCTACGCTGTCGGGGCCGGGACAGCTTAATGCTCTCCAGCTGCTGCACAGAGAAGAACCTTCTGCCAACGCTGCCATTAAAGCACATCTGGATCCGCATGTGCGTGACCGTACATGCGCTGATAACCTGGAATTTGCTTTTCCGGGAGGATTACCGCCATCCTTACCTCGTCCACATCGTCGCAGTTGAAGCCGTCGCCGGTGTAGCCGTCGGGACAGGGCCCACACTCCACACCCTGGGCCGTCTCTATGCACAGGTCCTCACGGAAACAGGCCCCCGGCACGCACTTTGGCTTCACCACCTCGGTGCCGCCCAGACCTTTGGGAGCCAAACGAATGTTTAATCGCTCGTTTTGAGGGGAGCTCCTGTTGTGTTGTTACGTGACGCCACTGTGAGCTAAGCGTACCGCAGGCCTGGCACTCTGAGATGGTGTTTCTGAGAAACGACGTCTCTTTGACCTGAGACAGTCAGACATACCGAGTTAACGAGCGTCTGCTGGCAGGGATGACGCCGCTGGCTGTGCGCTTACCTGCTGGATGAGGACGTCTTTCAGCTCATTTATCACCTTCGTTAGCTCCAGCATTTGGTTGGACAGTTGCTTGGTGTTGACCCCTAAGAGAAGGGACGTTATTGGCTGAGGCGGAGCAGAGGTGGCTGTGGTGGCAACACTGACGGTTGTTTTCCATCAGCCGGGACTGTTTTCCTGGGAAAACCTTTGCCGGCACTGCCCTCCAGAGCGAGGATCTTACCCAGGGTTTGCACAGAGTCTTTTTGTTGGAAGTGGCAGCCCTGCAGCGAGGCGACGTTCTCGAAGGAGTCCCCGACCAGCAGCTTCAGCTCGTCCAAACTGTCCTGTTGGAAACAGACGTGAGCCGTCCGTCCTCACACCCAGCGCTGTGTGAAAACACTGGGAGTCAAAGGTCACCTGGTCTCTGCTTTGCATGGTCCTGAGCTCCACCAAGCCGTAGCCGGCCGGCAAGCCCTGGAAGGCAGCAGGGAGGTCCCTGACGGTCTCCACCAGCCTGCAATCCAGATGCAGCTCCACCCCGCCCGGCCCCTGCTGCTGCATCCCCTTCAGGTGGAACAGCAGGCGGTGCTGCTGGCCGTCCGCCAGCACCAGGTTGTTGAAGGTTACCGAACTCATCCTCTTGTCACTTCTCAGGTAGCGTAAAACAGCTGCAGGGAGGAGGGGTGGCAAAGGCGACCAAGAGCAGACGAAGAGTAATGAGAAAAAAGCTTCACAGACCCGTGCAGCTAGCTATGAAAATATTGGCGCATTTGGACAAATGCAAGTCAACAAATCTCCCGCAATGCAGGACAAAACGAGGGAGGCTGCCAGGAAAAGTCATCTCTGTCCTCAACATAAACCCTGAGTGGGGCCATGGCCGGAGTTTTGTGCTGATTGGAAGGTGAATTGTGAGTAAAAACATGTGGCGATTGTGAAATCTGCGGAGGAAAGCGCCTCAGTATTTCTGAAAAGCTAATCAGGTGAACAGGCATTGGGTTCAGTGCAGGAACCTTCTGCTGTAGGAAGAAACCACAACTCATAACAATAAATCTGGGGGGTTCTACACGATAGCGCTGGCCTTGTCTGACCCGTTTCTCTTTACACAAAGTCACTTAATTCAACATAAAGTAAATAAAAATGCAGCAGAGGAACTCCCGTGTTTGCCCACCTCGATTGAGCTTTCCCATCACGGTGAACTCGAAGTACTTGCTGTTGTCCCTGGGGTTGTACAGGCCAAACACCGAGGTCCCGGTCTTGGGCTGCAGCTTGAAGGAGGTCAGGATGAAGGCCTCATTCACGCCCTGCTCCACCAGGCCACCTTGCAGCAGGTCTGGCAGGCAGTCAGGTGAGGTAAGCAGATCATACACTGTTGACGGAGAAGAGAGGATCCATTTGGAAAAAAGGAGGCTCAAAATTTGAATATTTACAGGGCTCACAGAGTGTAAACAGCCCCCGGAGCCGACACGAGGACCATGTTGACCTGTGTGTCACGAAATGTTCCACCAGTGAGTCAGCGCAGAGATGTGCCATGTGGGCTATCATCATTGGTAGCGCGTTAGCTAGCATGTGAGCCTGAACTCCCAGCTAGCGTCTTTCTTTAAAGCAGAGAGGGGAGGCGGTGAGAGGCCACTCCGCGAATGTCTAGTTTGCCATCTGCTCACATCATGAACGCACAAGTAGCCTGAAAGCGGTCTGCGGGGCCCGCTGTCATGAGCGTGGAAAATTACTCCCAAATGTTCAGAGACTGGCCATAGCAGGACAAGATTCCCAGACGTGCACTCCAGATGTGATCTCTCCGGCTCCTATTTGCCGTCCCTACCTCTTCCCTTGTGTTTTACATCAGTATCCTGTCCACCTGATGTGTATCAGAGACGCGTGACTTCCTATTGGCCCTTTAAATAAGTGGGGAAAAAAAGAGGCAATTAAATGGAACAATTGAACTTCTAAAACACTTTTTTTTATATCAATTCTTTTTTTAATTCAACCTTAAGATAGCAGCAGCACCCTGACATACTCTCCAACCTCTGGAGGCCTTTGAAGAGGTCGGGGCCGTTTCACACGCCAGATCCTGAGTAAATGCCTCGTTTCAACCCCTGGTTAACCTTAGATTTCAAGCCCCATAAAAGCGGTTCAGCTGCGAGCCATAAAGCAACCCCGCGGCCTGTCCAGATTATAAATCCATCACACGTACAAACGGTCGGTGTTCTTCAACCGCGCTCTGATGTGCTGCCGGTGAATTACTGCGGCGTCGTGGTCAGGGGTACCCAGTCAGCCATTAGCGCTGACAAATGAATCACATCATCAGCATCAGCGGGTAGTTAACATAAACAGTGAAGTCACATTTCCAAAACAGCCGCGAGGACTGAAGACCATTATTTCAACTGTATTCATCACCAGCCGATAAATTTGATGGTTAAAAGCAGGGCAACATTTTTTATCCCCCCCCCCTGTTAAAGCTAAAATATTCATTTCCACGGTGAGTTGGAAAGTAAGCTGGAGTCATCTGACATCACTTTCTGCGAGTTTAAGAGAGAAAATGTAACTGTTTCATGCTAAATAATATGCGGAGGGGTGGCAGGGGTGTTTAGCTGCAACAGAAATAGGTAGTGCTTTAGAACTTGACAAGGCTTGATGTATTATTGCAATAAAGTTATTTAAATGGGCTCCTGGAAAACGGGCCCGCTTCTGCCGAATATAAAGATTCGACAACCATTATTATAGAGTCTGTTTTTTTCAGCGCACAGACGCAACTTTGCAGATTTTAATGCCGAACAACAAAAGTTTGAGTTTTGCCGCTGCAGAACTAATGAGGCGACGAAATGATGGATGCCTGATTATCAGGCAACTTTTGAGCGAACAAAGCGCACGTGGAAGATGTGCGATTCATCACCGGCTGATTAGAACCAAGAGCAGCTCTGCGTGGCGTCGGCGGCGCCCTTGAACAGTGTGACGGTGAGTGTCAGGAGAAGGAGTGACTTGCACACAGCTCATCTGTGATTATTCCCATGTGTGCGACCTGAGCGAGGGTTTGTTTGGATGAATACGAGCCAGAGCTCCCTCCTCCCGCGCCGGAATAATCAAGAGATCAAACTGAAACCAAGGTGACTCTGTTCCCGCAGCGCGGCAACGTCCTCTCCCTCCTGTCACACACACAGGAAAATGGATCCGACGTCCTGACTTCTCAGGTGACTGACGGGGATATTTAGCATTTGATTCATCTCGGAGTGTCAGACACGGTGTATAATCCGGGTTCTTTCAGGCTGCATGTGAGATTCTCTTTCCCAGAGTCTGCTTCATCCATTATGCACCAAATTCATGGATGCGTGCTAAAATACTCACCGGTGGAGCCATTAAATCTTTCTGACAGCTAATGAAAATGGAGGATTACATCACAGCCAGTCCAATGAAATGAAGAGCACTTTTCTGTTGTGTGGGAGTTCAGAGCGGGAAAGTTTTGCTTTCATCACCTTTTACAGCAAATTGCTGACCAGAGTCGTTAGCAGAGAGTCGGTGGATGCGACGCTCACCTAAAACCTGGGCTTCGACGCGCAGGCACGGTTTCAACAGCAGCTGCAGGGCCACAACCAGGGCTGTCCACACACCCATCTTCTCCCCCTCCCTCGGCTGGTCCCGGTTCAGAGGTCTCTGGTCCCAGCTGGCTCAGGCGCGGTGGAGCTTTCCAGTGTGGAGGTGCCTGCTGCCGACGGTGCCGTTTGGGGATCAGCAAGCAGACATGTTGGTCCACCTCGCAGGAGTCGCTTCTGAGCGTGTGGATGTGAAGATCGCAGGAGTCTCGCTGAGGGAGGAGCATCAGGGTCGGAACCTGCTTTTAAAACCTTCCTCCAGACGGCCCCACACCGAGAAGGAGTGACCTGAGGAGAGCCTCTGCATTGGCTCCCGGGCCCCAGCAGGAACGCTGTGCTCGGGTCACTGTTCCTACCGTAGCAGCTCCGGGTTGGACCAGCCCGGCACCTTTTAGACCCAGAATAGCTGCAGTGTCCTCACATCCAGAGAAACTATTTCACTTTCTTTGCCAGACTCACATGCGCCGTGCCCTGGCGTCTCCCTCACGCAACCCCGGGCGAAGGAAATGAGCACTGCGGAAGCTACACCTTAATAACCGTCCGGCCGTGCTCCAGACGGGCTGCTGGCCCAGGCCGGCCTGCAGGTCGTCAGCATGTCTGGCACCACACGACTTGACCACATTTAGCAGAGATGAGAACTTAATGGTGTTTGTTTTTCCTTTGCCTTAGAAAAAAAGAGAGGAAAACAGCCAGTTATTGCAATTCTACCTGTCGGCGGGGAACACAGGAAGTCTTAAAAGCGTCCATAAAATTAGTGAATTGTTTTTTTTTTTCGTTTTGTTTTTTTTTTTTTTTTATGTTGGATTGAAGCCTCGTTTACCATGTTGGAATTTATTTGACTTCCTGCCTCTCTGCCCACAACTATGAGGTGTTTCTTCACAGGAGGAACAACTTTGTAGGTTCCAGAACCAAAGGTCCCACCTCACCGGTGTGTTCACACAGCAGAAAAAAACAACACACTTTTGTCAAATTGACTCTTTGGACAGGCGGAAGACTTCAAAAATATAAAAAAATTTGAAGTGTTTGCTAACCTGGTAAAAGTCTCCAGAGCCTTGTGGATGATGTTTGCTCTTTACAGGCCAAACCAGGGTAACCATGGCAACAGACCACAGTAAATGAGTCAGAGTTTCCATATGCTACCACAGGTGCTCTTGCAGTGAGTCTCAGTCCCACCGTTCTGGTATTTTGTACGGCGCTGATACGGCTTCTAGCCAGTCGGCACCAGGGACTGCAGGAGGAGCCTTTAACCGGCGGTTGGAGTTCAGCATCGCGGGGGGCCTGAACGCCTGACCTGCATCTGCAGTCTGAAGAGCGACAGGCGGTCGGCATCGGACGCCAATCACGGTGCGGTCGATGAGGTCAGACGCTGCCGGCTGGGAGATAACCCCCCCACCACCACCAAAAAAACCCTAGTCTGTGACGCCATCGCTGGACTATTTTTACTGGAGAGACTGTGAAGAGATGGTGGGATTCTGCTGTTCCCCCGACCTGACCTCAGCAGGTCGGAGACAGACGGGAATGATTACACCCACGCTCTTCCTTCACAGACCCTCCCCCCCCCACCCCCACGTCTCTGAACTAAACAGGAAAGATGATTTGAGTGCCTAACGGCCAAACTCGGACAGGAAAATCAATAAAATCGACTGTTTTTAGAAACAAAACTTTTTCTCTGATCAGGGCGCGTTCAGAAATGCGGCACAAATGCAGGTTCTGGTTACTCGCCGGCACGGCCGGGGCGCTTCCACCTTTTTCCCGTTCACCTCCAACTCATTATCTGGGCAAATACGATTTTGTGCCGTATTTCAAAGGATTTCTGGCTTTTTAGATGAAGGCGAAAAGTTTCTCTGTCAAGAGAAATATGGATTTAAAGAAAGAACTGCTGGGGGAGTGGGGTGGGGTGGGAGTGGGGAAGGGCCTCTGCACAAAAAGTTCTTTCATGAAGCAACCTCCATCAGGCCCTCGTGTCTGAGCAACGGACCCAGACTTTACAGCCCTGCAAACCACAGCTAGGTGGTCGCCATAAGCCTCCTCGTTCCTGCGCCGAGCGCTGAAGTGCTCATTACACCGTGGGATGCTGCGGGTTACAAGCCCCGCGCTGTCTTACCTGATAAAGTTACGAAACAGCAGCCAGTCAGCGAGTTGGAGAGGCCTGATCCGACGCCTCATTAAAAGCGGAAGCATCCATCAGAACCTCTGCAGAGCCTCCCAGAGAGTTTTCACTCCCAGCCCACAACTGCAGCCTTCAATTGCCTGAATTTTTTCGGTATTAGACTGACTGAAACTCTGAATTCCAGGCTGAGGCTTAATAAATGGACTCGCGCCCTGCAGCATATTTAGGCTGCAAACTAGGGAGCCAAATTGGTACGTCACGGTGGATAACGACGCTGAGTTTCTTGGAATCGTCTAAGGCCTGAATACAAATTATACATCAAATGTGAGAGATCCAAAATTAATCAGAAAAATTATTCCCGGCTAATAGGGGACCGAATGGGGCACTGCTCATTACAATTGTAGATGGTAATTGAGTCAACAGGGTTGTTTTTTTTTTTTCGCACCAAAAAAAAAAGAAAAACGAGTATAATTGCAGAGACGGTTTCAGACCAACTGTCGGGCAACGTTCTTCAAATCTGACATGAGAAGATGGCAGGAAATGGAGGAACCGTCACTGTGTGTCTTTAATTTCATTTACCTGACCGATTCCTCTGCGAAATCACTCAGCTCCAGACAAGCTAACATAAACCTGAGTGCCCTTCTTGGAAAAACGAGGCAATTAGGCCAGAAGATTGATGGCGCATACGCTGCGCAGAGGTCCTCAGAGGAGGAACATACCGTTTCTAAAACAACACTGCGGTCTCACCGGCTCTTTAAACTCCTCAAGATTATGCAACGGCGCTTCAGAATAGCCCCCGCAAAGCTGCCGCTCAGAGACGCAGCCTGATGGTTTTGCCATGTGTGAACTCTGAGTCGCCTCTCGCTTATCCAGCTGTTGCTTCAGTCGGGCGCCCACCAGAGTTCACACCCACGCCTCACCTCACACCCAGCCTGCCTCTGACATTCTGCTAGCTCGCTTTCTTCTCTTTCTTCCTAAAATCTCAAATGAATGATGATGGAATTCCATCTGAGAGGGTCGAAGGAGGAACTCAATCCCTCCCATCCGTCTCTGCTGTGGGGAAATCTAACTCTGAGACCGGAATTGCCAACGTTGCAAACATTGATCCAGGCTGGCCCCCTCACCCGAACCCTTGGTTGTGTGAGGCAGCTCTATTGTCACATAAACTCTTCTCAAAAGCTCCAACCTAAGAGCTTTGATGAAATAGTGATGAGAACATCGATCAATATTTACACCAAATGTTAAAAGACTTCAAAATATTTGGGGGTGTTGTGTTTGGTGCTAATCTGTATTTAAAAAAAAAACTGTGTTGTTGGCCGCCGTTCAACAAGGAGGGAGTTTTACCCCAACCTTAGAGGTTACGGAGGTTCTGGAGGGCGTCAGATGTTCCCGCTTCTGTTCTGCAGAACTATGAAACTGCTAACCGAGCTGTGGACGAGATGGAAATGGGCCACGTTATTAGAAGCTACTTGAGATGCAGGCTGGGATATTGGTGAAAGTCTAAGTGAGGCCAGTTGAGCTGAATCTACATCCACAGATCCCCCCAACCCCCCACCCCCTCCATCCACCATGAAGTTAATGCGTTTCCCAGATAGACGGACGTCCAGGCTCCCAAGCCGCGTCCAGGAAATGAGAAGATTTCTCCCACGTTTCAGCCTCCTCTGGCCTCGGCAGCTGAGAGACGCCAAGCATCGAGGTCCATCTCTCACCAGCACCGTCCTGGCGGTGCCGCTGGAGGAGGCTGGCTGCAAGGCTCGTCCAGCTCGTCAGGGAGGACTAAGAACTTGTTGGTCTGATATAGATTGATATTTACTGCCAAATGTGTTGTGGGAAGTGCAGACTGCAGAGCCTGTTGGTTCCTGAGTATTTAAGGTCTGAGTGCACATGGTGCAACTTTGAAGCGCATGCAAACACGTTTATGGAACTTAAAGATCAGCCTTCAGCTGGGAGGAAGCCTACGGGGACGTCAAAGAGGGCGCTACAATGAGAAGACATCCACGTGAGCCTGGCGTTCACGCGCCAACGATGACTCCACAAGACTTCTCTTGTCATTACAATCAAAAACCGGCACCAAAATATGCGGTGGTTCGGACAGTAATGCGATCGTTTCCCGGGGCTTCGGCCCAGGGTGATACGTTTTACAGTGTTTGTGCTTCTTGAACTCTTGCACCTCAATAAACGCCAGGTGGAGACATGTGCTGACGTAATTAGCAAGAAGCTGTGAAACCCTAAAAGGACTTTACTGAAAACCCAGTTGCAACCTTTCCTTTTCCACAGGACGCCCCCTGTTGTTCATCAGGTGCCGTCTCTTTTCATGTGTGCTTGGGCGTCTCTGAACAGGAACCAGGTGCTTCTGCGTTCTGCCGGGGTGGGTTTGTTGTTGCACCGTCAGCCGGGCGTGTCTGGGAGCAGCTTAACAAGCTCGCCAGGAGCGCCCACATCAAACGCTCCGCTAATGGCTGATAAAGTCACCGGCTTTGGGCATACTGGACAACAAATGGGGAGAGGAGGGAGGGAAAAAGAGGAAAAGAAAACATTCTCTTCTCTGGACGTCTATTCCAAACCCAGGCCAGCTATTTTCATTGGATGTTAAGGGGAAACAGGCTGCCACTTTATGGAAGAGCTATAAAAAGTCAAATCGTCTGCTTGTCAAAGCAACAGGAAGGAGGAGAAATGTGAGGGGATTGATGACAGACGGGCGGTGTCACGGTCAGACGGGAGGACAAGTCAGCACCGGCGGGCTGGAAAACAATCACACATACCACAAAGATCCTCTCTGGGGAATTTGAGGGCCATTTAATTCATGTGGAAAGGGGAATAAATTTTAAACAGATGCTGCTGTTGGTGTGCAGTCAGGCTGCTAGTCAGGCTAGCCAGGCTAGCAGCCTGGAGGCTAGCTCGATAAGAACAATCGCTCCATCTGTGGAGCGAAGACATAATCTCACGTAGCGGGACTCTCTGTCCTGACCTGTCGTCAGAGCATCTTTGTGCTCCGGTTCCATTTTTTGAAGTAACGGGAGCATGTTTGCGGCAGAGGAAACGGACAAGAGCGAGCAGCGGCCATGTTTGGGAGTGGAGGGCCGCAGTTTAACATGCTCGTCTGTCAGAGGTCAAAGGCTCAACCACACAAACATAACTAAACCTTTCTACATGACACACGCCAGCGGGGCAGAAAAACGGCCGTGGGCAGCTAAGGGTCATTACTTCCGACGAATGGCAGACGTGTTGCTTTATCGACGGTGAGAGAAAGGCCCCCGCAGATTTCATTCCTTCAGAACCCGGCGTTGCTATTCAGCCGCTTTGATCTTTTCCTCCTTTTTTTAATCAAAGGGGTTCTTTGTTGGAGCGGGGCGGATCTTTCCTCCCCTCCTCCCTCTCTGGTGCCGCTCTATCTGGCTGAGATCAGCGTCAGTCTCCGGGAGAGTGAAAGTGACCTCGGCCCGACTCTGATGGACCACCCAGAGGGGGATGAAGGGTGGCACCCTCAGCAGAGGAGGAGAGCAGGAATTGTTGCGGTTGAGAGGGTGACGTGGGATCGTTCTGGCTGGGACTGGGCTGACTGGGCCGGCTTGGTCACAGTGTGCTGGTTGATGAAGCAGCCAGTCGCTTCCCGATGTAGATTCTGAAAGAAGAAGCAGCTCAATGACCGGCCGGGTCCTCAAACGCATCTGGAGAGCCGACTTGGCTGCACATCTGTTCAGCTCCGCAACACCAAAGCGGATGAGTGAATATTCATTCATCCCGTTTACCCGTAAGAGCTACATTTGCTGAACACTCGACTAGAAACGGTGTCTTTCATTTCTGCTAGAACCGATTCTAACGGTCTTATCATGGATGCTAAAGGGGTAGATTTTAGGGGATGAGGCAGCGGTAATCATTAGCCTTCGTCCTCACCCGACTCCGAGCGTGAGCAGATGTGAAGCCAACAGCGACGGACCGAGGACGAGGAGAACGTCGGAGGAAAAGAGGCCCCTCTTCATCACCTCCGTCTTCCTGATGCTGAGGGAACTCTGTTGCTTCGGGTGCTGAAACACAAACTCTCTGCAGGGGCGGGGCCAGGCGGGGTGGGGCAGGGAAGGGCAGGGCGGTGGGTGGCGGGGCAGGGCCAGGCGGGGCAGGGCGGGGCAGGGCAGGGCCAGGCGGGATAGGTTCGGGTAGGTTGGGGTTGGGGGGTAAGAATGGAAATCAAAAATAAATCAGAAATAAATAGCGTGAGGCTAAAGCCACAACCCGAAAGTGCAGTGAAAGTCTAAATGAGAGGACTTGCAGGTCTGAACCGACACCGAGGAGGAGAAGTGTGAACAAGAGTGGGTAAACAGGTGTGTGAGGCGGTATTTACTCGTGTCGTACAGCATGACCTGGCCGTTGCTCTTTGGCAGGATTTGAAACGTCTGAGCGTTGTGACATTTAATCCTGACAACCCTCCTGAACGCACAAGCTCACCTCCGTTGTGTTTGAGAAAGTTTGAAACACTCCTCTTAAATTATTCCTGTAAATCCCCCAAATCCTGCGCTGCTATTTACGCCCGTCAGATCTCTAATCCAGCGTCCGCCCGTTGCAGCCTCTTCCATCGAGAGATGGTTTTGTTGACAAGGTTTCGACGCATTAGAGCCCAAAAATGTGTGCTGTTTTCACCTGCTGTCGCATTAGGAGAAAGATCACACTCCTAATTCTTTTAATCCTGTAGCCCAGCCACATCTAAAGAGGAGGTTTACCAGCCTCCTCTTCCTCTCTCCTTTGTCGTCTTCAGAAACTTGTGTTCAGACTCCAGAGGTAGTTGTTCCTCATTGCTGATGGAATCATTCTTCATCAGGTATCCACAACTGTCAAATCAAAGCTAACTGAGGTGGAAGCAGCTGATCTTACTTTGGTGGAATGTTTTCGGGTCGACTGGACCAGTCCCACACCCAGTCGGTGTCCCCTCGCCGATCAGCTTCCTCCTGGATCACATCATAAAACAAATAAACAAAGGTGTTCTGGACAAGTGAGGGGGTTTTTTTGGCATATTTAAGCTGCGAGTGTTGAGGAAATACCTGTATGGGCACGCAGTCGCTGTCCTGATCACTGGCGGGTCGTTGGGAACCAGTGGACTGAGGGGTCCCTGCCTGTGGAGGACTGAGGACGATAAACACACAGGTAAGTACATGGTAATTTCCCGGCGTAGCTCCCAACTCTTACCTTTCTCTACTCCTCTCACATTCCAGCTGGGCCTCAAGGAGAATCCTCTCCAGCTCCCCCTGCAGGCTGGAGGAGATGCTGTCCTCCGGCCCCGTCAGGCTCTCCCTGCGGCTCACCGCCGCGATCAGCTCCTCCAGCTCGACCCACGAGCCTGAGGAAGGAACAGAAGCCCTAAAACCTTGACCAGAGAGGAACTCTTTTCATAGCAATGGCAAAATAATAGCATCAGCTTTGCTAAGCACAAGCTTGTTCGTCTGAACGTTCCTCTGGAAACTCACATTTCAGTTTCTCACAACAGGATCTTTTTTTAAAATATGCCTGTAATACAAAACTAGGCTATGCAGTAACTTTTAATTTATATTTCAGCAGCACGGCCTCATTTCACAGTTTGATCTCAGTCTCTCCGCACTGATATTTTTCTCTTTTTTGCACAACGTTAAGAAAAGAAACACATCTACATTCTGGTGCTTTAGAGATACAGACATTGAGTCTTTGATGAGCATAATGCTGATATATTATTTATTTTAGTTTCTATTTACTATAAAATGCATTGGTTGTTGTGCTCTTTCATTCATTTTCCAGATATTGATGCTTTTGATGCTTAGTCAATAACAATGGTTGTTGGAACAAGAAGCGTTTCTTATTTTAAACATCTTCATTAATATTCCCCTTTAATATCATGGTTTAGGATGAAAATTAAAAAAAAAAAAAAAAATCCCAGTAACTAAGTTCTTGGTAAACTATTTTTCTTTAAAAAAGAACAAACGTTTAGATTTATGTAAACCTGTTGGGATGCGGGGTTTGCGCCCTCTGCTGTTTGTTGTGTAACACTGCAACTCAGCGGCAACACCGTCTTTGCTGCAGCTTTGGTCACATTTTCAAATAATTCCATCTGGAACTTCTTACCTAATTCTGCTTTTAAGCAGACAAAGAAACCAGCAACAAGAAGCACAGACTGAGACCTCCAGCCCTTTGGCCTTTGATCCCTGGAAGTTCAAAGGTCAAATGACCCTTCAAATTCCAGAACATCACTAAAATTTATGTGGGGATTTTTTGTTTGGTCTTTAAAATCTTTATCTTTTTGAGGCATTTGTTCCCAGGCGGATAAAGGCCGGCTGTCATCGAGCTGAAGGAAATAATGAAATAAATTTGAACTACATCACTGTTATGAGCGCAGGACACACGCAGCGCATGAATGAACGGATGGATGCAGTAGGTCACTGGTTACAGGGGCAGGACGTGTGTGTATGTGTGTGTGTGTGTGTGTGCAGACACGCGCCCATTGCCAAACAGTAGGGTATGGGGCTAACTGGGGCTGACAGCATGCCTGCTTATGTAAGGTTTTATTTCTGTCACAGATTAGCCACTCAGGCTCCTCTTCCTGCTGCCGTGCTGCCTGTTCCTCCCTCAGCAAACATCAACACCTCCTCCCTGCACCTCTTCTCCCCTCTTGTGTGATCTCTGTGAGCTTCCCTTTAACCCAGGTTCCAAACACACCATCAGCATCAACCTAGACGTGAGTGGGCCCGGGAGGGGGGGGGACTGTGCCGTTGCCCCACTTATTTCTCCACAGAGGGGACTTGTGACATAACCAGCGCCTCGTTGCCTGGCTTATCTGTCACCGTTCTGCGGCGCTGAAGCCGTTTCAGTGGTGCAATCCTGTACTCATTCAGCCGCAGCGCTGCCAAATCTGCATTAGGTAACGTCCACAAGAGCTGGGCTGTTCGCTCCAAAGGAGAGGCAGCGCCAGCTGGGGAGGCTGGTGCTGGTACTGGGGAGGCTGGGACAGGGGCTGGGAAGACTGGGACTGGTGCTGGGAAGGCTGGGGACAGGATGCTGGTGCTGGTGCTGGGGAGGCTGGGACTGGTACTGGGGAGGCTGGGACTGGTGCTGGGAAGGCTGGGGCAGGTGCTGGGAAGGCTGGGACAGGATGCTGGTGCTGGTGCTGGGGAGGCTGGGACTGGTACTGGGGAGGCTGGGACTGGTGCTGGGGAGGCTGGGACTGGTGCTGGGAAGGCTGGGGCAGGTGCTGGGAAGGCTGGGACAGGATGCTGGTGCTGGCGCTGGGGAGGCTGGGACTGGTACTGGGGAGGCTGGGACTGGTGCTGGGAAGGCTGGGACTGGATGCTGGTGCTGGTGGGGGCTGCTGGTGGCTCAAGTCATCACAGCTTTATTAAAAACCAGTTCTAAGGGTTCCTTAAATGTTCCATTTTTGGAAAGCCTCTAGAATGTCCATCTGGTGTGTGTTGCATCACCAGCTGGATCCCCTGATGCCCTTTGAGCAGCATGAGTCCACATGTTTTACCCGACATCCTTTGAGCCAGGAAATGTGCACACGGCAGCGCGCAGCTATAAGCGTCAGGAAATCTCCACATGTTAATTGGCTTACTGAGATACAAACAGGCGAGTCCAGGAATCCGTTTATACAACGACGGTGTTTGCGGCAACAACAGCGGCCGCGGGAGCGGCTGCGCTCCTCTCCCGCAGGAAATAAAAAAAGGAGAAATTAACTCCTGGGAACAACTTTTGCAGAGATATTTCTGCCACATTTAAAATGTTAAATATCTGCTCGCCGGTGCAGAGCAGAAACCCCCCTCCCCTCCCCCCCACAGAGGCAAAACGGTGGTTTGATATTTTAAAATAAAGAAAGAGTGGGAGAGAGAGAGAGAGAGAGAGAGAGAGAGAGAGAGAGCGTCCATGTGTCCATCACTCACCGTAGAGTCCGTCCTCCGGTGTGTGCGAGCCGGACACGGACATGCTGGATCCCCGGGGGAAGGATGGAGGCAGAGATGGAGGAGAGAGGCTGGTGCAGGCGGACGCGTGGACGGCTGCGTGCGCTTTCCCCTCGGACACGGTCGGGTTTGTTGTTGAAGCCGGAGCTGGGCACCGACCAGCGCACTAATCCCCCCCCGGTGCCCTCCCCCCGCCCCGCACACGTGTCAGCTGCGAGAGGTAAATAAACACAGCATCCAAGTCCAAACAAGGCGGAGGAACGGGCTCTGCTTCCTCACACGTCCGCGTACTGCAAAAAAAACTGCTGGACTTTATTACAAAAAGCGACATTTCATTTGTGTTTTTGTTAAAAAGGAAAACAAATCAAGCAAATGTGGAGGTTATTCACAAAAACACAGCACAAAACACGCGCTTCACACTAAATCCTTCAATTTGCTAAAAAATAAAAAAGGTTGGTGGAGTCTCCCTCGAGCTTTGACTCCAACAATACTGAAAGGAATCAAGAGAAGCCTGTTTTTGCACAAAATGTTCATTTCAATAAAACACTGGCATTGACACAAAAATAAAATGCTACTTCTTACAAAACAGACAAATAAAACCCTGCCAAAACAATTCCAGCGCCAGCCAGTCGGAAACCCGACAAGACAATTCCTTCATCACATATTTATTGGTTATGAAGCGAGTGGTGTCAAAGCCAGCGTTTGAGTTCCGTAAAGACAGAATTTGTGTCCCAAACTGTTGATGTTGCCTCAGGAGTCTTTGGTCTTCCTTCCTTCCTGCCCCCTAGTGGCAGGCTGTGGCAGAGTAACCCGGCCCGCCTCCTCTGCTGAGGACAGTTTGGGTGGTTAACCTTCCAGAACGGTGACGCGTGCTTTCACGAAGCCGTCAGGACGCTCTCACGCACTCCTGAGTTACTTTGGGACAAGCGCGCTCCTTCCGCCCCCTGGTGGTCGGGGGGTCAATAAACGGGCATCAAGGAAAAACAGCGTGTCGGACTCCCAGACTGGCTCCAGGTGTGGCGTTGGGGCCGCCTTTAGGGACCTCTCCACCCACACACCACCACAGCCATTTGTTACGCCGCCAGCGGCATTTCCTCCCTCTGACCTCCAGCCGTGTTTCCGGAGGAGAGGACGGCCATTAATCGGCACAGGAACAAAGCGGAGAAAGTTCCCTCATCTATCAGAGGTACTTAGGACCTCTGACAATGTCCTGGACCTGGCTCGGATCGGGAGGGGAGGGGGGGGCGATGCTGCGCCCGGGTCCGACAAACGCCGGGCCGCCTCCTTCATCCATCATGCTTGAAAATAGGATCACAAAAAAGTAAAAAGGCTGGAGGTAACGGCTGCGGTTAGCGCTGGCCACGAATCCCCCCAGACACACCGTGTATTAGCCTGTGATTGATGACTTGATTTGAATAAAGAATTTGCTCAAAATCCACCCTTTTTTGTCACAGGTCAGAGGAACGACAGTGATTAATGTGCACACGTGAAGCTGGAGCACTTCTTTTAGCAGCGCCGCCAACGAGCGCTAGCTGCACCTACACCTGCCTCTTTTCTTTCCCCGGTAACAACAAAGCTGTTTCTCTCTCTGCACTCGTCCCCTCGATCCTCACACATTTGACACTGTGGTGAGTTCGGAATCTCATCCAAGACTTAGTTGGTCTGGTATAAATAGTAATCTGGTAGAATAATCTGGTAGAATATTCCCAGTAACCCTAGGCCTGGGAGGTGTCTGGAACCCCCAATGCATCTCAACAACAGGCCTCTGTGTCTCCTTGAGGGCTGTAATCACACACCCACTTTCCCCCCCTCCCCCAGGTTCTCTTCATCTTCATCAACAAACTCAAGGTCTTCCCTCTATCCTCCTGTTCGGAAGCCTGTCCTCCTTTCATTATCCCTCCCTGCTCCATCTGCTGCTTCGGGTCTCCGACAGCTATAAATACACAGCCGCTGATGCTGTCAGGGCCTCTCAACTCCTGGAGACGCCCAGGAAGGCTGCGAGGCGTGAGGCCGGCGCCGCACGTGACCCTCAACACCCTGTCAGGCGCTGCGTCGCTCCGCTCGGACGGCCTCGTTAGCCGCTAAAAGTTTAAGGCGGGGTGGGGGGGAGAAGCATCCAGTCACGAAGCATCACTCCCAACACCTCCAGGCATCGCTCCCAACACCAACCTGATCTCCGGGATTTCCGGCTGCCAACTGCACGTTTCCATGCGCTCTGCAACTGTGAGCAGAGGAGATCTGGCTGTTCCAGATGTCATCATCTCGCTTTTTCAACCGAGTGTGCAACAAATGGCACGTCAGCGCTTCGACACACTGGCGGTTATTTTGCTCTTTTTCGAGAACATCTCAGTGGTTTAGAAAACGGACTTGCTGGGAAGTTAATGAATCTGACGGAGGGAAAAAGGAATATGAGACAAGCGATGGAAGCGGATGAGGAGGAAGAGAAATCTCAGCTCCTGGAGTGTTTCAATGCCTGTGACGCTGCTTTAGAGGTCCAGAGTCCTTGAGCACACACACACACACACACACACACACACACTCACACACACACACACACACACGCGGGTGCTCTATCTGTAGAATAATTCCACCTGTCTGTTCCAATCTTCGTCCCCTCTTTAGGTCTCCTCTCTTTTCACACTCTCTATGCATGACCTTTACGTGTTCCTCTCCTGCTGACCGTGGCGTCCTGTCATACCCCCCCTGCTGCCCACACACACACACACACACACACACACACAGCGCTCATTTGGGCCTCCCCTCCAGCGCGCTTGTTCCCACCCCCTCACGATGACTGCTTCTTCCCGTCTCTCTGCGCCCTGGTTCCGCCTCCTGAATCACGTCGCTCTCCCCTCTCTCCTCCCCTCGCCGTCTCCCTCTTTGCCCTCTGCAGCTGTACATACTCTGCTTTTTAATTAGACCCTCTCGCACGCTCCACCTCCCCCTCCCCCCCCGCACACCCTCCCCTAAAGCTCCCTCCCCCTCCATCTCATTCTCCACCTTTGCTTACAAGGGGCTTGCATGGCAACATGGAGAGAGGGGTCACAGTGGAGCGATGCAGTGGGGAAGAGAGGAATAAAGGGACAAAGTGAGAGGAGCATCTGAGAGGAGAGCTGCCTGTTTGGTCGTCTTGCTCCCCCTCCTGGTCCATTCACTTCTACACGCAGCACTAACGCTCACGTCGCTGCTAGGTAGGCAGCATTCAAAAGGTTCCCACGTGAAAGGCATGAATCCACGGAGGAAGAGGAGGGCGAGGTAGACACAACCAGAGAGGAGCAGAGCAACAACAACAACAACAACAACAAAAAAAGGAGGAGCGAATGGAAAGAAGCAAACCAGAGCGACCGTGACAGAGAGGTGGAAAATAAAAGAGAAGGCAAACACCAGAGAGATGGAGGACCGGGCAGAGGAGACGTGAAGGAATAGCAGAGGAGAGGACCGCTGTTGGGAGACGACACAGAGGGAAGCGAGAGGAGGGAGAGAAAGAGAGAGAGAGAGAGCGATCTGGTATGTGTGACTCAGTTCTGTGTCCTGATGGTTGATAGTGCAGCGATCCGCTCGTCACTTTTAGCATCGCGGCGGAGATAAGCGTGTGAGGAAGATCAGCGATAAGATCTCCCAGAGTGTGTTTACAGTCGTGCAGTGGATCTGAGCGGCGAGCATCCAGCTGAAATGACAGCCGGAGCACGGATGCCCGTGCATGCGCGCGCTTGAATCCACCAATATGTTTGGATGTTCTCGTGTTGACGCATTTGCACAAATCTGGCTGTGATAATGTGCTCACAGCGCGTCTGTGTGGGAAATTTGGGAACGGGAAAATGTGCGTGTGTGTGTGTGCGCGCCCGCGTGTTTGAATGTGGGACTGTGTCTCCGTGCAGATGTGGGAGTTATTCTCCAGGATTGGGCTTTGAAGAGTCGGGAGCTTAGATTCTTCCATCAGAGATGGAGCTTTCCAGAGTCCAGCGGCGTGCTTCCATTGTGTGTGTGCGCTCGTGCTTGTGGGTGTGTGTGCATCAGGAGAGGACGAGGATTTACACAGAAAGTTTGAGGAGGAGAAAGAGGAGGAGGAGGCACCGAGTGAGGGAATTCCATTTGTATGGATCAGTGTGCCTGACTACATCAGCAGCGTCTTTGCATGCTTGCATGCTGCTCTCCAGCCAACACTCAACACCACCATGACTCACAGGGAAGAAATCCTCAGCTCTCATTTGGCCACATCTCTCTGTTAACTTGCCAATTCTCCAAATGTAAATGCGCACGCATGCGCCGCCGGGGGGCCCCCCCCCCCCAGGTGCACACTCGTCGTCATGTTGCCGTCCTGCATGCTGTTTCCCTTGTTCTTCTACTCCCTCTGCTTCTCTCCATGGTATTCTTCCCTTTAATTCTTATCTCACCGACGTGTCTTCAAAGGGTCAGCTATCTCCATCTCTCCGTGTCTAATCCTTTTCTCACACTGCTTTTAAATCTCACTCCTCCGTTAAACAAGGGAAAGCATCTCCGCGCTCTTTTTATCATGAAACTATCTTTTATTTGCTGTCGACTGTCCGTGACGGAACGACAGAATCTTGGTTTCATCGCAAACACACACGTGCAGGTGTACTCTGAGGTATAATACCGGGCGGAGGCAAGACTGTCTTTTGACTTTTCACGCCGGCACCTTTGACAGGGTCAACCCGTCGGTCACACTCGGAGGGGAAAAGCCTGGATAGCCGTAAAAACCCTCTCGATTCGGTCCACTTCAAATCAGACCAAAGGAGGCAACGCTGAGTTCCTAATTATTGAGCTCCAGATGCTGACGTTTAGTCGTGTGCTACTGCATGCTAAGTACAACCTTGAAATACATGACTGAGAACTGAAAGTATTTTAGAAGGTTTTCTGTGTTTTTCAGACATTAAAATCTCACTCGGGGTAGAGACAACTTCTGGTTGCTAGTCTATGTTTCATTACCTGAGCAGGACGTCTGTGCTGGCTGTTGTGGTGGCTGTACACTCCTGAGACCAGGGAAAGAACGAACCATTGATATTTGCTGAAAAACAAAAAAGTAAAATCATGCAGGACCGAATGCATCGCAGGACATGCAGCAGGCTAACACAAGCTTCTGCTGCAAGGGCACTTCCATGCAGTTTGCTGCACATCTGATAAAACGTGGTGTCGGCCCGAAATTGGACGGCGGTAAACATTCATAAACAGACAAACGGGCACTTTGCGTTGGCCATTACACGGGCGCCTGACAGGAGCCGCCTGTGTTCGCGACGCTCCCTTGAAGATGAAGTGAATTTAGGACTCTAATTTAATTTGTTGGCGTAAATTAATTTGATGTTAAGCATGAGCGTCCTTGGAGACTGGATCAATCAGAGACAGCTACCTCGCCAACGCTGTCTCCTTTTATTCTGCGGAGATGTAAACCGGCTTTAGTTATGCTCTTTGGCTCCCTTTGTTGTGCCTAACTTCTGCCACACCACTGATCATGTATGCATGTGGGTCTGTTTATGTTCAAATCTTTGTTCCCACGCAGTCCGTTATGGGCTCACATCTGCATTTTTAATGTGCCTGCTGGTTTTTATTGTATCATATAAAAGGAACGGCTCCCTGCCTGAGACTTGGCTGCGCTCTATCGTGCTGCACGCGATGCTTACCTAACAAAATATTCATCTACGGCCAACTCCTTCCTGAATTTAGTGTCTCTGTGGACAAACGATGCAAAGCGCAGGCATAACCTGTGCGCCTGCGCAGGGCCAGTAACCAATCAGACCTTTATCCAGTACTTCTCCGGTTCCTCCTTAATGCCCCGACACGCTGATGCTCCTGATTTACCACGTCGCTGAACCCTAAGCAGGACATTTCCTCTGCTGCCAGGGGTTGTTCCCTCCCTCCCGTTTTTGCTCTCTGTCCCTGCCTGTCTCCCCCCACCTCGTCTCTCCTTCCCACTTATTCAGATTTCAACCCCTCTCTGTTTGTGTCTCATAGCATCTCTAAATATAACCAAGCCGTGTCTACCTCCTCTACTTCCTCTTCCTCCTCCCCCCTCCGCCTCCTCTTCATCTCGGGCCTGTCTGACAAATTTAAGCGTGCCTGGACGATCTGATCTGACATGCCTTTACATAACAATTCAATTCCCTGCACCTTCCACCTCCACCAGAGTCAAAGGTGTGTGTTACTGGATGCATGCTGTTGTCAACGCTCCTGTTGGGGCTGGGGTATTCTTAGGTTCCGGATTCCCCGCTTCCCGCATGTCGAATGCATCAGATGTGTTTTACTGGGTGAGAATGACAGAGCACAAGTAGATCAGATGTGACCTTAGCGTTATCATCACACTCATATACACACAGTCGAAGAAGGGAGACGACTGCCACAGTTAAGCCCCCTGAAAGAGATAGGAAACCAGCGAGGAGGCTGTAGTAAATCTTAAATAATAACTCCACGGAGTTACAGCCCCGGCTGACATTATGCCGCTGCACACCTACCTCCCCCCGCACGGTGATTTATCTCCCACCCGCCAATAAAGCTCCGCATGAAAATGTCACATATGGGAAAGAGGCCGCCTCGGCCACGGCGGCGGACCCGCCATGCATTAAGGGCCCCCGGATTCATTAAAGTGTCGGCGTAAATTTTGATCCGGGGGTAGCTGGCCGATGGAGGCAACAGGAGAGGCTACGGAGAGAAGGCTGAGGGTGGGGGAAACAAGGCGAGGACGGGAGGACAGGTAAGAGGAGGCTAGCGTCGGGACAAGACTTCTGAGAGGAGGAGGAAGGGTAATGGTCCTCGCTTGGATGGAGGGAAATCTGTCAGAGCGGATGTTAAATGCAGAGCGATTTTTTCAGCCGACGGGTCTGCAGAGCGACCGTCTGAGTGAAATGGGATATTAATGAAAAACAGGAGGAGTGGAAACTTTATCCGAGGGAGAAGGAGAACACATCAAGGTCAAATGCACACATGCTTTGCTTTTGCTACCCGGCTCTGTGGTGAGGCAGGATGCTGCCCACTCCCAGCTACTTAAACAGCTCAACTACAGTATATACACTGTACCGTTAAGAAAGCCGTAATCCCATTAAATCCTGCAGCTTAATTTGAAATCCATCAGTGCGAGTATGGTTGATTTTTCTGGATGCATTTCCTCAACAATCTGTGCACCAATTACACAGACAATAGAACCGTGCTCATAGATGCATAGATCATTTATATATGATGTTTTTGTCCACTTATTTCCTGCTCACTTGTTCAGCATTGTTTCTCACACAGGGATATAAAAAATATTTTGCACGTATTTTGTCCTGTCTGTCATCGCTGGAGTGGAATAATGGAATCTCACGGCCAAGGGGTGGTTCAGTTTTGGGGGGGGAGGGTTCGCCCTCACGGCTCATCTCTGCTGTGACTTTAATCACAATTTATCCTAATGACCAAGTTTTTGAGGGCTTTTGGCATCAGGGAGGAGAGAAAAGCAGTGGACGTAAATACAAGCGGCAGGCCCCAGGGTATTGTTCCCCCTAAATAATGTCAGAGCTGTGAAGGAGTTACTAATTACCCCTCCCGTAGAGGAAAAGAGGAACAGAGCAGCCAGTTTCACTTACACGGTATTAGCCTGTTAGGGTTGGAGGCAATTGGGGGAGGATGACAAGGCGTGGATCAGAGATCGTGAAAGGCGGACGGTAGCATCACGCCTGGCTGCCAGTGAAACAGACAGGAAATAGATACAAATATAAATGAGAGAGTGACCGGAACACCGTGACAAAATACAGCGAGGCGGGCAGACTGTCACGCAGTGACGGGATGAATCAGAAAGGATGCCACCATGGCAGGTCGTCAGCGGCCGCTAACGGGGCCAGAGACTGCTAACCAGAGAGAAGAGGAAAAGAATGGAAGACACACACATTAGGCCTTGCACACACTGTGGCCAATGAGCTGGAATAATACCCCGGCTATAAATACAGCTACTTAAGGACAACAGCAAATTAGGGATAAATATTTAGATCAAATATCAGGAACTCCCCCTCAAGGATCTTTTTAGCCACTATGAACAGGCTCTTTTTGGTACTTGTTTTTGGCTATTTCCTATTGTCGAGGTTAAGCCTACGCTTGTGGGTTCTGTTCGGCTACACCGGTAGCTCTTCTGTTCTCCGTCCTTTATCCATCTTTAACAGCCACCTCTATCTTGCCTTCCTCATTACAAGAAAAGCATGAAAACAGATGCATCGTTATATATTGAAAATGCAATATAGACGTGATTACAGTCTATCCCGATCAGACTTTTATCCGTTTTCTCTCTGCTCTCTTCAGGAGCTCGCGCCGTCTTCAACCGGCATGAGTCACTGAGGCGAGATCGGACAGAAAGGAAGAGACTGAAAGGATAAGAATAAAAACGCAGGGGAAGACGGGAAGGACAAAGGCACTGAAACCGATCGTCCAATATGGAAAGATATGACAGGCTGTCCTGTCCTGAGAGCCCAGGGGACAACGCAGGTGCAGAGTGGGAGGCTACCAAGTGGACAAGCTAATGTGATGGACACAGGAGGGACGGACGAGCTGACTTTCTGCTCACTCGGTTTAATCAAGAGTTCTTTTACTCAGAAAATTATAAAGAAATGGGACTAAGACGCAAACTCGCTCAACGCTAGAAGACATGGAGTCATTTGGACAATTACCCCATTATTGTTTTACACAATATTTGCTGCAGTGTTTATCTATTTTTGTACAAAGGTAAGAGACCCATAGGGCATTTTGGGCTTCTCAAGGTTAATTTCAATTTGCTTTGCCTACAGTTAAAATGGTAATCTATAGTTTCTAAAGAACAGTCCTCCTAGACATATTTGAGATATCCGGAGGATCGACACACACTTATCACAAGCGATTCCTAACTGTTACAATGAATAAGTTGTAAAAAGTTTCCCCTACGCTTTGATGCACTCAAACATCGGAGCCTTCGAGTCGTCAAACCGCCTGCGGAGCCTGTGGATGTCGGGGGAACGTAAGAGTCAAGAGAAATGGTGAGCAAAGAGCCCGATCACCTGCTTCCAGGCCAAACAAATGGCAAGGGCACCCTGTCAGACAAGTTGCCCGGCACCATGACCGTGCGCTCTGTGCTGCTTAACAGAGACTCCCCAGATATCGAGAGCCGTTTAAGGAGGCGGCGTAATCGTACGCACCAGGTCCGCTTCAAAGACCTAGAGGATGGCAGCAGCAGCAGTGGTAACAGTGGGACGGGTGACAACAACAGCCATCACAAACTCGCGACGGATGTCGACAGCCCACATGCACTTCGCAAACACACTAGTAGAAGTCAGCTGTGGGCCGACACCGATGGACCCCGAGCTTCGGGCCTCCCCGGCCAAACATCTGTGGTGGGGGCCGTCCGTGGGGACATGGCAAGCACCATAGAGGTGGTGGCTGCTTTCTTAGCCAGAGCACCACCTCATCCGCTCACGCCGGGTCCAACACGCCGATGCTGGGCACCACCGCAGAGCTCCTTGACCTTACCCATGACACGCAGGTCCAGTACAAGCACCAGCACAGCCATCCAGACCTCCCCATGTCTGAAGAAAACCCAGCCTCTCTCCTCCACAAACAACCGCAGCCACAGCCCAGGAGACTCGGTGGCCGTGGAAGGGGATGACGAGCACGACTCGCAAGATGAGTACCTTACACAAAACCACATGCTGTTGCCCGGTTCCAAGGATCACAACGGTTCCCCTGTCAGGACTGGAGATTGGACCGTGGTAGAACGGAGACCTAAAAGCTGCAGGACAGATCAGAAATCAGCTGTTAGTTCTGTAAAAAACTCGAGGCACAGCTGCCCCCCCTCAGTTCTTCACAGCACTGAGCCATGTCACTGTTCCTCTGTGCCATGTCGAGATGGCCCAAAGCGTCAGGGAAGCAGCACTCCGTCAGTGCTGAGGAGGAGAAAAAGGCTGAACAGAACAACTAGTGATCCAGGGAAGGAAGTGCACTACTGCACCACTGTCACGCAAACCGAAAGCCCAAGTCCGTCTCCACCACCATCCAGCACCAAACTCTGTACCACCCAAGTTCAGACCGAGTGCCAATCCACTCCGCCCAATTCAAAGTACTGCACAGCCCAAAGTCAGACAGAGAGTCAGTCTCCGCCCACAACTGAAAAAACCTGCACAACAGAAACTGAAGTGTCCAACTCTGGTCCAACCCTACCTCCGACCGCCGAGCAGTGCACCACCAAAATCCAAACGGAGTCGCCCAGTCCCGCCGTCCCTCCAAGCGAACAACCCTGCGCTAGCCAGTCACAGACCTACAGCGCTTGTCCTTCTCCACCTCTGCCTCTCACCCCACCCTCGCTGTATAATCAGACCCAGAGATCTGTTTCCCCAACGGTCACTCAAGACCCTCCCGATGCCCAAATGACAACTGTGCCTTACTGTTCCTCTCCTCCACCCACCACTGCACGGACACAGACCCCTGACCAGTGCTCTGGGCCTCCCTGCTCACCCCCAACCGCACCGGCTTGCACCACCTCACCTCCTCTGCCTGGCTCACTCATTATTCCTTGCTCCACGTCCTCATCTAACACCATCCAGCACCCTGTTCCCTATTTAACAGTGGTGTCACCAACAGCAACCCCCAGCGCAGCGGCTGACTCCACCTGTCCTTCCACGGCTGCGTCATCTTATCCCACTTCCTGCTCCTCCCCGGTAACAATTGCAGACTCGTCACCGCCTGTAGCGTGCTCCACTCCATCGAAAACACCTGCAACTGCTTCTGCTGAACCCACCATTGACCCAACCACTGCTCTGAATGCAGCGCATCAGCTTCAACAAAACAAGTCAATTACACCTCCGACAAACCCATCGCCTCACACATTTGCCACTCAGACCACTCTCTCATGCACGTCCATATCTTATTACTCTACCACACATCCGATGGGTGCCGCTGGTTCCACGGCACCTTCGTATGCCACTGTCATACAAACCGTGTCTCATTGCAACATCCCTTGTAAATATCTGCAAAATGCTTCTGCTGCTAACACGGGAATGCACCCCTACTCATCACCAGTCCCCAGAATAAAGTCCTGCACTTCTCCGCCTTCTCTTGTGAAAACATATGCACAATCCTCTGTAACGCCAACTAAAGCTGTGCCGCCATACTCTTCCACCTTTCGTGCTGCACCACCATACACCCCTCCCTCTCAGGCGCCCCACAATGCTCAGGACAAGAGGGGCAATCGGCTTCCACCCCCTCCCCCGCCGCCTCCACCTTACACACCGCGCAAAAAGGGGAACGATCCATCAGGTACAGGTGCAACTGTGCTCAGGGCAGATGGCAAGGCCAGCAAGACAGACAAAGACACCGAGGAAAAAAAGGAAGATGCCAAATGTCCAGAGTCACCACCTAAGGTGCGCGAGATAGCCAGCTCCACGAAGCACCGAGCTCAGAGTCCACCAGTCGCTGTGATAAAGGGGGAAAAGCAGTCCTCTTCTCCTGCCAGGCCCTGTTTGAAACCCAGCTGTCTTAGCTCAGCTCAGGCTCAACTTGGGGTGCTACACAAAATGCTTTGCTCTGGAGCCGGCAGCAGGCCCCACACCCCAACCAGCCTGCTCCTCGCAAACACACAGGGATGCTCTGGAGCCAAGGGATGCTCGGCTTCAGGGGAACAGCCTTCCGCGGGGCCCCTGACAGCCGCCCAAGCAGACACACTCAGACAGGTCCAGGAGATATTAGGAGGGCTGGTGTCTGGAGCCAGGTGCAAACTGGATCCGGCCAGGGTAACAGAAAAACTCCTGGGTCCCAACGGACCCCTGCATGACATCCGCAGCCTGCAGACCCAGCTCCAAAGCCTGGAAGGGGTCCTGGAGACTAGTCAGAACACAATTAAAGTCCTGCTAGATGTTATTCAAGACCTGGAGAAGAAGGAAGCTGAGAGAGACGGGTGAGGCAACATTTTATCTTTCTTACGCCTGTGTTTGTAAAGATAACGCAAAGTGCTCAACAATATAAAATGCTTATATTGTTACCAGATCAAGCTTCAACCATTAGCGTGCGTTGATTAGAGAGTTTCCCATTTTAACAGAGTGCAGCCTAATGAGCACTTCCCCAAACCAGTCTTCTTCACTGGAAACACACAAAAACACACACACAGGCACACACAGGCACACACACACACACATACTATTAAAGGTCACGCTTTTGCTATGATGTTTAATTTGAATTTGGTCCCAAATCTGTTTAATACCGCTGGGGTTGAAAAATAAAGAAACAAAGACAAAGCATAAGAATAAACCCACGGTGGATGAGTACAGCGCAGTAAGTTACCGAAATACACAAGTGTAATTACAGTCTGATCTAGTTGTTCTTTAATGATGGCGCTGTGGTGTGAAGCGTCACAATTTACACATTTCTACAGCGCTTTTTCAAAAACACTGGTGGTACGTAAGCTGTTGATGATTCTCGTTTTTGTTCTGTCTAATTCGGCAATCTGCCCTTTACGGCAGAAATATCCTGCACATTAAATGTGTGTAGATGGACAGAACCACGGAGAGCGATCCATCTGAGAGAAAAACCAGCCAGGGTGTGTCAGGGATAGTGAAAAAAAGGAGCTCAGATGCTCCATTTTATGGTTTTTAAAACTTTTAAATCATAGAGGATTGTGCTAAATAAAACATGAGCATAGCAGAATATTTTTATGCACTTACAGAATGTGTCTGGAGGTTATTTTCAGGAGCGTCATAACAGGCGGATGTACTGAACCTCCTCAGCCCAGGCGGCTTTCAGAGGTACCAGTTAATGCGGCGCGTGTGTGAGATGCTGCGCGGCTCAAGGTTAAAGCGTTGGCTTTGAAAGGGGACGGTCCAGGGTCAGATGGAGTGTACCGACAGCCCAGAGCTAATATGTGAGCAATCCCACATCTGAAGTTGTAAATATGAAATGACTCTGAGCCGCAGGCAGATGCACCTACGAAGCCGGAGCTCAGGCGCGAGGTGAAAAGGTCAACTGTGCCTGACGTTAGTGTCGATTCCTCTGATCGCTCCGGCTTAAAGCTGGAATTCTACATAACCTCTATTGATTTTTGACACTGTTTCCTATTAGACCTGTGTCTCCAAACGTGGATATATGGAGGGAAAGAGGAACAATCAGCAGGTTCATGTAAATGAGGCATTTTTCAGATCCGAAAAGTAAATGTCAGCGTGTAACCCAATCACCTGCTGATTTTCCCCTGCCAGACGGCTAATGATCAGGTGAGAACACGTTGGCGCGACGGCAGCTTGGCCACCCCCACCTTCGCTGAAACAATGTGTGTTATCTGTAGGCAGAAAACGCAGCTGTAACATCATCCCGCCGCCTTGAGTTCTGAACACTACAGGTGGGGGGGCCGCTGTGGCGGAGCAGCTCTATTTATAACCACACAACCCAACCGCGTAAACATGTCAAGGAGGGGGCAGAAACGGCAGAAATGGCCTCGTGAGCGGCGGACGGGGACGGGAGACAGAAGGCGGGGGAGCAGCTGGGGTTTATTTTTATGAAGTCTCGCATCAATCAACGGAACTCGGGATCTGCCCGGAATCTTCAACTCCAAGTCGGAGCAAAAGGGAGCAGCTCCGAGCCCGACGCCATGTTGGTGGTTTGAGATGCATCATGCCTCTTAGTGTAAACCCTTTACCGTTCTCATCAAGCCTTTAATTAATCTGCTCCCTGCATTGTAAGCTGCTTAGGAAATTCTCTCCCCTTATCGCACCAAAATAGCCCGGGAGAAAACTGCGGAAGGGTGTCCATGAATCTGACAGATCTCAGAGCAGCTCGACCCAAATCAGACCCCTCCAATCAACAGCTACACCGCAGACTCGCGAACATGCGGCTCGTCTCAGGAAGCGACAGATCCCCCGTAAGGAGAGCGCCGAGCGGCGGAGCCGAGCGTAACAGTGTAACACGAGTAGACTGGACTTTTATCTCATAAGCATTATTTTGTGCCCGGAGTTATTACAGTGACTCACGGCTTACGTAAGAGCCCAGGCCAGGAGAGCTATCGCTCATTAAAAATGAAGGGGTGGGGGAGGGGCCTCCACACAGCATACTGCTTTATTTGCAGGGATGCATGTGTCAGAAGTTTAGTTCAACAAGGAAAAGAGATTAAAAATGCCACGAGACTCTCAGGCACACACACACACACACACACAAGTCAGTCTTTTAGCCCTGATACGTCATCTCTTGGCTTCTCAACAGAAGACATTCCTACAGGACGGGACAGGACATCGAGAACTGTGGCACCTGCAGGGACTGCGCCTGCATCATCTACAGGTACGCACGGACGCGCCCCCTCGCGCGTTCATGCATATTTACCGCTTGTTTTGCATGTGACTGGAGTGCGTGTCTGCTCGCTCCGTGGCGTGCGCCGTGCCGTCGCTCCGCATCACGTCACTTTTAGGAGCTGGGTGTTGCGGCTCACCGGGGTGTGTTGTTCTGCGAACACGGCGCTCCGAGTGCGGCCTTCCTCATCGATGAGGCGGCTGCAGGTTTGATCACGGCTAGCACACACACACACACACACACACACACACACACACACACACACTCTGGTGCTGCCTACAAGATTTAATGTGCTGGAAAAAAATTGCAGATTCAGTCATGCACTTGTGACTCTCCCCAAAACACACACACACCTACACAAACACACACACACTCTCTCTCTCTTTCTCTGCATATTCATTCCACTCTGAGATTTGAATGGGAATCAATCAATTACTAAACAAGATTTTACACTTTACCGGAGGGAGACTAAAGGCAGCAGGCTGGAGTTTCCGTCATATTAAAGTCTTTTTTTTGCCGCGCAGGAACTCTTCTCCTGCTCGGATGCGCCGAAGCGTGTGAAAACACCTGATTAAGCAGGCAGCGCATCTCACCAAGTGTTGGGACTCTTTCAGTGCACAAAGATGAATTATTTCACCTTCACTAATGGTTTCGCGCCACACTCGCGCACGTTACTTCGATCAGGCACATTTCCTGTTTTTCTCTGCTGTGGGAGAAGGTACCTGAAAACACCACTGATATGGATGTTTGCCGAGCAGTTATCGATCTCCCTGACGATGTGGAATTCTCGTGATGTGTTTAGGCTGAAGTGTGATGATCCGGCTTCAACGCAAACACCTTCCAGGAATAAAATGAGTCAAACTCCTCTCAGGAATCTGAAATCTTAACCCAATTACCAGGCCGAGATTCATCATCCATCCTTTTAATTGTCGACGGAAGCGCTGAAATGTGAGCCTCAGAAGCGATCACTTTCAGTGATTCGATGGTGCCGATACTCACCTACTTGCTCATTTATTATTGACGATTACGTCGTGCTAACAAGGGTTTTTTTTCCCATTTTCCTGTAGCTGCGGCACATTCACAAGATTAACCTGGCTGTCACGCAAATTACATTATTGCCGAGGTTCAGTTACCGTAACCCACGTGAATGATTCCATCAAACCATTAACCTAATCTGGTTATTTTTAAAAATCCCTCCCGTTTAAATGCAAATGGGAACACGGAAAACGCCAAGCGGAAAAGACAGTGGGGGAGGACGAGAAGAAAGACAGCGGAGGATGAGAGAGTGGGGGGTGGGGGGGGTAGATCTGCGAGAGAAGATCTGAGATTTAGAAATGGAACAAGAGAGAATGAGAGCAGAGGAGCCCGTGAAGGGAATGATTCATTCAGAAACCAAATACAGCTCCGTCTTCAAAGACGAGAACGTTAGCGAGGCCGACGGCTCAGGAACGACGAGAGGCCTTCCTCTCCAAGAAAGGGAACAAAGAAAGAGTGACGGGGGCCCTGCCGAGGGACACCGCAGCAAATAAGTTTCCCTTTTGGAAATTTGTACTCCGTCCCCTTGCTTCCTTCTCACTCCTCTGTTCCCGAATCTGACTGGCCTTGTTTCCCCCGAAGGAGAAGGTGTTTGGGAACGCTGGAGAGAACTGGCGTGATGGAAAACCCTAAAGCCTGACAGCTCAGATTCCATCAATTAGAAGAGGGCCTAAAGAACCAAAACAGCCGCTCAGCAAAGCTCAGACGGAACTTCTCGGATTTTTGCCTCTTTCCTGTCCTGAGCCCAGACGTCCTCACAGCTACTGTAAAAGCTGGAGACATCATCAAAACACTTTGCTTATCATGGCTACAAAAACTACAAAACTCTTCCAGTGATAAATGTTGGGTGTGTGTGTGTGTGTGTGTGTGTGTGTGTGTGTGTGTGTGTGTGTGTGTGTGTTTGGTGCTCTTCCCTCTTCAGATTCCAGGGAAGCATGCCTTAAACTACTAAATGTTAATGCCACTTCAAACCGGCCAAGGACGCCAGCAACTTCTTGAACAGTTTGTACACCAAATAAAACAGATCAGTGTGTTCTACATCGTGGACACGTCTGGTCCAGCAGGAATGACGGCGTTCCCGTCTTATGTCCTGACTTGTCCTTCGCGGTCCCGCAGTGGTACTTTTGGCGTGCATATTAACGCTCAGCCTCTTACTTACAGGCTGATAGTCCCCTTTTTTCTAGCTTTTGCTATGTTTTTGCTGATGGTGACTGGGGGTGGGGGTGGGGTGGGCGTCTAACAAGGAACGCTTCGGTGGGCTCCCTGTGGAGCTGTGGCTCCGTCGGCTGCCTGATCACGTGTTTCCCTGGAAGACCTGGATGGATTAATGACCGTCCAGACTCTTCAGCCGAAGCAGAAGCCCATGAAGCCCTCTTCCTCCTCCTCCTCCTCCTCCTCCTCCTCCTCCTCCTCCTCCTCCTCCAGGCGTGATGCAAAAAGCCAACCGCCCTCCACCTCCACCTTCACCACCACGAGACGGGTGCTGCTGGGACAGCGCGTGCGGCCCCCGTGGCCGACTGGCCATGCGTTCCCGCCATCGCCCCGCTGACAAGACCATCGCATGACGGGACGGGGACGCTCGGCGTAGGCGAGAGGGAGCCGACGGAGCGTGAGAGACTATGGAGAGCAGGGGCCCCGGCGGAGGAAATCTGCCGTGACGCCGCCTACGTTTTAATATCCCGCTGCAGATAGGTCTCATTCGCAGCTGCCCGTAAGGATTTGTCTGCAGAAGCTTCAGGAACAACTAAATAAAAGCGATATTAGCGTTGAGGGAGAGCAGGAGATGAGCTGGGGGACTCATGAGGCCTCCTCACAAACAGGAACTTGGCTAGACACGTCATCAGTGGAGGGAGGCGGGGCTAAAGAATTTCATTGGAAGCGCATGTTAAAAGGGGTGGGGGGGTGGGCGACTCCCACCTGTCACTCAGGTGGGAGCCGTGGGCTGTTTGTCTACCTTCTGCTCCCCTAGGTGGCCCCTCCCCAGCTTGGGCTCACGTTTCTTTTGATTTCTTTCCTTTTTTTTCCTGAACGTGGCCCCAAAAGAGCTGACTGGTCCCATTCAGCGCTTTCAACACTGGCCCCTGGCTGCCAACAGCCTTGTTTTCCTGGTTTTTATCCCTGGAAAGGCGGCACTCCGTGGAAAAACGAGGCAGCTGCTTTGCTGGACTGGTGCTTCCTTTGCTCCTTTGTTCTTGTCTCCATTTGTCCTTTTGAACATCAGTGGAGTGTTTGTATGTGCAGGTCTTTATTCCACCAGCTGAAGGAACTCAGCAGATATTCTTTCCTTCTGCCCTGAATTTGCTTTTCTCCGTCCTTCGCCCACACGTGACAGGAAATTGATCCTGACGTGAGGAGCTAAAAATCTAAACCAGAGCGAGACGAGTGAGGACGACGTAGGGTAAATAGAGAGTGATGAGAAGGAAACGACAGGAGGAAAAAGAGCTGGTGTGTTTGCAGTTTAACCGTATTCCCTTGCTGGGAAGAAAGATTTGCCAGACTCTGACCTCACTGCTAACAGCACGAAGCTTTCTGCGTGTGTGTGTGCGTGTGTGTGTGTGTAAACGAGGCTGATAATTAAAAAGTGGTGTGTGTGAAATGTGTAAAGGGCAGGGCCGTCGCTAATCCATCTTCAGGGCTGTTCCACAGGCAACTGACTCGGAGGGGTGTGTGTGTGTGTGTGTGTGTGTGTGTGCAGGGGGCACACCTACATCATCTCAGGTTGACCAGGACAGACAGAACTTTGCCTGGGTCTTCAGGCTCTGTGCTGAAGGAGCCTGTGAAGCTGAACTCTAGATCCACTCTGGGGGTTGTTTGTGTGAAGAAACAACAGATAAAAAACTGGGTGTGACACACAAAGAGAGAGAGCGAGATGGAGGGAGGAAAAGAAAGAGGTGGAGAGCAAGGGCCCTAGTTCACACTGCTTGGCTCTAATCACAGCGTCAAACTGGTACCAACGGCAGGTGCCAGATGGTGGCCATCACCAACGTTCCATGTCTTTGAATGAGGGAGGAGGGAGGAAGATGAAGAGCAGCGTGTGGACCAGCAACCCCTGCTGAACCTGAGCAATGTGTCACACATCAGCTAATTGCACCAGCATCCCGCTAACAGCTCAACCAGATCCCCCAAGCACCTCCAGACACGCCCTCTTCCTCACACTTCGGCCGTCCGGCGACGTCAAAGAATAAATTATGTGAAATTTCCACACTGGCTAAACTCAAACTGATGGACGCAACTTAAAATCGCATGTCGTAATTTCTCGCTCCATTAGCGTCAGAAGAGAAGCAAATTTTTGACCTTGTTACCACCTCATGGAGAATTCCTTCAAACACTGAAGGGTTGTGGGTCCTGTGATTCTTCTCATCTCTTTTTAGACTCAAACCCTTTTTCCCCTGAATGCAAATCGGCATCAGCAGAAGCAGCTAATTAAATCCAGGTCCCAGGTTTCCGGCCTCATCTGGGGGAAAGCTATAATTGTCCATAACCGGAGAGAAACATGTTTCTTTTCCACAAAATGAAAGTGGGATTAGGCCTGAATATGTTTGGGAATGGGATCTCCGGCCCATCCCAGCAGCCAATTGTGTTTTGTCAGACGGTAAACTGCCGCCGCACCTTCGCACCTGTCACATAGATCTTAATGCGGGCTTGTCCGTCAGAGCCTTCCGCTCCAGCAGCCATCACTCAATGGCGCTGCGGCGCCAGGGACAAATGGGTGTTGCGTGCAACCATCCATCAACATTTGCCTTTTTCACCTTTTCCGACTGGCCGTGCAGCTACAGGAGGAGGTCCTGTGGTATCAGACCAGCACAGACTGGGATAAATGGGTATGGAGCTGGTGGGATGGGGATGGGGGGGCTGTTAAATGACTGGCACATGCATGAGCAAACACAGCTCGTTAGCAAACATGGCTAAATCTGCTGCAGCTCGTCAGTGTCTCCCCCGCTCTGCTACGTCTGTCTCCTCGCTAGCATGACTGAAAACAAAGAAGTGAATATTTATAATTAATTTATGCAAAAAACTTTAATTGTTGATGATGACGGACAAGCATCGACTTTAAATGACAGCAATGAGTTAGCGTAGTAAAACGGCTAGAAACAAAAAGCCCTGACTTCAGTCCAATTTGTTCTGCAAACATATCTGAATCTGCTGCTCCTGCATGTCTGTGCCGTATCTCTAAGCAGCTCCTGACGGGAGCTGAGAACGGCGAGCGTGCACAGCAGCCTCCGAAGCTAATCCAGTCATGGGGGGGGGGGGGGGATGGAGATTCACAGCAGACGCCTATTTTCCCCACCCAACAGATCCTGGAGTCTGGCAGGTGTTGGCTGAGATGGAGCCGAACGGTCTTTTATGCATCTGTGCTACGTCTGCGGAGGCAGCAGCAAGGGTCTGAGGGCAGCAGCGGGTCAGGCCTCGCGCTGAGGCCAGCTCCTTCTGAGAGAATGTGAGCAAATATCTCACATCTGCCTCCTTCCATCATCCTGGAGGATCCTGGCTCATGAATTGTAACCCCACATGCTTTTTGTATTCGGCGTGATTAGATGCAGAGAAACATCTGATCCCAGACCTGCTCTGTTCTCCATCAGGTCTCCCGGATAAACAACATTCTCTTTGATTCATTCATCCTGTGACAAGGCCTCCTCTCTCACTGGAAATGTCTGAAACACAAACCTCGACTGAAAGTTCTGGAGGTCATTAATTAGCTTGCGCAATGAAATTGCATCCATGTTCTCCTTTTTACTTCATTTTTTCATTTCTACAACAGCTTCAACATCAGCAACAAACACTGATCTTGAAAACATTTCGACATGCTGAGAGGTGTCATGTGATTTAAAGGCTAGCCGTGCAGTTTTAAGCTTTTAGCATTCGGTGATTAGCATAAATGACGCCGCCTGCTCGCTACGCGGAGAAGGAATCACAGGATGATGTATCCCTCAGGTGTTAGCCGTGTTTACACTGTCATTCTCTCCTTGCTCCATCGCACCGTTTCCGCCCGGCAGCGGAATCCGCAGCAGCGCCCGCCCTCTGCGCACATCCGTTTCTTTGCTCCTCGAGTGGATCCTTTTATTCTGAAAGCTGCAGGTGGGACGTTCTGTCGCTTTTGTGTGACTTCCTCAGGTGCCACATGGGCCTGACGAACAGAAACAGAGGGAGTGGGTTGTGTTTTTAAAGGAGGGTGAGCTGGAGGGAGTAGAGGGAGTTTGGCTGCTAAGCTGGAGCAGCTAGAGGCTGCGTTGAGGAGGTTGTGGGTCTCTTTTACGAGCATGTTCTCATGTTCTCCGCTCGCTGCCCAGGGTTCCTCCCATTAGTCTGAGAACGACAGAATGTGAAAAAACTCCATTTTCCTGAGTCCGACTAATGAGGCCGCCGTGTTGGCGTGGATTTTTGAGGGCTGCAGGAATTTCCACGGTCTGCCCGCTAATCACAAACAGCACAGTGCCCTCGCTAGATAGAAATTCTTTCTTTCTTTTCTTGTTACTAACACCCCCCCTCCCCCCCCCCCGGAGAAATACGGGAGAAAATTGCAAAGATATTTCAAGTCGATTGCCTCGGCGCCGCGATGCTGCTGCAGGAAATTCTCTCCACGACTCAGCAAAAGCTGATGGAGAGATGGAGGGCAGGAGTGATGGCTCCTGCTGGGGTTGTGACATGAATGTTTTATAGGCGGAGGGATGGAAATGAGACCCTCCGCTCCACCTGCCGCCTATGTCCTTTTAAAAATGCAAGAGCAGAGCCGTTTAGCCGCTAATAAACGGTGTTATTACCCACGCTTAGTGCAGTTTAACCTGTCTGCAGTAAAACTAATAGGACAGCACAAATACGGCCGAGCGGCCCAGATGGGAGTCTTCCTTCAGGATGTAGGCGCCGGCTGGGGTAACCTTGGTCCCCGGTCTTCTCGCGGCAGCGCAGCCTTGAGCCACGAGCCACGTGACCGACAGTGCAGGGGCCACGGAGCCGCCATTTCTGCCGTCTACAGTATTTCAGTGCTTAATAAATTGGATTTGCAGGGATGCCAAGCGTAGCGGTGTGCTTTCTAGGGCGGAGGTGTGGCAAAATTCATTGATCCTTCCTCATTGTTCACAGCGAGTTTCTGGTGTTTCAGCTGACCAACCAGCCGGCAAACAGCCTGAGATCAGCTGATTTTAGGTACGGAGAGGGAGGGAAAAAGTAAGAAGGGAAAGTAGCAGAGAGACGCAGAACACCAGTAAATCCTCTGCTTCTCAGTGAGTGACTGTTCTTCAGGAGGTTGGTGGTTCTTTTGGTTGCTGGTTGGTGACCTTGAGCCAGGTACAGGTGGGACACCTGCCCTTGAGGCTGTTCTTGTAAATAAAGAGTTCAGGCCATCTTTGCTAGCATCACAGCAGGTTCCTGGAACCTTGGGTAAAGTTGCTTTGTGAGACTTTCATCTAAAAATCCCATCTCTCTCTTTTGTTTTTTTTTTCCAGCGTGGAGCATGACTTCCGCCTCCAAGAAGGTCAGGTGGTGCGCACCTGGAAGGTGGGCGACCCCCCCGAGGG
>CAAE01014972.1:0-19036 GCA_000180735.1 Tetraodon nigroviridis
GTGAAAAGTCGGGCGAGGGGGAGCACCAATCTGTACTAATCTGCAGTCACTTTAATGGAGGAAGTCGCGTGTAACTACAGACGGATGCCGGTCAGAGCCAGGGCTGACACTCAGATCATGCAGACTCTCAGCTGGAACTTCTAGATCGTAAACCAGGAAACCAAGTTTGCAAATACAGATAAGAAAAGCTTTGCTCTGCTCTCAGATGCATTAGCAGAGAACGGTCCTATGCGCTCCCGCGGGTGCCATTCACCTCCCTGGCTTTACAGGGCTTGGTTGAGCTCAAGAGGAATGTCTACATCAACAACGGTTCTCTTAAGGTATAAACGTGTCTCGCTGAGAAGCATGGATGGTGCGGTAACTGGAAAAAGGAAGAGCAGACCTCGTGTGGCTTTACGGTGAGCTTCTTTGGCCACGTGAAGGATCTCCTCGTTCGTGACCTCAAGAAGGATCTCCGTCAGGAGGGTTTTTGTCATCACCATCTGAACGAGGGAGGAAACACATCATTTCTATTTAGAAAGTCTTGCTTAACTGTTCCCATGCAAAAAAAAAAAAAAAAAAGGAGTGCAACTCATCCGAACCAAGTGGAATTCTTTCTCCTCGTCGGTCATTTCAGGCTCGCTGTCCTCCACGGGAGGCGACGGGCTCCGTCGGGATAACTCCTTCTTGATCGCCGGCTTCTCTTCAGCCTCTGCGTCATCATTGCCTTCGTCGTCGCTGTCCTAATCCAGACAGGACAACGGTTAATCGGCCCGCTGTCAAAACATCGGCGGCCCCCCCCGACGATGGCACGGCACACAATGTCAACGCCAACACCTCGTGTCCAGAAACGGAGTACTTACAAATTTACTTTTACGGGGTACAAACGGCCCGTCACCTTCCTCACCACCCCGACTGTTTATGCTGTCGTCTTTTACCATACTTTCGTGCTCCTTCTCCATTCTCTCACGCTCCAGCTTCTTCTGCTTTTCCCTGTCCATCTTTTCCAGACCCTCCCTGATCCATGCGGGAAGCGTGCGTCTCTTAACGGCATCTGGAGCAAAAGACAAACCCGGTTACCCACACACACACACTCACGTCGGACAATTAGGTAATAGAATGTTCGCGCGACATGATGGCACGGCGTCATTCGGAATAAATGTTCCCCCGTGAAAGGAAAAACATTCACCCAGCAGTGCTGGAGCCTCCGGTTTCACAGGGAGTTGGACCGGAGATCGGGGTCGGTCTCGGAAGCCAGGTGGTCTGACCTCTCGTCTGTTCTGAGGGGGGCCCTGCCAGTACTGGCCAGGGAATCCTGCAGGTGCTGGAGGAAATGAAGAGGCAGCTCCATGCTGGGGAAAGAACAGAACAAGGTAAAAACTTTTTTTCTTATTTAGAAAGCCAAGTGCTCATTGTGGAATGTGAAGATCCCGCTGCTTTTCCCAAAATTTGGATGGAAGATCTTCAGTCCTGACCCAGTTAAAAAGTGCCTTTATTTATAAAGGCAACAAAAAATGAAAAGAGAAACAGTGAAATGGTCCAAAAGGTATGCTGGATCCTCATAGTCAATACTTTCCTCGCACTGAGAAAGAAATGACCGATACACCTACATGCTGGGACCCGGACACTGTTTATGGACTGCTCCTCACACTAAAACCCTACTGCGTCAACATTGTTCTGCTGTAGCATCTGCATACCTGATAATCAAACTGGTTCATGGCCATTGGGGCCATGGCGTAGCTGTCGGGCTGTGCCCCATACCCATGGCTGTTCGGAGGGTAAACCCCGTGGCAGGATTCAGAGTTGAACTCCGTGCTGTCCTGGGTGCTGCTGTCCTCACTGGGGGTCACCACATCCATCGGCGCGGACCCTGGAGGGACCCAAGCCGGGTCAGGTGGTGGGTGAGGTGGTGGTTGACCGTGTATTCCCCATTCTTTCAATTAAAAAAGCGCGTAAAAACTGTCACTTTCACTTGTTGTTTGGCACATGCACTAGATCTCATTCTACCCCCTGTGCATCTATCTTTTACAGTTAAAAACAACAATGGAATGAAGTTGCTACAGTTTGGAGGGTTAAACATGTACCTGGCTGCCACATTCTGCCAAAGGATGGTTCACCCTGGAAGTTGGTGTGGTTGGTCTGTCCAACGGGCTCAAGTCCTGGAATTTCCTGGCCATTTGGCTGAATGGGGGGCTGAATAGGGGGTTGAATTGGAGGCTGAACAGTAGGCTGAATAGGGGGCTGCTGTTCTGCTCCTGTGGACTCCTTTTGAGCTATCCATGCCTGTGCCAGGGCGGCCCAGTCCACTTGACCTGAGAAATATGAAGGAAAAACACCCCGAAGGCATGACAAACACGCCCCAACAGTTGACAGAGGTGCAAAACTGTCCCGAATGTATGCATTAATATGGAGGAAAAGCGATTTCGCGATGCACATGAATCATTTACTGACCCGGGTCTTGCTGATGCTGGAAAGACTGCATCCACTGCTGCTGGCTCAGCGGCCATTGTGGCCAAGGCTGTCCTCCCTGGTCCCACATCTCTCTCCTCTGAATTACAATTTTGAAAATACACAGGTCTCTTGGGTTTAGAGTTTAACCTAAACTGTTCATCAGCCGTTGTCGGTGTTCACATCATTCGCGCTACAATTCGCCTTTTAACGGAATAAAAACCATCGGATCTATGAACGCTTTCATGACTGCAAATTTCCTCAGCTGTGTGGAGGAAGGTTACCCGATCCCTTTCCAATTGTAAGATCACCGGACAAGCAAACGATCAATACTGCGTCTGATGTCACTGCTAAAGCTTGTTACAGAAATAAATTTGGAGATACCAAAATCTGGTTATTTGCGTGCTAATGTAGCTCGATGAAGCTAGCAGTAGCTATCATTAGCAACGCTTGTAGTCACCGAATATTATCAAAACCGCCTTCGTGTGGAGTATGCAAAAGGTTAAGTCGTTGCAGAATAAATTACATAAGAGCAAAAAATCAGCATCTATGTCCTCAGGAGGACAGTGATTTTACGTTATACCCACCTTTCACTAGTTTGTCTCACTGCGGTCTCAAAACAAAATGGCCGTTCCGGCGACTTGCTCAGCGGAAGTGTGGAAGCCAGAACTGCTGGTGCCTTCAGGAGCACGTCGGAAAATTCCTCAAAGACGGTCACATACAGACAATGCCTGAATTCTTCAAAATCGCCATAAATAGTCGCGTTTAATAAGGGCCCATGATTATTTAAAAAAAAATCAAAATAAACAATGCGACTGTGATATCTATATTATTTCTATTTAGCACACTGGAATTGTCTAAAAAGGTTTGTAAAAAATAATTTGCTAGGTTTGCCGATAGTCAGCAGCATTACCTGCGTTCATATATTTAAATAGAGATTCGTGCTAATTTGCTTAGGTTTTAAAATGCCTCTGAGATATTAGCGTTGACGACAAAACAGCGCCGCCTTGTGGTGATTTTGTGTTACCTTCGCTTTCTCAATGTCCCGTCAAATACTATATAAGCAAAGAGAGAGAAACAGAAGAAGGGAGAGAAAGAGAAAGAGAAAGAGAAAGAGAAAGAGAGAAAGAAAAGTTCCCTCAGGTCAGGTCATCTTCCCCATATATTGTAACTTATACCTGTAGGATAGTACATACATATGCAATCGTAATACAAGGTTACATGCAGTTTATCCTGTCCATATACCTCACAACTGTTTGTAATGTATATTGTGAACTGTGGATTTTTTATTTATTTACTTTAGTTGGAGTAGTTTTTTATTTCACAGGAACAGTGTGTATTTGAATGATGTTCACATGGCTCACAGCCAACAGAAGCTTCTGTACGTGTTAGATGTCCCTTTATATAAGAGATACCGTCACAGCAAAACATTCACTGGGGTTCTGAAGTCGCCCGAGGCCGAGTCTAAAAACAAAAATGGCATGCTGTTGATTCCTTTGGAATATTTCAAACAATAGGGTGCAAACCCATGATAAATGTAACAGAAATGCAACACCACCATCAGTCCAAGGAAGCCCTGACACCAGCACACAGAGGTGGCGGCTCCGATCCATGCGTCATGCGAGCTACTGCTTTTTTTAGCTCAAAGTGTGTGTGTGGGTGTTTTGAGTGAGCTGGGATGTGCTATGTTGCTGTAACCAAGCAGTGGCGCACGGTGGTGTTACCCAGGGTGAGGCTAACTGTGAAAATGGCATGCTTGGTGAGGACAGTGAAATTTGACCTCCACTGCTGGTAGACAGGTAGTCAGTAATGAGCATTTCAGCCATAGTTTCTTATAACGGTCACGCAAAAGGATGGGGATGGGAAAGGGGTGTGGGGTGGGGGGTCATTAAGTAAGATTAAATCACATCTTATGCTTGAGCAGCTTGTCCCCGAGCAAAAAGCCTCCCCCGATTTAATAAGTAGAAAATACATTTCAGAGATTTGCTCTTTTCGTTGGTGGCGGCTTGACAACCTGTTTTAACGTCCCGGGCGGCCCGAGCGGGATGTCACAGCCTGTGGAAACGAGAGGACGTGTGAGACAACGTTTTGAGACGTTGCCCTTTTTCCCCACCTCCACACCCACCTCCTCTTCACCAGCCCGCGACATGTTGTGAAGCAGCGCTGCTTTGCACCCGTCAGGTGGATCACTGGTGAAGACGGGCTGACTGCGGCACCGCCGGATCCGGAGAGACAGCCGAGAGCGACGCCGGACGACGCCTCGCTTGGAGTGAGAGAGAGGATGACACCGAGGCACAAACCACAAGATCATTCTTAGTTTCCCTCTCGCTGCCACCAAAGAGATGCTGGCACGGTAAAAGGGGACGAGGAAGAGCCTCAGTTCATAAGTTATTTATTTTTTCATACAGTGTGGAGTTATACTTGAGCTAAATCATCATTTCACAAATGAAAATGGAACATTATGGAAACAATTGCATCTTATATAAAAGGGAAAAAAGTCAAGCATGCCAGAAGCACTGTTAATATGTATTTTTCTGATCAAATAACATCTGCTCAGTATTTTTAGTTACAGTATATGATACTGTACATAAATCAGCCATTTATACACATGTCTGCGTTTCACTGTGCGCACCAAGCGCACGTTTTCTGTACTAAAGGCACTGGAGTTCTGGTTACATAGGAAAAAATAAAAACCTCTTCCCAATGCAAATCGTCTGCAAGGGGCTTTATAAAAACCTGTCATCTGACAGAGGAGACGAGGGAGAAGCGTTCATCGAAACAAACGGTGCTTTCACAGCGGAGGCGCTGCTTTCCTTCCAGTCTGCACACGTTATTGTTTGCTTCCGGACCGGAGCGAAGAGGCCGGTCAGGCAGAGCGCCACGCCCGCGTCTGTGTGCCTGTGGGCCCAAGCGGGTACGACAGAGGCGGGGATGGACAGGGCGCGTTTGTCGGACTGATAAACACCTCGAAACTCCCTCCGGTTTGGTTCTGATTTCCAGCCGTAAAAACCACATCTTTGGTAAATATCTACTGATAGTCCTGTCGTGCCAAAAGAACAAATCCGCCTGGTTCAGCTTGGAAAATCACGGTTGAAAAGGTGCCATATTTCCTCATTGTTGAGCAAACGTTTGCATTTTTTTAAATCAAATAATGTATTCCTGCCATTTCAGGGCGATACAAAAAGTTAAATGTAACAACTCATTTGACAAAAAAAAAAAAAAAAAAAAAAAAGCATTAAAATTAAATTTTTAAAAGAAAAAAAGTGTGTCTATTCCACTGAATAACCTTTCCAGAATACTGGAGGCGGTAATGAGAAGATAGCTAAGTCTGTGTGACTGACAGGAAAAAGAACACCATGGGACGGCCACAGACGGGGCGCACAAACCTTAAAGAAAAGTCAAAGTGAATTCCTTTCTGTTCCTTATGATCCAAACATCAACTCACTTCGTAGCAAACCTGAGCTAAAATTACAATCAGAGGAAGCCATTTCACCCTGGGGGGATGTTTAACGGTTGGAACGTCTACATTCTTCTGTCTCTCATCTGTGTCAGCACACAGAAATGACATCACGTCGTCAGCGCTGAGCACCTTTAGGCATACAATCACGGGTTTGCTCTTTTTTGCTCCTAGTGAAAGCAGCAAAAGGCTCTTTCATGCAGCTCTGACTGACGCAGGAATCTGCCAGAGATGGACGATAATCTCAGAACTATTTAGGTTTACTAACAGTCTTTCCTGAACTTTTTTCTTTTTAAAGAAAACTTTTCTAAAAAACAAACAAAGGAGTCAGCAACGAGACTATTAAAACCTAAAAATGATGTTGATTCTCATATAATAAAGTCATAAACTACTTTTATCAGAGACTGTACTGTAAAACTCTTCCCTCCACCTATATGAGATGTAGAAAGACAGGTCGTACAGGTGAACGCAGGAGCTCAAAAAGACTAACTACAAGAGATCCACAGAGACATCCCTTCTCGTCTTACAGGATTTCTTCATAAAAGAGCAGGTACGCCTGAGAGTTGAGCACCCTCGACTCCGGTACCATCTGCACAGCCGTATCACTGACGTAAACCCACTGACCCTGGGAGACGCCGCCGCCATCCTTCGCACCTGGAACACACACGAGCGAGCGCACCAATGGGTCAACACCTTGGAAGACAGCACGTGGCCTATCCTGATGCTAAATGACATATGCGATTTTGGTCAATTACGCTAATTTTAGAGACATCTTCAGTAAAAAGATGTAGCTGCAAAACCCTGTCAGCGTCCACGAACGGACGCAACAGGCAGAAAGGGCTTGAGACAGCGCAACCCTGACCTGACAGGTTTCTGTGGTGCTGCTCTGTTCTCCTCTGGGGGGGGCGGACTTTGACGTACGCAGCGTAGTGGCCCCCTCGCATGGAGCCGCTGTGCTCCACAATCCCATACAGGCTGTAAAGGACACGCTCGCCGGCTGCCAGGTTCTGACAAAGGTGGGAATTAAAAAGAAGATAAATACTTTATTTGGTTGGAAAAAAAAAAGGAATTAAAATTAAATCATTTTGAAAATAATCTATCAAATAACAACCAAAAATTCTCTTCGCAATCTTCTTTATATTTTGTCTGAAATTTGACACAATTTGTTTATTTCCATTTTTGTAAATTGGGATCACTTTGGCTGGTTTTATCTTTGAAAAAATACCAGTTTGAATATAGTTGTTACAAATTTGAGTTAATGGCTGAGATAAGCTAAAAAAAATAAAGATGCTCATCTAATTCTTAAGAACACTAACAAAAATACAAGCAAAAAAAAATGTACTTTGCAATAGCGCCGATGTAGCTAAATACCTCGCACGCTGCTGAACAGAACGGAGCCATATCCAGGACCAGGGGGAAGTCAACGTGGCGGTTCACTTTCCGCAAGTTCATCCCGGCCTTAAAAGGACAGCGGTGTGAGACGGGTTCGCCAAAAACACACACAAAAACAAGATTTGGCGTCAGCAGAGAGGAAAAAAGTGCATCTCTCACCTGATGGAAGCGCTTCAGATGTAAAATGATGACGGGGGGCAGTGAGGATATCAGCATTTGCTTCCTGGCACTGGTGTACATTTTTTCAACCTTTTTTTCTGTGCAAAGGGCAGAAATGATCAACAATTTGAGGTTATCGGTGTTCTACGTTATAGCTATATGAAATCCATGTCAGATTGTACACAAGATACTAAAAAAACAGCTTTTTTTTTTTTTTACCAGCGGAGCCGCTCTTGCGCAGGTGTTTGTGTCTGCGCTCGGTACAGTTCTCACACAGCAGCTTGTTGTTGCCCATCAGCAGCTCCACAGAGGTGAACTGGTGGAGGCAGGACTGGATGGAGCACTCCTTGGAGCTGGGGATGTAGCTGTGGGACAGCGCCTGGAAGGCCCCCTGGTGGTGTTGCTGCAGGTTCTCCCTGGGGTGCGCTTCTCCCTGCTCCTCAGCTGAATGTTGTGGAGGACAATCTCCAGCGGAGAAGCTGAGGTTGACCTTCGACACTGCGGACGCCAGCTGCTCCACGCTGCCGCCTGGCCTCATACAAGACGAAGACGTAGGGGAGGAAGCGGACGCCGGTGTAGGAGACGGGGTCAGGGTGGAAGCGGACGATGTTGCGGACGCGTGCCCGTGGCTGAGGGACGAGGTTCGGGGGCCACACTCGCTCTCTGAGGCCTCGCTGTCAGCATCGTTGCTACTGTCCTGAGCACCGGAATCTCTCTCGCTGCCATCTGAGAGGTCGCCCGCTGCCGCCACCCTGCCGGCGGACGTGCCTCGGCCCGATCCCCTTGCTGTTACCTCCTCCTCTGGCCTGTCTGCGCTGCTGGCCACTCCTCTATTTTCAGCAGAGCTGGAAGACCTTCCAACCTGCTGCCTCTGTACAAGAAGAGACGTTTTAAACCATCTTGACACAGTTCCTGCTCAAATGAAAACAGTCGGGTTCAGCGTGCGGGTCCTGCACCTGTCCGCTCATCTTCTTTTTGTTCCGGTTGGAAGAAAGTGCTGCAGGAAGCGCCTCTCCATGACCCGCATGGGCGTCCAGCTCCCGGCTGCCCTTTCCCACCCTACCAGGGTTGGATGGCTTTGATATCTGTGCACCATAAACCAGGAATTAGCTCAGTGTCCTGGTCATTACCTTTGTTTTTAGCTAAAAAATCAAAGCCTGCAGCAATCATCAGCTTGAGATACTTTATATTCCAGAACCATTCATAAAACAACTCACCCTTTCCTCTATGATGGGTAAGGAGATGTCAATGAATGCCTCTTTTACTGTAGAAATCTGTAAAAAAAAAAAACTACATTAATGTCACCACAGCGTACGCATTCTTTAGCTTGCTCAAAAGACACAAAACAATCAATGCTAAGAAAGTCTGTAAGGACAAAGAGGAAGTAGTGATTCCCTCGAAAGGTCCACACCTGGAGCTCTCTACCTTCAAGGATACCAAGTTTTCATCATGGCGGCTTCTTTACCTTATTGTGTATGCCTGCTGCGAGTTGATGTTAGACCAGGTCCTTGAAATGTTTTTCTCTGCGTTTTTGTTATTTTTTTTTTTACTTCTTATAAATGTGTACTAATTGTAGTGTGTAGCAACAAAAGTTGACTATAGCTACTTTAAACCACCACTTACATGACCACATTCCTCGCACATAATGGTGTTGGTCAGCTCGCCGACAAAGATGCGGTCGACAAAATTCATCCGTACACCTTCCTTCCCGTATGCTGCGGCAGAAAGACACATTCTGAGCAAAATTCAGAATGTAGTAAGAGTTGCAATAAAAAAAAAAAATCTAATAAGATGCCCTAGCTCTCAGAAGCGAAAAAGATGACAGTTAAGTTGAGCTCTAAAACAAATTTACAATTTTTTTTTTTCACATCAAAAAGTCCAGGTTTATCCAGTAAAACATGCTGCAGTTCCACTTGCTGCCACTAGATGGGACTGTTGCTCCTGGTCACCAGTCAGCCTTCCGAACCTTTAACTTGGCGTTTGGTGTCCTCGTCTGCGGTCTTCTCAGTAGGGTTATTAAAAGCCTTCAGAATTCCCGCTTTCACCCTCTGAAAAATTATAAATTCAAAACATTTAACAGTCTAGAATTTAAATGGTAATTGCACATGCAAAATATTCAACACTTTCAAAATTTTTTTTCTTCCTGAAATCTCCGATACAATTGTTAGTGAAATGTCAAAACCTACCCTGAAGCACAGTTTGACAGGTATATGTATTATATGCATCATTAGTGTGAAATAATTATTGTGCTTGTCTAGAAGTATCAGAATGTAAATCTGTTAATTAACCGTGCCTGTTTGTGTATGTGTGTGTGTGTGTGTGTGTGTATATGCGCTTTCTGCTGGACCATCTTATTAAAGGTGACATGCAGGTCAGTAAGTGTGTTGGTTTGAGAGCTGTGAAGATCCACGGTCACAGTAAAGGACCAATCAATAGATAATTGGCCATGGTCTGTGTCTGCAGTCCAGACCAGTTGGCCCCCATTGTCCCAGGAGCCACGCACTGGACTCGCTATTTAGGTCAAAAAGTCCCATTAATCCCAGTCACTCCAGTCTGCACCCCACCCTGTGGTCAGAGTCAAACCAGGCAGAAGCTCCACTGCTAATTAATTACCAGTAACCCACACCCTCCTTCCCTTCTTCCTTCCCAGTTTACCAGCATGCACTGTCCCACACAGGATAAGCTGGGGGCAGGGGTGGGGTTGGGAGAAGGAGGGTGGCTGGTACAAGGGTGCAGGGGTGGAAACTCAAATGAAGACGGGGTGAAGACGGACAGACCATGCCCCGAGAGAGAAATACTTACCATCCCAGCTAATTGGTGATAATTGACTGCAGTCAAATTAGCATAGCTCTCTGATACTAATGGACCATCAACACAAATATTTAGGGCCTCTAAAAGGTTGGTGACACCCATTAGAACAATCTCCAGGGCTCCAGTCGTACCAGGGCTTCATTAGGATGCCCAAGATATTATGGAAATCAAAAAATCTATGTGGATCTTAAAAATGAAAAGCACTGAAGAGAACCAAACTGAAAAGTTAACACTGAAAAACAGACTCAATGACTACAAAAATGGTGCTTTTTGAATGTGATTGGCAGGATAAATGAGTTTCAGAGTGCATGAATAGAGGCGACTGTACCCCCACCCTTACCCCACTGATGAGTGTGTGCATTTGTGTGTGTGTGTGTGTGTGTGAGAGGGGGTGACCCTGAAGCACAATGGGGCGGCCCTGGAGCTCATTCAGCAGCTGTGGGTTTCCCAAGATCACACAATGATGCCGGTCGTGCCACTTGCAAGTCCCCTAAGTGGCACGACTGTCGACGTTCACAAGTTTGAAAAGAGCGGGGCCCCACTGCGGCCCCTTTCAGGTCTGGGTCGGACCACTAAACACACCCGCTAGCTTCTCCACCGTGGTTCACACTGCCACTGGTGGGACCACAGGGGGCATGTCAACCCTGCAAAGGGCTGCCGTGGGTCCTCCTAATTGCCCTGAAAAGGGCCGAGCCCTGGGGATCCCTCCGCGCGCTTGCCAAAAACATAGCACCACGAGGATTAAAAAAAAAAAAAAAAAAAGAATCACGAGGAGCCGCTTGGTAAGGTTTCAGGCACCTATGGGATATTTAGGGTGTTCGTGTCTGCATGGGGAGCTCCAACTTGGAAAATTCAACAAAGGTTTCACAAAAATCTGAAGCCGCCACAGTTGGTTGACTACAGAATGCGTGTCGCCGTGTGGTATGGACGTACTTTGGTCTCTTCCACTCGTATCGAGTCCATCAGGTAGTGCAGAAGCTCCTGGCTGTCTTGTTGTTGGTAGCCCTTGAATCGCGGAGCCCTGGAAAAAAAATTCAAACTATTTGAATGTTTCTTTCAAAGGGATGTTATAGAGTAGCATCAGGACAGAGAAGAGAGACAATCTTAGTCGCGTGAAATGCTGCATCGCTATCCTGCTGGGGAGTAATTGGCATGAATGCCAGAGCGTTTAGAGGGGAGCTTCTCCTTGGATCTGTCCCTTTGCCATCCACAGTCGGACAGATGTGCGGACAGATGCCACGGGCAGCTGGGCAGTCGAGGTTTGAGCCGATGCAACCTGTTGCCAATGCCTTGGTCACATGACCACAGGCAGGTTGGTCCGACATGCATAAAACACCAAGAAACCAGGCCAGAGGCTCGAGAAGTCAAACACTGAGGGTAACTGGGGGAGCAGGAAAATGGGGGCGGTAGGTAGTTGGCAGAGAACGATATCCCAGTAGGAATACAACCGTGCTAGTGTGCTTCGCGGCTAATATTAGCATTGGTTATTGTTACCACTGGGTACTAATCTAATACTCACCAAAATAGGTCAAATAAAATCCACACTCCCCTGACACGCGGCTGAAGAATTGATATCAATGGTCGGGGGAGTGACGGTCAACCACCTGCCCCATCAACACAGGGCAGGAAGTCTGGAAAAGCCTAAATGCATCTGTCCACCCACCGTCACGCACAGTCGCAACGCTCGTCACTCGTGCCCTTTCCCTGCAGACACACGGGGGAAGGGTGGTGGAGGTTCGAGGATGGTACGGAGCACATATGCCATCTACTCGCCAGTCATTAAATAAAAAAAAAAACCAAAAAAACGGACAGCATGAGAAGGAATGCGCCCCCTCGTGTTTTACTCGCTCCTCCAATTCCCTAAAGCGGAAGCAGACACACACAAACACACACACACAGATAGATTAACTGCAAAACGGAGAAGGAAATAGAAAAAAAAAGCCCAGGTAGGTGTAAGGCAGGACAGAGGGAAACCTATGACAGCGTGGTTGGGATCGGTGGGAATAAGGAGGTCTAGAAGCCCATCCCAGTGGAGAGAAGCAGAAGGGCCCTGTAGCGCTGCTCTCAATCTGGGCAAAGCAAACAGCTGCGGTGCTAACACAATTAGGAGCCGGATGAGTTAGTACCAGACACAAGGCCACACGACGCCCCACCCCCAAACGCACACGCACGCCGGCAAGTAAAGAAATCCACGTACAGAGATTATAGATTTAAATTTGCACATTTTTCATTCCTTCCGGTTCTACCATCAAAGTTGGAATTGATATTAGCTTTAAAGAAGGTTTGAGGCTCAATGAATTGGCTCACGCACTGAGGTTCCCAACAGATTCACACGTCAATATTTATAACTTAGCTGAGAAACAAAATGGGAACATTTGCCGTTGGCGTGAAGGGAGTCTTGCTGCTGAGCAGACCGGTTTTCCCGTCTTTGTGTTTGCGCGGTATCAATACGGATTTGTATTTTTCTGTCCAGGATACCAGAGCATCAAATGAATCCATTGTGGTTGTCCGTCCTTTCTATCAGGCATGCAGGACTCTCATAAAGGCTTTAAAAAATGTGACCATGTGAGCATTTATTTACAGCGCACGGACAGAGAATCCAGCGCCTGTACCCTGAACTTTTTAACAATGGAAGGGAACTATTCAATCTTGATCGCCATGAAAACCACAACAGCCAGATGATTGCCTCTGTGTGGGTTTGTCGTTCAGCATAAAATAAATAGGAGTGCTCTTTGAGTAGTAAAGAAATGAAAGAATTTTAATAAATACTGCTTTACAATGTTCAGCTCGTCAAAAGTACAAAAACAGATCGAGGCACAGAATCGGCCGATGAATTGTTCTGTTTGACTACTTTTTCCATGTATGAACGCAGGACAGGACTTACTTTCATAAAGAAGGTCACACCCAAAAATGGCAACACTGGTTTGCTCCTGAAAACGGAGTTTTTAGTGAGGAAAATTGAAGGTGCCCTGACTGGTTGTTCCTAAATGGGTAAATGCAGACTTCAAAGGTGTCAAAGATGATTGGAAATCAGCTATTTGCATGAAGTGAGGCGTGTTTAGCTGCAAAAACATAAATGCACGTTAATGGCTGTAGCAAAAAAAAAAAGCCAAAATGCACTTATTTAATTAGAAAATGTAATCAAAAAACTCAAACCTCTGCCAAGCAACATTTGGACAGAGAGATCTGAGTTTTCCTTCATTATTGAAGGTTGTGCAACTAAAAACTAACTTGTTTAACTAGTATATAGTACATAGACAGTAGTATACAAGGTTACGTAATAAAGTAGGCTGCTTTATGATGAAAGCTCCTTTGACTTGATCAACATTTTCTAAAATTTTAATTGAAATCCCTTGATAACCCCTCCAGCTATTTTGCTAAAAATCAAACAGACAGAAGAACGCCGACTATCACATAATCTCCTTGGCGTAGGTGAAGATAATTAAACCGCCGTCCCTGAGCGAGGGCTTTTATAAAATGTCATTTCTGCAGTCCTTTCATCGTGTTCCGTCATAAAACATGGTCTGGGTACAAGCTGGGAATGTGACCGCGCACCCAGCGCACCCAGCACGCGCGCACACACACACGCACACACACACACACACACGCGCATGGCATTGGTCCAAGCCCAGACCAGACCTTTCCGCTGGCAGAAGCAAGAGGACGAGACAGACGGCAGGATACTCAGCTGGTTGAGGACAAATGTGTGAATGCAGCCACAGAAAACACACGCGGGCAAAACTGGGCTGGCTGCAGCTAAACACTTAAACTGTCCTTGTTTGGAGCCACTGCCAATAAATGCAAACAGGCCAGAAAGTTAAAAAAAAAAACAAAAAAAAAAACGAGGAATGGAAAACAACTCGGTTTCTCGCAGGCCAAGGTAAGATCCAAACCTCTTCATATAATGATAAAGTACAGCCACAGGGGAGGATAAAAGAGCGAATGCACAGAAATGCGGTGGATACGAAGGTGGTTAAACCACGGAGGAATGTTCCGATAAACTGGAGCAGTACTTGACCCTCTTCTTTCAGGTCAGAGAAGTAGATTTTGCCTGGTATAAAAGTGTTACTGTGTGCAGGAGCAAGCGAGAACTCCAGATGAATTAAAAGGCTTCTGCAATCACCTCTTCTTCACTCTGAATGTCAGAAGAAATAATATAGAATGAATAAGCCATTGAAATTGTGTTGAACCTTCAGTTGAACCGTTTCCACTATATCTCTGAATACATAAGTCTGCCTTCTGCTTATGAGATCAATATTCTATAACACGACTTAGGACTGAAAAACTTTTGGGACCTCACAATATTATCTGGGTGTAAAAATAAACATAGGCATTTAAAAAGGTTCTGTGGTAAAGGTGTACCATACGGATGATGCGGCTGGAAGTAATTTCGATTTAAATGCATGTCAGTGAAACACAGCGGCTTTTCCCTACACTTCATTTGACACACATGAACCATTAAAGGTGTGTGCACTTGCTGCCTGCATGTGTGTTGCAGGATTAGGTGGTACCAGGTGAGGTGGCGGGCCACATGTACACACAGTCCCGCGCATTTGTCTGTCAGATGAAAGCGCAGCACCAGAATAACCGTCGAAACCACACCAGAGACCCGATCCAGTCATCCGGCATCAAACGCCCTGGTCACCCACCTGCACTGCTAAACAGGACAAGATGCCCCCCGACCGACACGCACATGGTGGACTCGAGCGTCGCTGCAGCAAAAAGAAGCCAGCCGACCGAACGTTTGTACAGAGAAGCGAACACAACAATGGTTCAGCCTGTTTAACCCTGATCTAGATCAAATATGGCACAGGTGGCACAGCAGGAGCAGGCAGCAGTGAAAAAAAGAAATAAAAAGCCATTCATTGTGGTTGGCTGTGTTTCATGTACGTTGAACCTTTTTTCACTAGGGACTAGATGCTGCCTGTGTCTGGCTGGTGAGCGAGATCGCCGCAGCAAGACAGACTGAAAGCAGGTGAAGGAGAGGCAGCGACACCAACGCAAAAGCGTCACAACGTGCCAGCGGAAGAGAAGGCCCGTTCAGGCCAGAGTCACGGATGATGTTATGGAAAAAACAACAAAAAAAAAAAACAAACAAAAGAAAAAAAAAATACGAAATGAGGAAAAGAGCATCGTACTTCTGACAGAGCTGGTTGAAGAGCAGCTTGGGACTGAGCGGGCCTTTGCCTGGTTCTTTCATGTTCATGAGGAAGAGAAACATGGCCGCGGTCAAAGGTTCTGGGCTGGGTAGCGTTACCGTCAGCGGGCTCTGAAACACGAAGTAGGCAAATTTCAAATTATCGATAATAACAAACATTGTGGTAAGAAACATTAAAGAGCGTAATGTACCAGGTTGGCCTCCACGGGGGGGCAGATCCTTAGCTTGTACCCTTTCTCCTTGACTTCCTGGATGAGGTCAATGAGCATGTGTGTCTGAAACAGGTTCTGCAGGACAAAGAAAAAAGAAGTCCTACAACTCGCTGCATCTTGGTTTTTTTAATGACAAAAGGGAATCTGTGTGTAAAGACTTTTTTTAATTATTCAGTGACTGAAACTGGAAACAGGCAATGTTATTGTCCTTTAAAGGCATGAAACCCTTTTTGTTTCGAAAGGCGAGCGATTAAAATTCTTTTGAAAAATGCAACTAAGCAATTTGGCAGAGTTTAGGAAATGGTGTGGCGTTGCAGCGGAGAGAACGAGACTTCTGGATCTATCGATGAGCCGGAACTGCGGGGAAAAAGCCTTGGTGAGGTGGTGGACTGGAGTGGTCATTGTCTCGTTACGTTACCAATTATTTTTTTCCCTCTTCCCTTTTAATAGGATTTTTGTTTTGTCGCATCCTGGCAATGAAGACAGTTGCTATGGAAAACGCACAAAGGAGCCGGCGCTGTGAACGCAGCTCACCCCGACAATTACGGGTATTCACCAAGCGACTGCAATTTTTCAAGGAGACAATGCAAACAGACAAAAGGGGAGCGGGACGGAAGCATGTACTACAAGCTAACTCAAAATCTGAATTGCCGATGGGGCGAATTAACAAAATGACAGAAAAAAAAAACAAAACAAAACAAAACCATTCTTGAGCAGGGATGTCAGCTTACCGTCACCATGATGCAACCAGAGAGGCTGGGGAGGCTTTCTGTCTGTTTTTTGTGAGGTGAACACACGCCACACCAACTAAGAACAACATAAAGCTGGGGGATCTGTGTCTCTGCCGGCAGAGCGATTACTTCTACCTGGTGTCTGCTTCAAAAATAACCTTCAGGCTTGGGTTGTTCACTTGAGCCAGGACACTTTCATGGACGAAATTTGAAGTGTGCGCTGATATTGTCATTTCAGGATATTGAGATTTCCAATGACAACTTAAATTGGGGGCGTTTTCATCATGTAATGTCTTTACCTCAGTCAGAAACATACTAACCTGCATGACAGCATTGAAGAAGCAAGTGTTTCCAAGGTTGTTTATGCCTTTGACTGGAACTAAGGTGCTGTTTACTGGAGCAACCTTGCCTTTGGGCGGGTCGCTATAATCTGATGATTCCTCTTGTAACTTGATGATTTTAGGTGAGGCTCCTGAAAACAAAGAAAAGCAAATTAGGTCAGTTAGGAACAATGGCAGAGCACAGGTGTTTTCTTTCAATTTAGCTAAAAGTAAGAGCAGGACTCTCAAATTTGATAGTGATTCGCTGAATAAATCAGCCTTGCAGTTAAACACTGGGCTTAGCCTTGACGAGAGGCTGGGGCTGGGATGGCAGCTGGAAGGAAAGCTGGGTCATTTGGGAAAGCAGATGACAGCTGGAGAAGTTTCCACTGGTTAGCGAGGGAGGGGTGGAGGCCGGAGAGGGAGCAATGTCTCTCCACAGCCAGCTGTTACTTCTGATCACCAATGAAAGCTAACCTTACACTGAAACATGGGCACAGATGGCCGCAACGGAAGGGTGACATCCAGATCGTCTGCTGGGGACAAACCGGAGGATGTGGAGCTGCTAAGGTGCATAAGCTGAGAGGATGGCAGAGGTTAACAAAAAAAAAAAAGCCAAAACCGAACCCCAAAAAAAAAAAAAAACCCATAACATCATGATGGCATATCACAACCGAACAAAGCTTGGTTACGTATAACAATTGATGAACTCACTGCCAAAATATTCACAAAAGCATAATTCTATGGAAAACCTAAACAGCAAATCTATACAAATGGGTCGAGTAACTACTTCATTTTGCTTTAATAGTTGAGATTTGTGAAATTTACAGTAAGATGGCATCTTGGTGCATAGGAATTAGCAAGTTGCCGTGTCAAAATAAATTGACTTTGGAGAAGAAAAAGGAAAAAAAAATTAATAAACGGATGCTGGGTTATGTAGCTAGTAGATTCACCAAGCCTATAAATAAATAAAGTATGTCTATTCTATTCTATTCTATTTTATTCTACTCTATTTCAAAAATGCCATTTAAATCGGGCAATCAATGCCAAATTTGACACATGATTGCAGAATGCTTTGGATGTTTTTACTGCGTAAAACCACAAGACAAATTTAACACTTAAAGTCTGAGATACCCACCAGCATTTGTGTGTTTATTGAGCGAATAAAAAAATAAATAAAAAAACAAGTGGTGGTTTTTCACACAATACAAGAATGGGAAAACAACTCCTGAGAGGAGAAAAAAATTGCCCATTCAAATATACACAATTCTTTTCTTTGTGTCTTTGCCTGACTGAGAAACCTGAAGCATTTGAACACAAAGACGGCTTTATTTTTTACACATAAAGCACATCTGGTTGCAGCGCCACGAGGGAACCACCGAAGGGACAAACATGAAAATGCCTAATGAAAAAGTGAGTCACAAAATTATCACTTTGGTTATGTTTTAGCTCAAATATCTCAATATTGTAATTATACTAACAATTGTGCACCAGTCAAATATTTTGTAGAAATGTCACATTGCAAAAAATATGGGGTTTTAATGTGGATTTTAAAATCACAACTATTAACCTGTAATAATAGAAAAAAAAAAATCCCAAAGTAAACTGTGCATAGCAGTGCAAAATGGCCAGCATTTACAGCAACTAATGGCAGGAGCCTGAGGCCTACAGGCTACAAAGAATTCCACAAAAATGCTTTAAACCAAAAAAGAGTTTTGTCCACCTGCACTTCACCTATATGAGCCAGTCAAGAGAGCGGGCCATCAGCAAGGTCGCTGGCCTAAACCTGTCTGTAACCAAAGCAGGAGAATTCAACCGAACTGTAACCTGCACCTTGACTCTCATCATTCTTCTCTTCAAAACCTGATGGCCTTGCCCTAAATTCAATATAAAAAAAAAAAATACTACAACTTGTGCACATCACATTTATTGAAGGAGCTATTCAACAAACAGTGGCGCTAAGCTAGCGTTGGCCGCTACCAAGCAAACGCTTGCCCTGCAAGGCCAAGGACATTAACAGAATTGCTTTGGTCTCATTCTCCGCAAAGTGAACTTTTCATTGGGAGCCTTGCTATTTGCATTTTCCAGGGACTACAATTCCACTCAATGGACTGTTTATCATGGCAACTTTTCTGTTAAAGATTGGAGTAAAGAAACCACTCACTGGAACGTGGACACTGCCTGTTTGGTGTTTGCTGCATTAACACGTTTTTTCTTGCTGCCCTTGTGCAGCTTCATATTGATGAGACCTCATGTAGGAAACAAGCGCAATTGGTTTTATTTAAAGTAAAAACACGAAGGATGTGGCAATTCACAAAAACATAATCCTATTCTCTTCCAATGAAAATAAGAAACGAAGAGATGGCGTG
>CAAE01014973.1:3114-13555 GCA_000180735.1 Tetraodon nigroviridis
GATCGGGGGAGAAAATAGTACCACATGTATGTGCGGTGGATTCAATTTCATTTTGTAAATTAAAAACTGAGGTTAATTGCTATTAACTTTTCTTTTTTGGCTAAATGTAATGAAAAGAAGATATTACTTGTAACTGCTGAGATAACTGTATGTTATTTTGATACATTTTAGCTTTTATAACTCTCCTTTTCACAATTCTTAAACATTAACAACAATCCAAAAACATTGATTTGATTTATCGATAAGTCTAATCATTCAGCAAAAGTCAAACACTATTATGCTGCAAATTAAAGCAGGCAGAACATTTTAAAATGATTAGCAAAATACATTTTTGTTTTTAATAATGATCCCATAAATGTGAATAAGAAAAAAAACATCGCACTGCATCCAACACTAGACAGAGGGACTGCACTAGGGTATGACACAGAAGGATGAAAAGGGATTGTTTTTCCACTTAATTAGTAATATACTTCTATATTCTGTTAAATATGCAAGCAATAATGTGGGAAATTGAAAAAACAAAACCAAAAAGCAGGCATGAGCACATATAGATAACAGTAATGCCAAGGCAAGGAGGTCACTGGGCCGTCAGGTAGCATTTCTCAGGTGAGTGGAGGTGATGCAACACAATACTGGGTGAAAACAGAACCATTAGTTCATCTCTTAGCTCTATGCTCCAACACAAGCGGCAGTGCTACCCACCAAAAGGGGTTACTAATGGAATGTGAGCAGAAAAAGAGGTGGCTGTGGGGTCCCAGGATGTCACAGCAGCTAAGTGCTTTCCTGGTCATTCAATGGCAGCAGAGGAGCAAAGGAAGAGGACAAGGTAGGGAGTTGGAGAAGAATAAAGTGTCTCAGAAACTTACATTCATTTCAAAAATCAAGCCAAATGCTACATGTATAAATATCACATTTCAAGGAGGAAAACACAGGAGGTTCGTTTCTAATTAAAGGGTGGTTCAACATTATCATCTGTCTGGAAATTGCTAATCAAAAGAAGTATATGCATTTTATTTCTATCCATTCCAATTAAAATTAGTTCATTCACATGTGGCGATTTAATTGCTTGACATTTCTGTAAGTGAGCCACAATCCACATCGTGCTAATTAACTTTATAACAAGCTGAGAAGCAGCTCATTATCATCCTATAAAACCCACGTCCTATGCTAGCCATGACGGCATCCATACATTTCATGTGGTGTTTTTTTGTGCTAGTTATTAGTGTGCACTTCTCTCTAATGGCTTTGAAGTGCCATTATTCTTAAAAGCAAAATGTTTTTATCCTCATCTCAGGAAATTACTCGAGGTTTAAATGCACAGAGCACATTATTACGAAAACAAGGAAGGAAGGTTGACAACGTGTTCCAGTACCTATGGGCAGCCTGTTCTTCTTGTTAGCAGGGGTGGTAGCTGGCGAGAGCTGATGGGTGTTGGAAGGCGTTGGCTCCAGACTATTGCTCTTAACAGTTTGGTTCTGTGGCACATTGGCAAGCAACGTCTCCAGTGCCATGTGCTCCTCTTCCCGAAGATGGTCTCCCGCCATTTACGCTGCGCACAAAGTCCACCTGTAGTGCAGGTGCAATATTGTTAAGTGTTTCTCACCTTTTTTTCAGGCACAAATCAACTAAAATGACTTCTGTGCTGACATAAAAAATAACTGTCATACAAAAAAAGGGTCACAACATTTTGAAAGTTTACAGCAGACCAGTGAGAATAGTAAGTTATATTTTATGAATATACAAACAGCTAACAGCTTCTAAGGTCAACTTAGAGTCTCCAGTGTACCTCCTCTTATATGTCATTGTACTGTGGAAGGAAGTCAGAATACCTGGGGAAATCCCACGCATAACACACAAAGTTAACACTACAATTAACAACTACTGTAAGTAATTAGTACTCAATTTTTACATGTAGATGATACAATATAATTAACACCTAAATGCAAAGAATGCCAAATCACGTAACGTACCAGCACGAAAAGCTGATTATGTGTCATATAAACTGCGGTCCTATTGAGACCTTCCAGGAGGTTCATTGAGGACATTGGTGGAGTCTCTACTGCTCTTCCACCAATCACCACATCCAAGAAGGCAGCAACACAACTCTGCAGACAGAGAAACAAAAAATGGCCATTGAGTAACACTGAGGACCTGCACTGGATTATTATTATTATTATTATTATTATTTGAAAAATGTTCAGTTCTAAAAATTGGCAGAAGAGATAATAAAAAGAATGAAACACAAGGAAAAACAATGCTGGTAGCTGATATCCTACAGACTCAAGTAAACAGTCACCTTTGGTTTAGGAGATAAAGTGAACAGTTTGGGTAAAGGGGCAGCAGCATATGTGGAGAAGCCCAAAAATTCCCTTCTTCCAATCACTTTATACAGCCTTTTCGTAAGGATCCCGAGGCGTTCCCAGGCGAACTGGCAGACATGGTCTCCATGGTCTCTCCTACCGAAGGGACAAGCCCTGAACACCGCACCGGGGGGACGTCCAGGAGGCATCCCAACTAGGCGCCTGAGCCACCTCATCTGGCTCTCCTTCTCACCCCATTTCTAAGGAAGAGCTCAGCTACCCTACAGCAGAAGCTCATTTTGGCCGCTTGTACCTGCGATCTTGGTACTTTTGCTCACTACCCAAATCTCGTGACCATAGGTAAGGGTAGGAAGAAAGGGCGACTGGTAAATTGAGAGCTTCACCTTTTTGCTGCGCCTTTTTCCTCCTCCGACCCACGGCGAACCAATCAAGCGAACGTTGAAGGTGACAAACTAATGATACCAACAGGACCACATCATCTGCAAAGAGCAGAGCCTTGATCCTGAGGTCACCCCCTCAATAGCTGCGCATTGAAATTCTGTCCATAACCCTAACCCTAACCCTAACGAAACAAGTCCCATTTACTGCCAGCAATGTGGACCAAGCTCTGACACTGGTCGAACAGGAAACAGACAGCCTGCACCCTACCTCTCGCCTGAAAGCAAATTAATTTAAACCCAATTCATTCATTAAATAAATAGTCATGTTGTTCTTGATGGGCAGGGGAAAGCGGGACGTTGACGAAAAAATTAAAATTGGGCACACAAGAAAAATGGAACCATTATTATGTATATAGTGACTTCAACAATAAGTTTACTTTTAGCAGAGCGCTATGAGCTTGTACCATCATAAAGGCTAACAATGGCAAGTCGAGGCTCCAAGTTCTTTAATTTTCAGACCAATGAATAAGAGAAAATTGGGAGTGATCAGACACATTTTTAATTGGTTTTAAAAATGACTATTCTGATTAATCCACATCTACCCTGTGATTAATCTAATGAAGATATTCAATGTTATTAACCTCATTAAAATATTTAATTAACTTTTCTTAATGCTCAAAGCCTTGAAATCACATTGGATATTGTTAATATGTTTTATTAGATCTAAATTTTCCATTTCTAGGAGACAGAACCACCTATCAGGTAAGCAATGCATGTATTTACCTGAAGGTCTTAATGTCACAACACAAAGTTTCACAAACCTTATCAAATTTGGACAAACTGCTTTTCCGTCTTGGGTCTGCATCATCAGCCATGGCCAGCTGCTGCAAAAGCTGCCCCACCTGTGTGTCAGAAGTATGTAATACAAGTTGATCACATGGAGTGGTCCCAACATGTTTGGCAGTCTTGCGCCACTGACCTGCATGAGGTTGAAACGGGCCACTTCATTGATCGGAGCATCCGAGATGATACCATACTGCTCAGGATTAACGATGGCGGGACAGATGAAGCAGGTGAGCAACAGGTCGGTACACATGGTGCGCACCTCGCCCACCTCAAAGCGCTGCACACATGACAAAGTCTTGTACATTTGAGAGACAATCCAGCGCAAGCTGTGGGGGAAGCAGTACGTGTTCTGCTTCAGGTAGCCGATGAACTTGTTAACCAGGGCTACCAACTTGGCTTCATTTGCATCAACAGCAGACTGCACTCGTAGTTTGTAGCTTTCAGAGCCCTTCTCTCCAAACTGCTCTTGTTGGGTCGGAGTAAGCCGTTCGAGCACTTTGGCTGGATCGGTCTCCAGGTGATCTTCATCTTCAACTAGCAGCTGCATAATGGGCTCGTGAAGGGTGGCTGTCAGGAAGACCTTGGCGGAGTAGAGGCCCTCGGAAAATAGCTTGAACAAGATGCTGAAGGCACATGTTCCCCTTCGCAACAGGCGGCGAGGGTTGTCACTCTCCTTCAGTTCAAACTCTATCAGATATCGCAAGACCTGGGAGGGATGAGGAAGCTGTATGAGTCCAAAGAATCTGAACTTTATAATTATTAAAATGCCAAACACGGGTATCCTCCTCACCTGTAGCAGGAAGCTCTCATCCTCCTGCATGATACAGTTTCCATAAAGTGAGGTGAAGACAGTGTGAATGACAGCCTGCGTGTGCTCCTGATTCAGCCTCTCTCCTGCCACCAAACAGGATGCCACGAGCCTGGGGTTCTCCCGCAACCTGGCCAGGAACTCACCATAGATCATCTCCTGAAAGCCCAGAGACTTGTAGCCATCGACAAACTGCGTGTCTTCCAACCCTTTGGCATGTTGGCAACATTCAGCTGGAGAAGCTTCCGCACTTAAAAAAAAAAAAAAAAAAAAAAAGAGCACAACTTAACTCAGGTTCCTAATAACGGTGTTTTTGGTGAGTTTGGTGATGTGAGAATAAGAAGTGTTTGGTGCACAAAGTACATTTTGCTAAACTTTTATGTAAATATCGGTGAACAGTTTGTCACATAGAGATTCCTCCGTTCATCCAGATGAGAAATTCTTCTCCTCACTAAAAGCTACAATAATAACAGAGTAGAGGAGACTGCTAAAATTGATTACTGCTCAAAATAAAAACATCTACAATAGGGTCAATTTTCAAAGCTTTGTCAACTGAGAGATGACATTCTGTTGTACACAGAAATACATGTTGCACAAGATGATCCTCAAAGATGTTACGCATGTGCTTGTTCACTACTCATTTCCTTCTGTGGATTTCTGTTTCACTTCCTCCTACTTCATCACTAGTGCCAGCAGACTAAAAGCATATATAAGCAAATATTCATGCATCTATGGTTCTTTATGGTTAGTATTTTTTGGTGAAAAAAAAGAATTGCATCCCTCAGGGAAGCCATGCAAAATTAAAACAATTATTAATGTATAATAACCTAATTTGTTAGGTTCTGTTAAAAAAAACCAAAAACATCTAATAACCAAAAAGGTCATTGAGGTTTTGTAGGGACAGCCTACAGAACATAACACTAAAATAGATCACAGGTAACAAGTCCAACTTCTTACTTCTGCCTCTGTAGCTTAACATTAACACTCAATGTTTGTTATAAATTTGCTTCTTTAAATTTAGTTTTATTAAAAACCAAACACTAGACAGAACAGTACTAATTTGGATATTTTTTTAAGTGTTTTGTTAGGTTACCTATATTGTCAATGTCCAGTTATATAAAAAAAAAACCCTCACTTTTTACTTTTTTTTTTTTTTACATTTTACAAACAACGGCATGTGCACATTTCCCCCTAGCAACTACTGCGTTGGGTCTTTATCTGACCAGTTAAAAAACATTTCATTGTGTCATTATTTAAACCGTATTTCCACTGGATGTTAGTAGTGTCAATTGTAAAAAAACATAGCTAATAATTTACCTCAAATGTGTAAACATTATTAATTAAAATATTTTTACCCACAAAAAGGACAAGAATATAAAAAAAAAATAAAGAAAAAGAAAAGGATTAAGTCAGGAAAAAAAACAACACTTGAAAAACAAAAATAAATTAGGATTTGTTGTTAGGATTAAACCGATTTTTTTTTTTTTTTTTTTGCCGTTAGGTTTGGTATTAAAAAATGAGGGCCAACAGTAGTGACGGGTTAAAAAAAGATTCCTTTCAATGCACTGGGTTGGTTGTGGTTGCAGGTGTGTTTCACATCAGGCGTGCTTCTTTTTCTGGCATTACTACATCCTGTTTTGGCCTACAGTGTCATTAAAGGGCCCTGGTACGGACTAAAGTCTAGAGGAGAAATTTAAATCTCCTGGATCATTATTTTAAGCCAAGGATTAACTTTACGGTCTGCAATTTCCTTGATCTGAGGCAAATTAGTGTGTCAGATCATTATGTGCCCATGAACGATCCTGATTTCAATATAAAATGCCAACCAAAAGTTTTTGTTGGGGCAATGTGCTGAGTAGAAATGTAGAACAGCCTGCAATCACGTTTAGCAGGATATAAAGATGAGACTCGAGGATTGTAAGTAACTACACGTCATTGGAGCGCATGGTATAAGAAAAAACATGCCCGTCAACTATCGCCTACAGCAATGCTTATATGTTGGTTTAAAATAGTTTAAACCGTTTGTTGATAACTAGCTTTATTTTGGCTTTATTTCCTTTACAACAGAGGTGGGCAATCATTTAGCCTGAGGGGCCACATTGGCTGTTAGATCTTGAGGGACGGGCTGGCCAGGTGGTGCAGGAAACTAACCCCCTGCCCCCCAAATGAGAGTCAGAGGTTAACTAGAATCGTGCTATTGACTTAGATAATATTTTGAAGAGCCTGTAAATTGGTCCAACTACAAATGGATGATGAAGCTCCAAACACTGTTTGAGAGGGCACGTTAGCATGTTAGGTGAAGAGGAGGTCTGAACCTTTGTCTAGCCAATCAAGCTGAAAACCTTCTTAATTTGGCTTTTGGAAAATGATTGTAAAAGCTCTGCGGGCCGAATTAAATAGTTCATCGGGCCACATGTGGCCCCCGGGCCTTAGTTTGCCCACCTGTGCTTTATAAACTAGTTTTTGAGGAGAAAAAAAAAAATTTAATGCTCCTGGAAAAATCTTTTTTTTTTTAAATATTTTTTTTTTGATACAAATGATTGATAATCTGATGATGAACTGATGATGATCATAGGTCGGACCTTGTGAGAATAAGGCGATCCAGGTTGATCCTCTGCTGCTTGGCGATCCATGCTGCCTGGTAAAGCTTCTCAGCCGTCTTCAGCACGTCGTTGTTGAGCCTCTGGATGAGCTGTTTCTCTGACGCCACGTAAAGCCGCTCCTGCTTCAGGTGGTGGGCCAGAGTGTGGATGTCTGGCTTTACCATCTTCACCAGCTCAGTGTCTGCAGGACAGGTGTACCAGGTAGAAAGAGATTAAAACAGTTCAAAACAAGCACGTAAAGGTCATATTTACATTTTCCAAGGGTGCAAGAAAAAAAAAGGAAATTGAAAGTAATTTTCTTTTTACAGCCCTGGTTAGGGAGTTCTCAGCTTATTCTGGAACATCCACCTAGGGAACTTTTCGCCTTCACCTTGTGTCCGAGACTGTCCGACTTTTGAGGTGAGCGAGGTTAATAAAGTGCAAATGGGAGTATACTGGACTGATTTAAGAAACAACTGGCTAAGATGGTGACAAGGTACTAGAGTTTAAACAACACACTGTGTAAATGCATACCCAGAGATGGTCCGTCTGAGCACTGAACTCTCTCAGGGAGTACAAAATGTCCTGAAATGAACTTTGTTGTTGTCTTTAAAACTTTCAGAAAACGAGTACATAAGAGCCTTTAGTCAGGTAAAGTTAAGAAATGACCACATTTACATGTTCCACTGCCTTGAATACCTTTCAATGACCAGACACTTTTCTGAGTGGCAATCTGTTTCATAAAATACTTCATGTTGGGATAATCCAGATCTCCTGTCTTCACATCTTCCAAGAGAAATTATATTACTGGACTGTGATTGTTGTTTTTCCACTAGACAAAAGCTCAACATGTTAATGTTATAATAATAATAAAATTAATAATTTAAGGTTATGGACAGACCACTGAAATGCACAGCACTTTCAGAGGGAAGATCATTGATCTGGTTTTTCCTGGTCCCTCACACTTGATCCTGGCACCGGGTAAACCTTCGTAAACTGCTCCTTAAACAATGAAATCTTCTTTTTTAGGAGCAGCAGGGAAATCTTTTTCATTTTTATGTAAATCACTTTGTCATTTGCAAACATGCATCCAAGCAATTCAAGCCAAGTGCATGAAATTTCAATTACCTCTGGTGAATTGTTTGCACAAAAGCGTCTCTTTGGCCCTGGACTAACACAGCTAACAGAGATTTAGTTGTGGAATTTTAGAGTCTGGGCAGAGAAAAGAACAGAAAGCCTCAGAAAGAATGGTTGTGAAGAAGCGTCTCAACTCGCACGCTGACCGACAAGCACAAATTTAGAGTTGATATGCCTGAAAAATTTCATTGGCTACGCCGACTGAAACTCACAATGGCAGGCTGAACCCTAAGTTACTATAAAGAAGGCGAAAAAACCAAAAAAAATCACATCATGATCACTGATTTACAGCTACTGCGATGGACGGTCAATATGTCAACACAACTTATGTTTGACAAATTAAGTAACAGCAAGTAAACGTTTGTTTTTTTTAATGGTTGGAGGTGAGGAAAAAAAACGTGTAATTTTCTATATAAAAAAAAACCCACTTAAATTTCTTGATTAACTGCAAGTCAACGACTAGGAAGTATCTCCCTGCTGCACTCTTACACATGGCCTAGCGTAAGCAAATTCCTCACATACTTGAAAGGAAGCAAGGAGGCAAGAATGCCATTAAGCGGCTGGCAGTCAGGTTAACAGACATGTCCGACTGACCCCTCCAACACAACCCACTGCAGAAGGCCACCTGCCCAGTAAACCATGAAGGTCCTGAGGCAAAAAAACGGAAGAGAAACCAAGCAAACGGCAGCGTGAACTACAGCCGATTCCACAGCGCGACCTGACACCCTTCCATCGGCAACGCCAAGATGGCCGAAGTGACAGAAATGTAAAAATAATGTTCCAAACAGAAATGTGCAGATCAGAAAACCAGAGGCTTTTTATAGATATTCAAAGGATTTCACTTTCTACAAAACGTGTTGGTAGTGAGAGCCTCAACATCCCTTTTACACTTCCTTTTTAGAGGAATCATTACTGGCTTTCTGCAGGGCAACTGCCAACAATTATGTTTTGACATTTTTTTTTTTTATCTATGAGATGATTAAATCACGACTTGTAATCGCTATTTACTAAAGAGGGAAAACAGCTTTAGCAGTGGGGGTCGGGCACAAACATTTACACACACTGAGATAAAGACAAATAGAAACTGCCATGACACAATGACAATCATCTATGCAGTCTTATATAAAGAAAAATTACACTAAATTAAAAGCAACCCAAAAAATTATTGTAAATAGTTACTGGTTTTGAGACATTTGGCACTCTGGAAGTAATTATCTAATTAAATAATCATGATAGGGGTTTACAAGTGATGTTCGGAGACTGATGCGTGTCTAAAAGTCAACATCAACAAGGAATTATAGAAACATACAGACACAAAAGTCCTGACATTAACGGCAACTTTTAGACCTAATGTTAGCTTGTTAGCTTAGCCTATTATTGGATTTGGTACCTGTAAAAATTGTAAAAGACGCCTTAAATGATAGCACCTACACTATGAATGGACAATAGGTATGATTCAAGCATAAAAACGTTCGTGTAAAATCAGTGTTTGCTCTCACATTCCACGGCCTTAAAATGGTTATTGTCAGGAAGACCTAATCTGAGTGAAGATATCAGAAAGCTGCGAACTTTCAAACATCTTAGCAGACTCCATTGGTGGGGGCGGTTTGGGGGAAAAGTACGTTAACATTTAAAACAACATATGTGTCCTTGATACGAAGCTGCAGAATGTAGCCTATTCCGCATGAGAATTAAATTATTTGGGTATTTCAACGTCGTTACCTTTAAAAATAAAGAAAATCTTGGTTTGTTTATCTTACTATCAAACAACGTGAGGACAAATCGTCATTTAGAAATAGAATGATAAAGACATGACTGACTATGCAAGATTCACGATTAGCCAGCTACCTGAAAGCCATGAAGCAAAACTATAACAATGATAGCGAGATTATATAATGAAAACAATCAGTCGGGAATTCTGTTTGGACAAGAATAAAAGCGCAGACAGCAGTAAAATGATGACTAGTTGATGAAACGTTTGTCTAACTAACCTTGCTAGACATACAGGGCAAGCTAATGATTAGCTATTCATCGCGTTAGCTTAGCTTAGGCTGCGAGCCTCTTTAGAGTGAGCAAATAAGACCCACGGGACAAAATAAGCGCATTTTGCAACTTACCAAACGTTGTTGTTGAGTGTTTGTTGGTCACAGTTTCTTTAAAGACAATGTATCAAAAGATGTCTCGTGTCGGTTAATTGTTTGTTGGCGACTAGCCGTCTGTCCCTGGTTTGCAGGAGCGAACAGTGCTGTCATTCGCTGTCATCACGAGGCTGCTTTCGTCTCGCGCATGCGTACCGGCTTAAAGGAAACTCGCGCGCCGAGAATCAAGCCTGGCCCAGGCGCTCGTTTGAGCGGTTGTGTTTCGTGT
>CAAE01014974.1:0-22278 GCA_000180735.1 Tetraodon nigroviridis
GCTCATCTCTCGTTCCCATCATCACTCCGGTTCCCCCTCGTCCTCGTGACCTCCCTTCTCGGCTTCCTCTTTTTTTACTCGTCTTCTCTCCTCCTGCTTTTAGGCTTCTCTTTGCTGTGTTGGCGCTCTGTTGTTGGGGCAGTATGGGCCGTGTGTGTAACGTGTTGATGTTGACCAGGAAAAAAACATGTCTGCGTGGTCGTACTCGCAGTCCCTGTTTTTCTCTTTGTTTTTCATTGTCTGTGTTAGTAATTAATATGTCTCTCTTGACCAGTGGTTTTTGTTTTTGGTTTTTTTTGGAGGCGGGGATGGCTAATTTCGCAGCTGTTTACTGATGTTGTGTGTGTCGTTGTGTAAAACCCAAGGCCGGTAAAAACACACCAGCAGCTGTTCAGTCTTGTGGTCTGAGGCTTGTTTCTCCTTTGTGGTTTTCGAGTTGTCAGATACAAACATTTCTGGATCCTAAATTCCTTCTGATTCCATCACATTTCCTGGGAAACGGGGTTGTGTCCCTCAGGGAGTTTGGAGCAACAGCTGTATGATCACAGGGTTCGTTCCCTGATGTATACATGGTGCTTCTGGAACTCAGAGTGTGTATATTCACCTTGTGTCTTGAGATTTTATGATAAATTTTAAACATTTACAGAATTATACTGAATGTATTCTGTTATATTGAAAATGTATTTTCTGTTTGTGTGTGAGAGCTTGTGTGCAGAGGTTTCATCTGTGTTTTAAGGTTTAAAAGTGTGTAAATGCAGGCTCAGAGTGGAACTCTCCTCCTTGCCACATTAACTTGGTTGAGTTGGTTTGTCTGCAAGAACAGGAGACCTTGTGTTGGACCAGACCAGGCTGGTTGCTGACCTTTGTTCACAGGGCCAGACCAGCGTGGTTTTGGCCCACCTTAGTCTGGTACACCCAGTCCGAATTAGCTCCGTCCAAGTTATTTGAGGTTGTGCCTTCTCCCAGTAGATCTCTGTATAACTCCTAACTACTGCTTCCCCTGCTACACATTCAGCACAGCACTGAATTATGTAACAGCTTTAAGATTTTATAAAGAATTTAATAGCATGATATAATCTGTTGCCCAAGGGACATAATGTTTCAGCTATTTCCCCCTTTGAATTTCCTCCTTTTAAACTGTTGATTGGTAACATGTGGACATAGATGTAGACTGTTTCTCTATCGCTGGGAACATGTTGCTGCTGCACTTGCAGTTGCTCTACTGCAGCACTCTTCAGTGGTGGCAAAGGGACTCAGATGTGTGAGTAATGGCCACATGATCTGATGTCAGATCCCCGAGTCAAAGGTTGGTATATAAAGTACTCCTATCGGTACTCCGTAGGGAAAAAAAGGGTGTGTTTTGGAGAAAACACATGTCCATACATGCAGCCAGTGCTGTTGTAACAGCAGTTGAGTGACGGGGTTGTGTTCACATCCCAGTTTTCCCAGGTGTAGCAGGACACTCCTCTGTGGGCTATAGGTGACGAGTGCTTAAACACAGATGATAAACATGCCTTATGGCAAGGTGGCTGAAACGGATTCATACCTATTTTCATGCTTCGTATTTAACGTGCATTGTGAAAACGGCGTGCCTGTACAGGTCGAACGTGTATTTGTGATGGCCAAATACGTCTTGTACATTGAACCCGTACATACTTGTGCAGGGCGTGAACTGAGCCGTGCTGCTGACGCAGGCGTGACAACTATACGTGCCTAATTATTTTAGTGATTATTTGAAGGCGCAGTCATCGCACTCACTCCTCCCCTCAGCCCTGAGCAAATGTGCTTCCTGGAAACATTCTATAAGGATTCGCTGCTTGTTAAAGCACCTGTGGTATATTACACAACACGTCATTTATCCCTGTTACAGATCGGAGCAAAGGAGATTGGATTCTTCCTTCTGTTACTGGGTAACTAACAGTGATGATATCCACAGTCGTCATAATAAATGCTGAAACTGTACCTGGCAAGTTTGGAAACGTGGATGTCATGATTTTGACGCCCCCTGACTGGAATTTGCACGATCCAAGTATCATAAGTCAGATGTTTTTGTGTGTATGACTCTTCCTTTGTTTAAGTCTTTTTCACCACTTTTTTTTTTTTTTTTTTTTAAATGGCAAATAAGCATTAACCTTTGACCCCGAAGTCCCAGTTACAGAGCAGAGTTAAAAGGCTGCTGGAATGCCCTGGTTTTGGAACAGGTCTGCTTTTGTTAGAAAACAGACCCAACAGCAGACCCCACTAGGACCCCACTAGGACCCCACTAGGACCCCACTAGGACCCCACTAGGACCCCACTAGGACCCCACTAGGCTCACCCTCGTTTCCACACCTGCAGCAGTAAGGTGTTGAGGACACAGTTGTATCTTTATTGGTTTAACCACTTCCAGACACAACGAAGGGCCTTGACACACCAAGCTAATGCTGGAATATCCAAAGTCACTCCTAGATTGTAAAGAGATTATGCTGGTATGTTTTGCATGCTCAGGATGTGTTCCTCTGTGTCAGTCTTTGATAAGCTGCTCCTCTTCTTCATTTGTGTGCGGAATCTGCCAACTAAGAGGTCGTTCTTGATGCTAATCTTCATGATTTAGCTTCCATGATTTGTTTAACCTCTCTTCTCCTCTAAAGATATATTGATCTAATGCATGCAAACAAAATATTTTTAATATGCAAAAGATTCATTACATTTAAGGTTCCCTTAGTGTTGTGTTTATTTATGAGTGCAGCAGTAATAGTGAAGAGGACAAACCACGTTTTTGCAGCACATGATGAAGCAAAAGAGCGTGAATTTAATTCTGTGTTAGGCTGAGCTTTTCTGACTTTTTACTTTAAAGCCTTAACTTATTATCTATCCTCTGTTTAAGTTGCAAATCCTCTCATCTGCTCTGTTGTGTGAAGCGACCAGAGTGACCACATGGACAGGTTTAACAGGCTGCGCCGGCTCATCCGATCGGCTCTGTCATCTGAAATTAGTGTCACTTCACTTCCCGTAAAGAAAACTCTGATTAAATGTAAAGCACATTTTTAATGTCGAGGCTGGTAATGTTTGTACACACATGGAATAAATGACAGCGTTTAGGACGTGTGAGCTGTATCAGGGCTGTTGTGGTGTGCTCTTAATGGTGGCAACAGCAAACCTGAACTGACTGTATCTTTTTACAGATCTAGATCCGCTTGTTTTTACAACTAAAATTGTTCTCTGATGCCCTGTCTGATTAGCATTCGTCCAGGATTGTAAAACATTCTGCCACAGATCTAAAAGCGATAGACACAGCTGCCTCAGACGGAGTTGGATGAACTGATGTAGTTCTGTATCTCTGGGTCTCCCACCATCACCGCCCCCCTGCTGCTAATCCTGCACTCCTGTTAATGTCACGTTCCCAAACTTTCTCCCTTCTCTGCATCTAAATACCAAAGTTTAAAAAGGGATGAAAATATTGAAAACTGAGCTGGGACTTCCTGTCATTTTAGTACCCTTTTCTTTTACATCCGTATTAACGGTACGTGCTTGCTTGGCACCGTCGTGGTGGTTTACGTGCGGTCTCTTGCCCCCTCCCCCTGTTTGTCGTCTGTGTACTTGTTAATTTCAGAGTAGGAGCTCCATATGATCATGTATGCACAAGTTGGAGGTTAGTGTCGGGCGTTCTGGGGGAGGGTCGCGGAGTGAGGGGCTGAAGGGCGCTATTATCCAAGGGGCTCAATGGGAGCTTTGTGTCCCGGCCACGCTGGGGGAGAGGGGCAGGGCGGCGAGTAGCGCCCTGTCATAATGTTTTTAAAAACTCAGCCCAGAAATGAGACAGATTATGTTATTGTTGTTCACAGCATTCAGCATCGGGGGTAATATATCATTTTAAAATGCCCAATCCGACGCTCTAGAGGAGTTTATAGCTGATTTATGCGATGGTTAAATTCTGGCTGTCAGAAATTGACCGATTATTGACTCATCCATGGAATATAACATTTTCTAAGTATTAATATTTTCTGCTAGCATCATTTTTTTCAACTTTGTAACAGATTTTCTTTGAGCTGCTGAGGTCATGCTGTTCTCACTGATTGTGTTACAACGCCTGTCACCACCCCTTTTCTTGTGCTATTTCCTGTCTTATCAAAGTTGCCCCCCCAGCCTTCCTTCCGGTTCATTGAATTTAGCTGTCTTTCATTCAAAGTGACTTTTATTGTGATAAAAGTCAGAAAAACATGGCTCAGACTCCAAGTATTCACTGTTTTTGGATGTTTCTGTGCTTTCACGCAGACGTTCACTGCATGGTGTAACTCCCATCTGAGGAAGGCCGGAACACAGATCGAAAACATCGAGGAGGACTTCAGGGATGGGCTGAAACTCATGCTCCTGCTGGAGGTCATCTCAGGTAAGCCCTCTTTCGCCTTGGCCGAGGGAAATATGCACAAGCTGTCAGTCCGACGGAGAACCATCTTCAGGTGTTGAACAACCTGCACGTTTACTCTGCAGGTGAGCGGCTACCTAAACCCGAGCGAGGCAAAATGAGGGTCCACAAGATCAACAACGTCAACAAAGCCTTAGACTTCATTACCAGCAAGGGGGTCAAACTGGTCTCTATTGGAGCTGAAGGTAAGCGGCCCCCAGATGAATAATACCAGACCTAGTCCTGCTGCGAACCTCAAATTATATTTGTAACATCTCATACGTCCTTAAACAATAAGGGGCAGCCATCATAACGAGGCTTCGAGCCCAATTCCTCGTTGTTTTTGCATCATAGAATGATTGTCCATTAGAAAACTATGAATTTTGACCAAAATGAAGAATTTGCGGCTGACGGGGATGGTGTGACTGTGTACCTTAAACATGAACTGTGCTTGGGTGTCCATTAACATCCTATACACACTGAAAAACAAATACAAATGTTAATTTTTAAATTGTTGCAGAAATTGTGGATGGAAACATTAAGATGACCCTTGGAATGATCTGGACCATCATCCTGCGCTTTGCCATCCAGGACATCTCCGTAGAAGGTACAATTCTGAGTATTTAAATGCCAGTAGAACTATGTTTATGATATTATTACCTTGTAGTGCTCAATAGGAGCTTTGCTACCTTTTTTTAAAGTATTTAAATTGAATTAATAAATCTGTTTGCGTTCCAACCTAGCAGGCATGGGGTTTCTGCTAAAAGTAACCATGTTTTGTGTTTGTTTATTTCTATTGTATTGTAACATTCCGAGTAATCTACTTCCCTTTACCTTTTCCTGACTACAGAGACTTCTGCAAAAGAAGGTCTTCTCCTCTGGTGTCAGAGGAAGACCGCTCCCTACAAAAATGTCAACGTGCAAAACTTCCACATTAGGTAACCCCCTCAAATGACCTTAAATATTCTTCAACTTTTGCAAAGGTTAATCTGTCAGTGTTCATTTGGTATTTAAGATCACACATTGGACCGCAAATTCAGAAAATCGTCGGTGACGCGTTGTTTTTAATCGAAACATGACTAAAGACTTTAATCACTGCATTTCATGTTCAAACTTTTTGAGTCTCTTAAACCCTGATGGTTTTGAGCTTTAAACTTTTAATCTAAATTCAGAGACCCCTCTTGCTGCCTCTCCCTGTGCACGCAAACCTTGGCTGTGTCCTGATGTGGACGTGTCGCCCCCTGCTGGCCAAAGTCACCTTCCAGCATGTCTGACCCTCAGCTGATCTGTTCTCTGTCCAACAGCTGGAAGGATGGTCTTGCCTTCAACGCTCTGATCCATAGACACAGACCTGATCTCATCGATTACGACAGCCTCAGAAAGGTGTAGATAAAAATACGTTTACCTTTGCATTTAGGCAGCCCTTTAGAGCGAGGCTTTTAACACTCTTGTTGCTGTTTAGGATGATCCTGTGACCAATCTAAACAATGCTTTTGAAGTGGCCGAGAAGCACCTTGATATCCCTAAAATGTTGGATGCAGAAGGTAAGACGTATTTGCAAATCGCCTCAAGGATGATTTACAATGTACAATAATTTGTATCTTTTTTTAATAACCAGTTGCATATTTACACAGCAGGTTTCTAATTGAGTTTACATTCCTAATGATGTCCCTGATCCTATATTTATATTTCTAGCAGCCATATCCGGATTTAATCATGATCTCACCTGTATTTCAGTCAAAGTGTGCATGTTTCCACTGTCATCCAGCTCCACCATCAGTGTTGTGTGTCATGTCTGAAGCCTTTACCACTGTTGGATCCCTAATTTCCTCCCCTCGTTTCAAGAATCCTGTTACTCTGTGTTGTTTTTTAGACTGTAATAATTGTCTGTTTGAATCTAGTAGCCTGTTATATATGAATGTCTGCCTGCCTATTTGTAAAGTATGTTTTATTTTGACTTGTGCTGCATGTCCAGGCTTGTCGAAATGTAAATGTTTGTCTTCATAACCACGTCTCCCCCCGCCTCATAGACATTGTGAACACTGCTCGTCCCGATGAGAAAGCCATTATGACTTATGTGTCCAGTTTCTACCATGCCTTCTCTGGAGCTCAGAAGGTACCACGTGAGCCATGACCTGACCTTTAACCTTTCAGCTACTAACAAGGTGCTGCTCCCTGTCCAGCATGGCCTCTTTCTCTGTCTCGACAGCTGCAAAGGCTCCGCGCCTCCACAGAAATACAGGTTGTGTTGGAACACAAACACCTTCAGAGGCAAAGAGAAGCACTTTGTGTCCTTTTGTCTCTAGAAAAGTGAGGCTACAGTTAATTTAAAGCTCACCCAGAGTCAGCTGGGCGTTGACTTGGCAGTTGACGAGTGTGTTTGTGTACCAACATTGAACTTGCAACTTCAGTGTCCTATTTCTTTCCTCGAAGGGACTTTTCTTGTCCTTTTTCCCCACCCTGCATCATTATGTGGGGTGGTGGTGTTAACAGGAGGAACCCGAAGCTGTGGAATTAAGGAGGGAGACTTGATCTCCTCACCACTCACCCTCATTCTCACATCCTTTTAGGGGGAAACAGCAATGCCGCTTGGGTAGCTTCGGCTTCATTCTTTGTTTCTCTCTGTGTTTTGCTTTCTTTGTCCACTTCGGGCCTGTTGGGTAGACATCGTGGGTACTCTGAGGCCGGATGAAAAGGCCATTATGACCTATGTGTCCTGCTTCTATCATGCCTTCTCTGGAGCCCAGAAGGTGAGCTGCTCACGCTCCTGGATCACACTAACACTAAAAGCAGAAACAACTACAACAGGGTTTCCATTAAGTCATTTTTAAGATAACAAATGGATCAAGTATCCATGGCCTGATGGAAACTCTGGATAAAACAACCACAAATGCTTTCTGGTATTTCTGTCTCGGTACCTTTTTTACTCCGACTGTGTTTCCCATTGATTTACTTATTTGGAGTTTTAATTCCCAAATGACATCAGTGACAGGATGGCCTGGCTTTACTGCAGTAGGATTTTACTGATGTGCTTCTGGGAATCCAGATTAGTGTATCACCATGAGAAACACTGGTCGATGCCTCTTCACTTTGTTCCTCAGCTAATAATACATTATTTTCCAACTTTTTAAAAATGTCTTTAAAAAAAAAAACATGCTCCTTCATATTTTTTTTTTTTCAACCTTAGCCTGAAATATAAAAAGTTTTATACCGAAGATGTCTGACGTAAGGAATTAAATGTGTTTCCTTTGTGTAGAACCTGTTTGACCCAGTTTGTCATAGTTTCTGTACTGTGTTTGTTATTTCAGTGGTACAGTAATGTAATGTCCTAGGCAGACCTACTGATGTGGACTACAGAACTACAGTCAAACTGTAACTAGATGTTTGGTTAAATCCTCCTGAGTTGCGACAGGAAACGCATGGAGCTTCAAAAACACATTGGCAGATTGAACTAACCATCCAAAGCTCGTGCATGTTTTTATTGTTCCAAAACAATACGTTTGGATTAATCATTATTTTGCACTTGATTTTTATTCGTGTGTTGTATATTAGAGATTAGATTTGGTTCTGTTCACTGCCTGTGTGTGGAGTGTGTTGGCACATATTTAAAGAAGTCTCAGAAAGATAGTCTGCTAAAGACAACTTGTTACTTGGGAAAGATGCTGGTTATAAGTAAAAAAAAAAAGGCACAAAAAAGCGTGTACAGTAAATGCTCCGGACACTGTGAAGGCGACTCATCTCTTTATTTTTCCGTAGGCTGAAACAGCTGCAAACCGAATCTGCAAAGTTTTGGCTGTCAACCAGGAAAATGAACAAATGATGGAGGACTATGAGAAACTGGCCAGTGACGTGAGTTCAAACACCTCCTTACGTCCCATTTGTTCTTTATATTTACTTGCCAGACCTCACCCGACGTTTGTTTGATTTCTGCCTTCAGCTGCTGGAGTGGATCCGCCGGACCATCCCCTGGCTGCAGAATCGAACCCAGGAGAAGACTGTCAGCCACATGCAGGCAAAACAGGAGGACTTCAGGGATTACCGCTGCGTCCACAAACCACCAAAGGTTTGCACTCCCTTCAGTAAACAATTTCAAACAATTAGAGAAGTGTGTTTTTATGGTGGTATAAAGAATGCATTCGTATTGACATACCAGTGTTTTTCATGAATTCTGGTTCTGTTTGCAGGTTCAAGAGAAATGCCAGCTGGAGATCAGTTTTAACACCCTGCAGACTAAACTCAGACTCAGCAACAGACCTGCCTTCATGCCCTCAGAGGGACGAATGGTGTCTGTAAGTGTGCAGACAAACTTCATGTTCCAAATAAGATTTTTATCAGACTAAAAAAAAAGGATTCAAATTTCTATTGTTTGGTTGCAGGATATCAACGGGGCGTGGCATATTCTGGAAGGAGCAGAGAAGGGCTACGAGGAGTGGATCCTCAGTGAAATCAGACGTCTGGAAAGGCTGGAACATCTGGCAGAGAAGTTTCATCAAAAAGCTGCCATCCATGAAGCATGGACGGACGGTAGGATGGATATACACACACACACAAACAGTCATTTTCCCCACATGCAAACCTTAACCTCATTGATTCAAAATGTTGATACATTTAATCTATTACATTTATTTAATATGTTCAGGTTCCAAAGTGAATTATAGTTAGACTGTTGTCAGTGATCTGCTGAATGTTTATGCTGTCTGAATGTTTGTGCAGGTAAGGAGGCCATGCTGAATCAGAAAGAGCCCGATACCACCACCCTCTCAGATATCAAGGCCTTGCTGCGCAAACACGAGGCCTTTGAGAGTGACCTGGCAGCTCATCAGGACCGAGTGGAGCAGATCGCCGCCATCGCCCAGGAGCTCAAGTAAAGAGAGATGCCTGATTAACAAGGTCGTTTTCTGGCCAGCAGCAGATCTGAATGTGAGCTTTGTTCCGGTCTCCAGTGAACTGGACTACTACGAGTCTGCCAGTGTCAATGCTCGCTGTCAGAAGATCTGTGAGCAGTGGGACGTCCTGGGAACCCTAACTCAGAGCCGCAAAGACTCCCTCATGGTCTGACCTATATACTAAATACATAGCAGCTTATAGAATTTAAAATATCCATTGTTTTTTAAAAAAAAACATATTTTTTCTTTCCAACAGAACAAAGAAAAGCAGCTGGAGTCAATAGATGAGCTTTATTTGGAATATGCCAAGAGAGCAGCACCTTTCAACAACTGGATGGACGGAGCGATGGAGGACCTGCAGGACATGTTTATCGTCCACAACATCGAGGAGATCCAGGTCAGTCAACCTGGACGGCACAAGAACGGGCTGCTTATGGCTACTGCACAATAAACTCATTTAAAAATATTTTATTATCCACCAATCAAAATGGTTTTAATTAAAACAGAATGAATGTTTTTTTCCCCCGTGTCTCAGGGTCTAATCACAGCTCACGAGCAGTTTAAGGCCACGCTGGGAGAAGCCGATAAAGAGCGGGAGGCCATCCAGGACATCCAGGCAGAGGTTTCAAAGATCGCACAAAGCAACAATATCAAGCTGTCTGGATCCAACCCCTACACCACCATCACTAGTGCGAACATTGACGAAAAATGGAAGAAGGTGGGCTGCTCCCCGTTTTCTCTGTATCTGAATACAGAAGTTACTACTTAAGTATTTGCGGCAACCTGTTCTGTGTGTGTGTGTGTGTTTACAGGTGCTTGAACTGGTGCCGCGGCGTGACACTGCCTTACAGGATGAGCTCAACAAGCAGAACTCCAATGACAAGTTGAGAGCCAGCTTCGCTTCCCAGGCAAACAAAGTCGGGGCTCACATTAAGGCAAAGATGGAGGTAAAGTGTCGGCCCGCTGGCCATTTTCACGTATCGGTTTTCAGATTTAGATATTTTTGCATTTGGAAACGAGGTGGGTTATTGATGGAATAAATTATTTATATTCTCCAAAATCTCAGTGGCTGTCTGTGTTTTGTGTGTTGGCAGGAAATTGGCAGGATATCCATTGAAATGAACGGCACCCTGGAAGACCAGCTGACCAACCTGAAGGAGTACCAGGAAAGCATCGTGTCTTACACCCCCGAAATTAACACGCTGGAGGGATACCACCAGCTGATCCAGGAGGCACTGGTCTTTGACAACAAATACACCCCGTACACGATGGAGGTCTGTGCACATCATATCCTATTGTGATATCTGTCACAAATGTCTGTTTTATTTTTATTTATGCCATTCAACATAGTTATCCAAGTTCATCTGCCTTTGGAATGATCGTTTTCCCATTCCTCCTCCTCCTTGTCCCTCGCTCTCTCCTCTGCAGCACCTCCGCGTCAGCTGGGAGCAGCTTCTGACCACCATCGCCAGAACCATCAACGAGGTGGAGAACCAGATCCTAACGCGTGACGCAAAGGGCATCAGCCAGGAGCAGCTCTACGAGTATCGCAGCTCCTTCAACCACTTCGACAAGGTCAGGGCCCAGAACTGTGCATTTTTTAGTTATTATTACTGTCATCAAGGTTCAGGTGGGTGGGAGCAGCTGTTGTCTTTGTGTAATAGTACAGACTATAATAATAGTCTGACCTGCATATTTCTCTTTTGGATGAATATTTATCTGCTTTTATCTTAATGTGCAAAAATGAACGGTTGTCTAGACTTTGCAAGTGGGTGAGAGGGGAGCCAGACGTGTGAGTATTCACCATGTTGTTTTGCACCGGCGAGCACACGTTGGGGACATTCGCTGTGCGACTGTGTCCAGGTGTTAGCAGGGACTTTATCAGGGTTTCCCAGCACGGTGGTTGGCTGATGATGCTACTGGCCATGTTTTTTTAAACTCTAGGTTTGTTGTCCTGACAGTCATCTCTGTTTCACACCGTTTTGTGTCGGTGAGTCGCTGTGTGTCACTGATTCATGCTGTTGTTGGCTCCACTCCTCCACTCGTCTCTGCGGTCACTCGTTTACTCCGTAATGATGTAATCTCCTCGTGGTTGAAAACAACATTTTTGTAACCTTAATCACAGACGGTCTTTCGGTATCAACTTATGAAGACTGAGTAAGAGTAGTCCTGTTGCTGACTTGTATGTTTTTTTCATTGTCTAAACATCCTGGAATGTCTGTCTGTCCCTCCATCCTCCACCCATCCACCCATCGTTTTTGCATGCCGTTGATGTCTCGCTCATCCGCCACCACCTCTGTTCGGATCGGTTCGTCCTCGTGCGCCGCCGCTGCATCACCGGGTCTTTGACTGATCTCAGGACCACAGCGGGGCCCTGATGGCCGAGGAGTTCAAGGCCTGTTTGATCAGTTTGGGCTACGATGTGGAGAATGACAAGCAGGTAGGAGCTCCTGCCACGGGAAGGAGAGAGAGATGCTTCTGCCTGGAGCTCAAAGCAGACGAGCAGCACTGAAACAGGCTGGGTTTAGTCATTTTTAGTCACCGTGTCAGGTAGTTTGCCAGCAGCTTTGGGTAAAGCGGGTTTTCGGTCAGCCGTCTGCTCTGAGGCTCCAGACAGGCTCCGGGTCAGGCAGGGTGCAACTCATCAGCATGGAGACCAGCGAGCTGCCGCTTCTCTGCTTGTCCTCCGGGAGTTTCTGTGGGTTTGTGCTGCTTCGCTCTCACCCAGGGCGGAACCACCCCTCGCCGCTCTGCCAGGTTTTACTTTGCTCCCTGATTTTGGCTGTTTGTTGGGTTTTAACATTTTTTCTGGTCCCCCCCCCCTCCCAACACCCCAAACATCATTCTTTTTCCCTCTCTGTTACTGTCCATCAATTCTTCCCTGTCCTCCTGTCTTTCCTGTCTCCTCACTCCTCTCTCTGTCACCTGTCTTTCTCTGACACCACCTCTGTCATGTCAACTCAACGCCCCAACCCGGTCTTGGCTGTGCTGTGGCGGTCCACAGAAGCGTACGGGACAGATGGTCTCAGATGATTTCCGGGCTCTGCTCATTTCTACGGGGAACAGCCTGGTATTGCTGCTGGCGTGATGCTCCTTCAGGGTGTCTGCAGGTCCAAGAGTTTACCCTTTCGGCCCTTCTGTAACCCATCTGCAAACTTTAGATGGAGAAAATGACTCCTCGCCTGCACACACCCTTCCGTTCCACCCTGTCCCTGCTTTTTCTAACATCCTTGTAGCTTTTGTGCTTAACGTGTCTCTTCTAGTGATTCTGTGAAAGAATGTCCTTTTCCTTAAAGTCCATCCAGATGATATGCATGTGTGGAACCTTCATCAGTATTTTCTGTTGATATTAACTCGTCATCGTGTGTATGTATGTATATGCATGTTTTAAAGTGTGGAAAAAGAAAATATTGGGACTGTGGTCATAGGTTAGGCATTATATAGATGAGCGATGTTTAGTCACGCCGTATCGGTCCCGATGTTTTACACACTTCATTGTGTCTTGATTTCAGTGCGCCGTTTTTTCCGGTTAACCTTCCCTCTCTTTGGTTGCCAGGGCGATGCCGAATTTGCTCGCATCATGGGCATAGTAGATCCCAACGGCACCGGTGCTGTGACGTTCCAGGCCTTCATTGATTTCATGTCCAGGGAAACAACCGACACAGACACGGCAGACCAGGTCATCGCCTCCTTCAAGATCCTGGCGGGTGATAAGGTGCGTTTCACAGAAGGCCGAGGCCCCTGCGTACACATTTAGCCTTTATTTTTGGATGAAACGGCAACTTTGACGCTATTAACTGTTGCATCCTCTTGGTTTTCCATCAGAACTTCATTACGGCTGAGGAGCTGAGGCGGGAGCTTCCACCTGACCAGGCAGAGTACTGCATCGCTCGCATGGCGCCCTACACGGGGCCTGACGCCAGCCCCGGCGCCCTCGACTACATGTCCTTCTCCACCGCCCTTTATGGAGAGAGCGACCTGTAGAGGAGGCAAGAGGAAGAGTCTAAAATGACAAAGGAGGGAGAAGAAGAAGAGGGGAGGGGAGGGAGGTAGAGGATGTTCTTTGTGCGGAGGAAGAATTCACGTGTGGTGCCCCTGCGTGTGCCGGTTAGAAATCATCTGAAAATGTTAAGACTGAGCTTGTTGATTGACTGTAGTTAGGTTTGACCTCTGTTTCAAAGCTTTGTACTGTTGTAAAACCCCGAGAGTTTCCAAGGTCAGTTTTTAAAAGACGGGCATATCCAGGGGCAACGGAGGGGAAACGGGAGCAGGTGCTCTCTAGTCTAGGTCCTTAGCTTCACCCTCTTTGCCTTCATGGGGTCCAACAGGGGAGGGACACGGGTTAGGACTGGACCGGGGCTCAAATTAATCACACTTATGCTAATTTTTGTTTATTATTTTTCTTCTTGCCAGAAGGGGGTAGGGCTGCAGCGACGGGGGTTGACGCGCTAGCTGGTGAGGTTTGTGTATTAGATCCTAGAGATATACTTTTGAGTATGTTGACCAAACAGATAAAATGTCATATTTACCCATAATTGACCATGTTGCTGGATAAGGTGACCTGTCTAACCTCAACTCTTCCTCTTTGTGTCTTTGTTGATCTCTCATTTCGTTACTTTTCTTTTCCTGGAGCCGGTTGGTGGTGGGGCTGTTGGGACTGATGGGTTTAAGCGCTGTATATACTTATTTTTTCAGTGCAGAGAACAATGGTCCCAATTGTTGCGAATAATTGATCACAGGCTTTTTCACTGGGGCAACTATGAGTGAAAATTATTTAAAAAGTGAAAATAAGAAAACCATCAATTTAAGAGTAAACGATGGCGCGATATAGCAGTAAACGCAGCGGAGAGGTTCAAGCTTCTGACGAGTCCTTTTTTTTTCTATCCATTTTTTCCCCTCAACTAAAAACATCCTCGATAGGTCCGCTGACAGGCAACACCATGATTATCCACGGACATTTACATCTGTGAAGCTCTTCTTCAGGGGTGGGTGTCGGGTGTTTATTCAAAACAGCTATACAGCACATTTATGATGGATAATAACAGAAGTGGGTCGAAGCAGATGTCATAAACACACCCAACAGATCGCCGAAGGTGTTGATCAGGCCAATCAAAATTCTCACATTTCTGGGTTATTTGAGCAGCGTGTGTGACAATTTCAAAGAGGCTGTGGTCCCGTCCCTCCCATCATCCTTTCTTAACTCTCTCAACCCTTCTCTCTTCACTTCCTCTGAGGAAAAGGGAAAAAAGCAACGTGGAGAAAAGGGGGAGGGGAAGATTGCAGCGCGGTCGTCATGCAAAGGTGCAAATACAAAATGAGGTGTTGAGGAAAAAACTATGCAAAAAATATTTCATGTTCAATATCTTGTGAAATGTGTGGGCATCAATCAGGATCAAAGTACGCCCCTGTCTAAATTACACCAATATTAACGCATTTTACTGGAATTTGGGTGTCCGGCAGAGGGGAAACTGAGGGAGGGACAGATGATGAGGATCAAAAATAAAGACCAAAAGCTTCTTTTTGACATAAAATAAAATGAACTCTGGAGTCATTATTTTTCTTTCTTTTGTACTCTTTAATATCAAACCTTATCTGCTGTACTGGAAACTGCAACGCCTTCTGTCTCTAATGATGAGTGAGTTTCACAAAGCACACATAAAAGTTTCCTTACAAAATACCTTAACTTGTCTTTGTTTTTTCTTTTTCTGGAGGCTAAATATTCAGTCTATGATGACGCGTATTCATTTATGTATGACAACAAGCTGTCGTGTATGTTTTGGGGGCGGCTAAATGAGTTAACCAGGAGTAGCTTCAGGATTCCAAAGTGTGGACGTGATGTCGACCTTAAAGAGCACCGGGAGAAATGCTAGACAAGGGCACCAACCCATTGGAGGTCTGCACCATCCTTTTCTTACAGCAGAATGAATGCAGAACCAACCAACAGTGGCCGTCCGGTGGCTTTGCGCTGAGCTGCCAGTGGGGGGCGCTACAGAGCTGCGGGTGGCAGCAACGCCTGGCCTCAAGGATCACCATCACCTACCAGAGGACAGGCCTTGGCCACCTGGCTCTCTCAACGCACTGCCCAGGTACACGCTGAACGTCTGGAAATTGTGCCTCCGATCAGCATACACACACATAACAACAACACTTGAAACTTTTCATTCCCTCCATCAGAAGGAACACACGGACTACACACACTAATGTCTTGATTTTCATTGTGTTTCAGATCCTCATCTCTCCAAATGCCAACTGGCAGGGTGGCCACCGCGGTAGCCCAGCTGCTAACTTCTCTGTGCCAGAATAACCTCCAGATGGTCCCTTCTAACCAAGTACGGCGCCACACACACTGCACAACACCAACCTTTTACACACCAACGTTTGTGTGCGGCTTTTACAGAAGCATCAGGACAGACAGGGAAAATAGAGAATCTTAGCCAGTTATTGTTTATCAGAAAGCTGTAAATGTGACCGTCTCACTCGACATAAACAACTTTATGAGTGACGGATGCAGAACCATCTTCTCCACATCCAGATCCAGGAGAACTGTGCTCTGACGGAGGTGCACCTCCTACATCTTTGATCTCTTTCCACCGTCACACACCTACCAACTCTGTCCTTCCTCCATCCTTCCTCTAGATATTCCTGCTGCTCCTTCCAGGCCAGATGTGGTGCTGCTTCGGATGTGGACCCCAGTGAGGTCCCTTCATCCAGCAAACCTCGGTATGCTTGACGTTAACTCTTCATCAGCCCGGGGTCTGTCTGGGACTACCCGGCAGTTTCTGGAGAAGGTTGGTGCTCATTTTCAGTGTAGAACTGGTACGGGCACACACTGTCTGCTGTAGCGTGTGTGTGTGTGTGTGGAACAGACGCCCCAGTGCCTCCGCATCGCATCGTTACCACAGCGACACGTTTATCCACATTTGCTCAGATGAGTGTGTTGATCCTGGGGGAGTCTGGCTCTTCGACCCTCTGCATTTTCCACGATCTGACTGTTCGTGTTCCTGCATGGAATCAAAGCAAACATGCTGGTGTGAAATGAAAAGGCCTGTTTGTCCGTGAGGGATCTGTCACAGATCGCTAATTAATCAACCGCAGACGGCCACGACACCGAGTGACTCTCTAACGCTGCTCTTTTTTCTTCATTTTTCTGTTTTTAGACTGTCTTCCCCATATGAATATTCACAAAACTCCTGCTTAGATAACCAAAAACACATTCTGGCTCATGCTCAGTGACAAGACAACACTGTGGAGGAAGAAGAAAATATGATTTACCTGCAGTTTGTGGCAGTTTAATGAATAAATATGGGACTCAGAGGTCCAGTTACAAAAATGGAGAGTTAGGATATGACAGAGGTGATGACCCTGAAGTGATAGACCAGAGCTACCTTCCTGGCACGTTTAATGTCTGATGCCACCAGTCTATCTCCAGTTTGTGCTGCAGTTATTGGTTGTTTGATCGCTTGTTTAAGGAAAAAAACAGATATCCCTATCAATCTTTGGTAATCCGCCACAGAGATTGTTTGCTGTTTTATTAGCCTGTGTGTGTAACTGAAGTCCAACAGGACGGCTGCTGGTTACCACAGCAACAGCTGTCTTATCTACCCCACAATAAACATGCCACCAAGATGAACAGGACACAATATAGAGACAACAATTCCCATTAGATTTCTATAGACCTTATTTGCCAGAGAGCATTTGGCGCCGTCCAAGTCATTCTGGGTCAAAATGTGATTGGTTGGGACGCTGGAAGTCATTATCAGGTGGATTTCTCCTCGCTCCTTCTCTTGACTGGAAACGACGGGCTGTTTTCTCATGGTGGCACTAGAATAGGATGAGATAACAGCAACCATCCCCGGTGAGAGGCTGCAGGGAGAATTCTGTTCACCCTCAGCAGTCTTGTCGCAATTGTCCTGTTAGATCAGCCAAAGCTAAACGGCTTTGACCATTCTTGAAAAATGAGTAGGACCCTCAAGTCTTTAGGAAATAAGAAAAGTCCGTCTTACCGTACTGTCTGGTTAATTTTCTTCACTTAAATTTGTTTTTCAGACGACCACACCCTTCCTTCTCCACTGAGTTAATTACCGGGAGGAAACACCAGAGGGCGCTGTTGCTCCGGGGCAGTGGTGAAACCAGCGCCCCCTGCAGGCGAGGGGAGCTCCTGCAGGCACACACGCCGCGTCCCTCCAGACACACCCTTGTGATCCTGGTCAGAGCAGATGGGAGGCACTGCTGGGTGAGGACAGATTTCAGGAAAAAAACAGTATAGATTTTATTATGACATGAAACTGCTCACAAGATGGAGGCAAACAGGATTGTGTGTGTGTGTGTGTGTGTGTGTGTGTGTGTGTGTCAGGGTGACTGCCGGAGAGTGAAGTGCTCCACTGAGCTCATGACTTATAAGGCAGAAATGGCCTGCAGGTCACACACTTCAGGCATTAATCTGCCACAGCCACAAATGAGGAACAGAAGAACGCATGCAGCTGCTCCCCAGGATGTTTACATGCTTGGGTAAATCTATAATTCATCTGGTAAAATCTATAACATAATTTTTTCCCACCTGCTATATCTCCTCCTCATGAGGAGGCTGAGCCACCATGTCAGGAGGAAAATAGATTTTTTTAATAAAACTCACATCGGCTGCAGAGGCTCACTTTATTTGGAAACTGATCGTAAAAAGAAGCGTAACTGTAAACTTCCTCACAGTTAGGCGATATTCTACACCTTTTAGTGGAAAAAAAAATCACAAACGTTTCATCTTCCTGGTCATATTTCACCAGGTGTCCACTGTGATTTTGTAGTTGCTGAAGTGTAACCCTACATTTCACTCCTGAATTATGTTTTCATTTTCCATTTTCCATGTTTCAAAATAAAATTTTGACACGTGTTCTTAAACCACAGATTTGTTCCACAATGATTAGATAAAGCTTGAAAGATTACATCAGTAAAGCCATCTGTTTGTGCTGCCAGCATTTATTTAACACAAAAGTCCCTGACTGCTCGCCTCTTTATCATTCCCGGTGTAAATCTTCTTTTATAGCAGCTCTCTGGCAGGATCTCTGCTACGGTTTGACTGGAGTTCCAGCTGCTGGAACCGGCAGCCTCGCGGTGCTGGGAGTGTGTAGTGGGAGCATCAGGATCAGCGTGTGTCAGGAAATCAATGTGACCGGAGATGCTGGAGACTCATAAAGTGCAGGAGGATCCTACGGTCATATTTGTAGGAGTAATTGGTTGCCTGTATTACCACAGAGCACGAGCGGAGACTTTGACCTTAAGATTCCCTCGGGCAGCGTGATGATCCTGCAGTCTTGTTCTAAGCTGAGTTATGTTAGGATACACGTCTACGGTTGTGTTACCTTCCTCTCTGGGTTCAGAAAACCCTCGTAAACGTTGGAGTCGGTGATGGAGGGAGACGTGTGCTCAGAAACGGGTCAGGTCATAGAACCCTGTCACCATCAGCATGACTGACAGCTGCAGGGATCAGGTGGAACAGGCTGCTCCCACCTGCAGAAACCAGCCATGAACCAGCCATCTTCTCCAACCATGGAGATCAGAGGGGATCACAGCAGCTCCGGTAATTCTTACCGACTCTTAAACCTGAGTAATGGTTTTATTTTGGGGATTAGGTCCTTGAGCAGGAGCCTCAGTGCTGCTGGAAAATCCTGTAGAGGAGGAAACAAAGAGTGGAGGAACTGAAGGGGCTTTCACTTCAGCGTGGCTGATACATCCGCCTGCAGCCTGTCTCCACAAGCTCCATCCTCTCTCCTCCTTTCTGCCTCCCACCGCTGGGCCAGCAGGAGCTGCCGGCAGTGTGTGAGCGCCGGGTTGTAAACCACAGTGTGTGTCCACATCTGCCCCCTCGTCATGTGTCCCAGCATCCCTCAGCCTCACATATCTCTGTTAGTCAGTTCTTGGTTTATTTTGCCGGTTTCTATTTTTAGCTGGCATGATGTGAAGCTCCGTGTGTGTGTGTGTGTGTGTGTGTGTGTGTGACAGTTTAAATCCTTGCAGATACACACGGCACAACTCTGCACCGTACTGTCACACACGTTTCTCTGCTCCTTTAACAGTGATGACAGCAGGGAGCCAACAAAGTTTAGAGCCTGACAGCGTGTCAGGCTCACACACACACACACACACACACACACACACTCCTCCAGTGAGACTTTGTACCTGCATCCACTGGCTGAACTGGGTTGAGCTCGACTCTTTGGAAATCCAGTACAGCTAAAGCTTAACAGGAATCAATAAACAATTTCCCTGGGATAAATTACCAGCTTTCAAGTTATTTCACACACAACAACTTGATGAAAAATTGTCCTGCATCAACAGAAACGTCAAAGCTAGAAGTGGGCTGAGATTTAAAAGATCCCAAGTGCAATAGAGGCTCTAAATACTGCAGATGAGTAGAAATCTAATTAATAATGATCAGATGATAATTAAATTAATACCTTCTCAGATCTGGAGTCCTTCCTCCATCCACAAACACCTAAAAACCACTCTTAACTGTTTCCGGTTGTAGTTGGCTGCCCACTGCACCACCCACCCTTTCAACAACATCGCTAGGCTTCTTTCAGGGGATCGATGAAAGTTAAATTATTCTGAAATGTGCGGTGATTTGTATTCTAGAGCCGAGTCCCAGATTCCCCGAGGAAAAGAGCAGAGCAGGCAGAGCAAACTCATGGAACAGGTCAAACACGGCAGAGAAAACTGTAAATGGGGTTGAAGAGGAATGAGAAATGGAACGACTTTATGATCGTCTCGTTCTTTGTAGCTCTAGTTTTACATTTTTTAAAGAAATATTGAAATAATCGTATTTATCAGTCTGAAAATACACGAAGAGGTTGTCTGAATCAAGCAGACGGCTTTTAGATGTCCTGAACGAAAATCGTTTGAGGTGAACCAACAAGCCCCCAAAAAAACCAAAGAAACAGTCAGAGAACCCAGCTAATGGATGGACTGAAGGATGAAACCTGCCTCCGCAGCCTAAATCTGTCCGCTCTCCTTCATGGAGTCGCAGCAGCAAGGTCAATGGGAGGGTTTTCGATTGGTAAAGATCCTCCCTTTTTACCTTCCTACCTTCGCTCCGTCTCCCTTCGGTCCACAACCTTTCTGTTTGCTGTGTCTTTCAGCTTTTGCTTCATTTCTGTGAGATTTTCGATTTTTCCCCCCTCTTTTGGTGTTTCTGTCTCACCTTTGGTCTCCAGCGGCCGGTTGTCTGCAGAGACCTGCAGCCCACTCAGGCTGCTCGCTGGCGACGCCACTGCAAACACTTCAAATGGGTTGGCTCTTCCAGGAAGACTTTAGTCACAGCAGAAAGTTTAGCTAAGGAGGTTTCATGCCGGGGCAGGCTTGAATTCCTGACCTGATTGATTAAAAATGCCCGACTTTAAAAACATTAGGAGCCTCCATTTGTTACTAATGCATTTGCGATCCATACATTTTAATTTAACTCGCCATTAGCATCTCTTCCCATAACATATTGTCAGCAACAAACAGACGCATACTCACGAGTCCGGTTAAACTAGCCAATTACTTTACAAATGGTATGTTCAGTATTTCACATAACAGTCGCAAATAAATGGCAGAATAGTGACTACAGGTGTAATTCAGCCCATTAGGCTCTAAGGACGGAGCTTTTCACAGGATGTTTGACTTTCTGGAGGTTTTTATTGCATTTATACACCTCTGTTACGGGCTGAGATTTCTCCAGGTAGATGCATTTTAATGGAAGATAAAATGTCCTAAAACAAACCCCTGGGGGACGCCACAGTGCAAAGCTACCAGAGCTAACGCCCGCAGGAAACAGGACGTGGAGCCGTCTAATGTCATATCTGACATCTGCAGCCATTAAAATCCCATTCAGGAATCCCGAGCAGATGTGGTATTCACACATGGCTCCCTCTGTTCCGCACCCTGTCGCTGGGATTAGAGCACACTACATCAGGCTAAACGGCCCCCTGCTGCACAGAGCCTAAACTGGATTATATCTTTCAATAAAACATCTGAACTGGAGGAAAATTTCCTCTTCGTAGCTTTTCTGAAGGGTGCAAACACATGTGATGCACACACCACACACACACACACACACACACACACACACAGCAGCAGAGGAAATGGTAGTTCAACGGGGTAAATTTGTCCTGTGAACACAAAAAAAGCTATTCCGGAGAAGGTGGAGAAGGTGAGTACCGAGTCGGCGCCGCGGCCTCCGTAGCTCTGTTCATATGCATGAGAACCTCTCATGAGAACCTCTCATGAGAACCTCTCATGAGAACATGTCATTCATGGTGAAGTCTCCCACTGAGGGCTGTGCTCATTTGCATTTCCATGATTTGGCTGTGCTGCTGAGGCAGGACTCTGACGCGTTCGCACACAGAAGGCGGAAAAAGGAGCATCGCTCCTGACAGCCAACGCAGCTCTGGCTACGATTGGATTGTAATGAATAAAAAAGAGAGAGAAAAAGAGCATGAAGGGAGCTAGAAGACGCATCCATCAGACGACGTCTGCGGAGCGGCTGGATTTCCAGCCTGCTGGCTCAGCAGGCCTTGGTCAGCGAGAACTTCTCCTGAAACCGACTGCTTAAGTAATTGGGCCTGGTCAATACTGTGATGTATGCTCGTCCTCCTCTAGCCTCCCATCCTCTCTCCCTCCATCTATAGATTAGAAACCTCCGTCCTGTGTTCTGATGCTTCACAGAAAAAGGTTTCGCTCTTCTGGGAGAAAAGATGGCTGCAGAGTGTCTCCTTGCACCCTGTTGCTCAATCAATTTTCAATTTGTTCCTCTCCTCTTGATCTCTTTTCTGCACATCTTACTCTTTTTGTAGCCTAACAAGCTACTGATTTATTCTTTTTTAGGCTTTTAATATCTTACCAACATTTCTCCTTCAACTACTTGTTATTTTTCCAGTCTCACGAGCCGAACCCTTTCTTTCTTTGCTCATTTTGATGATGTCCTTCATTTCTCCTCCGATCATCCGTCCATCCGCTGTCCTTGTTTGGTTCCGTTCA
>CAAE01014974.1:22344-43681 GCA_000180735.1 Tetraodon nigroviridis
AGTGAGAGAGAGAGAGAGAGAGTGTGAGAGAGAGAGAGAGAGAGTGTGAGAGAGAGAGTAGAGAGTGAAGAGAGAGAGAGAGAGAGAGAGATGAGTTGCGGTGGGGACGGAGCGCCTAACGAGGACACTTTCCTTCCCAGCATCAGAGACGATGCGCACCGCCGCGGGTCGACTCGGGCACTAAAATCAGAAGGTAAGGCATCTTCCTTTCCAACTTCTGCTCTGTCACGCGATTCTGTCGTGGCTATCACGCGCACTTGCGGGTGCGAGCTCCGGAATCGGCCCACGCGGGTCTCCCCGCGCGGCCATGTGGTCCCAGAAAGAGGAGAGGGCGCGTCTCCGTGGACGACCTGATGGAGGCGAGCAGAGATGTGGTGTGTCTGGTCTGGCAGGGCATCTCCAGGGTTAGTTTCTCTGAACCAGAGCAGCTTTCCGCGTCCGTCCTCGCAGCGGTTTGCGGCTCCATCCTCAAGTTTACGCGTGAGGGAAATGTGAAGCGTTATGCAGGGATCTTTTACGGGACGCGCACAGGGGAGCTTGAGCCCCCTGTGCGCGGCCGCCTCCATCCCCAGTGCCTCCCAGTGCCTCCCAGTGCCTCCCAGTGCCTCCCAGTTTAATGAGCTGGCCGGCCTGCGTGGACCCGGAGGGAATCCGCGCAGTCTGGGAGCGCCGCTGCTGTTCCGGCGCAAAGATCAACAACACGTCCGCGCGGAGGCTGCACGAAACCACCAAAAAGTTCATTACAGATTCCCACCCTGGGTTTTACAGGAAAACCGTGACCAAACACGCGGAGAATATCACGGAATTACAGTTGGGGCCGAGAGGACGTGAGGATGGGAGCCTGTTTCTCCCTGCGCCTCAGACGCCGCTGGCTCAGCCTCCCCCCTCCGCTCCGCTCCTCATGAAGCACAAACATTTGGCACATTTACCCCGATGGAAACTCGTTTCTTGTGTCTTCCGCTCTTTTTTGCGGTTGTTGTGGTTACCCTTGTTGTTGTTCTCCTCTTCCTTCCTTATGGAATCCCGCAAAGCTGCTGGGAGACTGAGGTGGATGCGGAGGATGCGCCAGAAATGCCTGATAGTGCGTGCGTGTGCGTGTCTGGCAGCAGAGGAGAGGAGAAGAGGGGGGATCCTCTGCTGCAGCGGGGCTTCCCTGGGCTTCTCCCCCTCCACCCATCCCTCTCCCTCTCTCTTTCTGTCGTTTTTCAGGGGCTTTCCTTCTTTTTGCTGCACTCCGGTGGAAGGCATGGTTCTGTTGCCCCGGTTGCTCCTACATCTGCCCCTCTGGCCCGGCTCTTGGGGCAGTAACTGGAACAGGCAGTTCTTTCTCTCTTTTCTCATTCCCTCCTTCACACTCGGCTGCCAACGTGTTTAGCCTCCTCTGAGCCACGTTCATGTTCTACTTTACCTTTTATATTGGCTAATAGATTATTCATTAACATTCCTCCTCTTAGTCTCATCTTCCTCTCCTCCATTATCCACCAGTTCTTTCTCTCCCCCTCGCTTCCTCCCGGGCTCTCTCGCTCCTCCCGAACCCCACCTTTTCTCCCCCTCTCTGCTGCATCTCGTCCTGTCATCTCTTTGTATTACATTTCACAACCATGAAGCATTTAGCAGATTCTCGTGTTCCCGGACCCACGGAGGCTCGTGCACGTCCTTTCACCTTCCTTCTGCCGCTGAGAGACCTGGAATATTTGTCTTTGGCTGACTGGAGCACAAATGCAGACAGGAGAGTTTGTGGCTCCGACGTGCCGGTTGTAGAAAACAGAAAAGAGAACTGGAATGGCGATGAATATTTGAGCAATATCGGCGTTTAAATCTGCTCCCAACGAACGGGCCCGACTCTGCGGACTCCAGAAAGCTGAGACGGACTCGGCAGAGACGGGTCAGGCTAGCTTGTTGCGTCTGGGTAACGTGGATGATCCGGCTGCAGGCAGAGCTTGTGTGTGAGAGAACGACTGCTGCAGTGGCCTCCTGCTGAGACGCTGCTCCTGCGTTTTTCCGCTGTAAACTCAGCTTCCTTCCTTCACCCACCACTTAGAGGGAAGCAGGTGGGAGATAATTTGAGATTATATTGTTGTTTTGCACAGTGCACTATAATGCAGGAGGCAACACGAGCCCCAGTGTGTCCTAGACAAATGTATTTTACTTTTGGTGCTACCAGGTTATGTAACCAGCAGAGTAATGGAGCCACATTTCCACCCTTAATGAATTCCTCTTGCTTCCGGCATCGGACTGCTGTCGCTTTGCTACGTTCTAGCTCATCCCTCTTCATTCTTTCACCTTCTCTAACTCAGATTAGCCTCACCGCTGGATTAATGGACTTTTCACCTGCCCAGAGCCGGTGGCCCCTCTCCGTCTCGCTCTTCCTCATTCTCGTCCAGGTCCACGGACGCGCTCATAAATATTTATATGGGGATTGCAGAGCCGAACGTGTGGTGAGAGCTTGTTCGGTTTTAACCGGAGATGCTGTTTCAGGGAGCGGACTGATATTTCAGAGGATTGTCCCCCCCCACCCCCCACCCCCCACCCAACCTTTGGTGCATCGCGTTACTCACAGGGGCAGAGCGAGCAGGTGTGAAAATGACCCCAGATTTGCAGATTATTTTGGGTAGATTATGCCAAAAAAGCATCATAGGTGTCGCTAACGTCAGAGTCAGAGTCTCAGGTCATCGTCTCATCGGTTTAGGTGGATGTAAAAGCATGAAGAGACGTTTGCCTCTTTTCTTCAGTTTGAGCCGGTTTAAAAACTCGGCTCTTTCAAAGTGCTACAGGAAGGAAGCTGTGATGAGAGGATTGCAGGACAACGACGTTGCCTTTCCTCCATTTCGCTCCTCGATCCATCATACCCTTCTCTTTTGTCTTTCCTTCCTTTTGGCTCCAGCTCCCCTCTCTTCCGCTCGATGGCTCATCCATTTGCCACCATGATGCATCCTTCCCAGTGTCCTTTTCTTCCACACTTTCTTCACTCCTCTACTACCCCTTCCTCATCCATCATTCTTTATTCTCATCTCTTCTTGTCCTCATTGTTCCTGACTCAAAATCCCTCCATTTTTTATATCCCACCATTGTCTTTTCTATGGTTTATCAGTTTTTAATCGTTCGTTCTGTTGTTTTACCCCTTTTTCTTTCCTTCACTTCCTCCCTCTCTTCCGGTCCTACTATATGTTTTCTCTCCTCTTTCCCTCTTTCTTGTTTCATTTATGTACTCTCTCCTTTACATCCTTTGATTTTCCTTGTCATCCTGGTTCCTTTTTACTATCTTGTTGTCATTTTTATGACTCCCATCATTCCCCCTTCTTCTTCTTCTCATCTGCAGCCATCATTCCATCACTTTGCCCCTAAACTCTGCCCCACATTCACCTCCCCCCCCGACACTGACGACTGTTGTCATGTGAAGATGTAATCAGCTGTGCTGCAGCAGCAGCTGAGTTTCTGCCTTTTTAGGATTAAAACCCAAATATCAGATGCTGTGCAAATCTCCTTATTCAAGCATGGTCCATTTGAATAATAATTTAATTAAATTTTTCCTTGCTCCTGATCAGAAACTCTGCTCATGTAGTTTGCATAAGCACACACCATTTAATGCCGCTATCATAGCAACTATTGTGCTTCTTTTCTGTGGTTCTATGATTATAAACCCGATAAAAATGTAATAATAATATAGAATTATGGGTGATTTCATGGTCAGAGCGAATCGCCTGATTCCGCCCCTGTCCTTCTCTCTCCTTCACCCATCATTTACTCCACTACCCTCCAGTTTTCCTCCCTTTGATTGACAGCTGGGAGGTGAGCCCACCCCCACATTTCCTGCGTCCTGGGTGATGTCATGTGACCCAGGTTTGCTCAGAGTTTGGAAGGAGGTTTGGCACCACTGGAAGAAAGAAATCCACCCATATGTTGATCTTGATTTCCTGTCTGATACCACGACACCACCATCACACACACGTTGGTGCAGATTAGATCTGCACAAGAGCCAATAGGGGGACAGCTGGTGGCGCAGTCCTTGGACTGGGACCAGTGGCAGTATGTGGGTGGCCCCGTGGGGTGTACTGAACCCTGCACGCACTGTATGGTTATGATGGGTGTGTGTGTGTGCGTGCGTGTGTGTGTTGGCAGCCACTCTGAGAGAAGGAACGGCTTTTCTTCAGAAGGTTCCAAGGCAACAAGAATGACACTTTGAAGGAACGACCACATTAATGCTGGAAGTCCGACTGGCCTGGAAGGACCAAGGTGTTGCAAAAAGAAGCATTTTTTTGTTACGTTGTTACTTATTCACATTTAGAAGTTCCAAAAACAAAGGAATGGAATTACTGTGAATCATTCTGTTGTTGCAGTGCTCGCCAGCACTCTCACATGTTTTATCGATATAAGACGTCATTATGTAATTCTTAGGTTTGATTGATTTGCAGACACGTTTATGAGTAAAAAAAACCCAGAAATTGAAATAAGTCTGCAAGATTTGCACCATGAGAAGAGGAGAAGGAGCGTTTCCCACTGTTTCTTCTATTTCCTCCTCTTAAATCCGTCCTCGGCTGTATTCGAGCTCACCGTTCGTGGCTGCTTGTGCAGCACCGTCTGGGGCCCTTTTCCCTGATTCACCCTGCAGCAACAGCGGTTAGGTTGAATTAAGTGAAAAATTACTGCATCGGCTCCAGCTGGAAGCTGCAAATTGATGATTCAGGGCCTTTCACAACGAGCTCCGATGCTCCAGGCTGGGCCATCAGCAGTCTGCTCTCACCGCTCTACAAGTTCTATTTCAATTCCCTCCTCGCTGTCTGGTAAGAAACGATTTCCATTTCCCAAAGTTTCATTTTGTTTTTAATCTGAAACGGCAGATGCTTCTGAATGCGCGTGACCTCGCTGTCAGGTGTGGGTGGAGGACGCCCACCGAGCCCAGTTAACCCAGCCACAGCTGATTAGCTCTGCATCAGCAAGGTTTAATGTCTCTCCATTGTGCTATATGGCATGTTATTAGAGCAGGGACTTTTCTACATTGGTAATTAAAAAAATCTAATCTGCTGCACTTTAATGGCCAGAAACTGTTCATTGAATAAAAATATTACTGTGATGCTTTGTGGAGGCTTTATGTAAAGTCCTATAGGCAGTATCATAATGACTCAATCAAACCTTGGTCCTTTTTGGAAAGACTTTAATTGCATTTACGTAAATGGAGAACGCATGACTGCTGCTGCTGCTGGACACGGTGTTAATGGTGACACAGACGTCATTTTCCAGCTGCTTAAATCACAATATACCTCATCATGTATAGATTAAATGTACCATTCTGCAGAGCTGCGTCGTTCATCAGGAGCTTACAAACCCTTTTCTCACCGAATTATCTCAAAGACTTGGTGTGTGTGCTGGGGTGGGGGCGGGGGACAAATGGTTGCGAGTGATCATGGCTGTGAGTGTGTTATATAAGATGTCAGCATCTTTCCTGTGCGCTGGATCGGTAGCTGTGTGTTTTATCCTTTATTTAGGCGAAAAAGGGGAAAGTTGTCCCAAAGTTAGCAGGAACAGTGGCTCTGTGGTGTATAAACACGCTGCAGCCCTCTTTTTTGTTTTTTCCTGGGCTGGTGTTCGGCCTGCGTGCTTCGCCTATTTGGCCTCTTTCTCTTTCTATGCCTCCGTCTGTTCCCTGTGGCCCCCTCTATTTTCCCTCTTTTATCCCACCATCCCTCAGTTCTTTTCAGAGTGTCAGGCCTCACCCGAAAGGCTTTGTGTTGGAGAGCTGCAGCCTGGTACTGAGTGGCACTTACAGTCTCGCTCCTCTCGCTCTCTTTCAGTCGTTTACACTGACACAAACACACCCAAACAGACATAAACGCCGTCAGAAAAAAGGCCAGAGTGCAAACTGATGGGAAAGTTTAGGCTCTCGATTCTTAACTGACCTCTGTTTACGACTCGTCGAGTTAAAGCAAATTAAGTTCTTAAAAGAAAAGACTGCAGCTGACAGTCTTCAATAAATCATGGAATGATTACATAAATGGATGATGGCTCTGGAATCAAAGCGTGCAGCGGCTGAGATGGCCACTGAATGTACGTATGGATTTTTGATTTCAGATTTAGAGTCTATAAAGATGCCTCAATCTATTTTGGCGATGCTGCATATCTAAATATCGGCTATCTGGAAGTGAAAGCAGTGCACCAATGTGCACGTTTGCAGGGCAGCTCACCCAACCAGCGCTTATGGAGCCGAGCTTCACGGCAGAGCCTCCTGTGGGGAACTGAGCTGACCCCGACTGAGACGCTCTCACCTGATTTTATTCTGTACCTCAGCAGAGGAGCACAAATTTGACCTTTCTTTTTCTTTAGAATGTCTAAGTTGCAGTCAGAAGCTGCCCAGAAGGACCTTTTACAGTTTCCCTCCTATTTGTCTTAATGTTTTATTGGATTTGCTTCTGATTTCATCACTTTCAGCCCGCAGTTTATCCTCAAAGCGGTGCTGACACCACACACAAGTTTATGTCGGTGTTTTTATTGACACTTTTAGGCTCAATCATTTTATTAACATTGATATTTCAGGTCTCTTCCAACACAAACGGCTTTAACAGCGAACCAAAAGCGGCCCTGTTTGCTCTGCTTCTCCACTTTTCGGCTCTGCTCTCAAGTCAAAGCTGCCACAGTGTCTAGGTTTCCATCAAGACATCCATAATTTATCACCAAAGGTTCAGACAAGCTGGTGTGTGCTGCTCATGTGTACAGAGCGCGTGTGCGCACGGGTGCGCGTGCATATGCATCTGCTGCACCAAACCGAGGTTCTGATTACCAGGACCTCAGCAGGAGATTGTGTATAAATGATTTTGACCTCATGTTATTAACCTCACTGGTGCGCAACCACAACATGCTTATTTCATGACAACTAATCCTGCTGTTGACAAAGAAACTTTTAGGATATACAGATGTGTGTGTGTGTGTATATCACATTTGTTGTTGGCCACACAATTTTGAGCTAAAACCTGTGGACAATGAGTCATTTTTGCATCATGTTTTCAGCTAAAGGGATCTTGAGACTCTCTTCCACGATCTTCCCTGATGAGATCACTCTGAAGTAAAAGAGATCAAATGCGACTCTCTTCTTCTCTCTCTGTAATGTTCTTCTCTCCTTCTACCGTAGGAATTATTGACCGCTCTAAAAGCTTTGTGATGTGTTCCCTTTTCTCTGAAAAGAGAGGAAAAACACACTTTAACGCTCCGACAGCAGCTTAGTAATAAATCTGTTGGCGTTAATCCAGTCATTAGCTCATTTACTGTAATGATTCCACATCCCACCAGCAGCATTTGGACAGCTCATGTTGTCGAGCTGCATTAAATTAATAATGACTCTGTTTTTCTCTCTGAAGTTCAGAACGTGCAGCACGTCTGTTTGTTAAATATCTGACGTTTCCATGTCGCAGGCTCCATTTGGCCTGTTGTACTGGTGTAGATGTTTGTTTTGGGCCTCCGTATTTCTCTGTTTTTATCCGTAGCACTGCACGGTCCCGTTTTTTTAGCCGCGTGACTCATTTTCTCTTTGAAAAATGCTTCAGATGTGTCCGCGGCGATGGCCTGAAGAATTACTCCTGACCTGTCAGAAACTCGGCTGAATTTATGACAGCAAGGATTTCAAACGTGTCCGAGTCTTGGCGGAGCGAAGCCACTGTCTCCTCCGTGTCTGAAGTGTCACGGTGACAGAACTAAATGGGCATCGGAGCCATCCGGCTGGTCTGGAGTCTTAAAGGAAATAAAAAATGGTTGGACCGGGGGTGTGTGAGCTCCTGTGTGCTCCTTAAATGCCCTTTGTCCTTAAATGTTTTGTAGAAACACTGCAGCAGGCTCTCAGGAAGAAAGACAAGACGTGACAAACAAGCATTCTGTGGCCTTTTTGTGTGATCTGCAGATCCAGACCCTCTGTGGAATCGAGGGGTATTCCACGTTTTTGGTGTGATTTGAAAAGCCGCGTCTGGCCAGGCTCCATCCTGCCTTAAAGAGCTCATCGTGCCACATTACTCTAACAGATCACTTTGCTCTGAAAGTGCAGGGTTACCTGCGGTTCCTAGGGTTTCAGGGAGTTGAATGGGAGGCAGAGCCTTCAGCTATCAGTCTCCCTTTCTGTGGAACCAGCTCCCAGTTGGGGTTCAGGGGGCAGAAACCCTCTCTGTTTTCAAGGTTAGGCTCCAAACGTTGCTCCTGGACGGACAGAAGCAGAAAAAACCCCACAGTCGACTCCTTCCTCTTGGCCTCGGAGCCCCGTGTGGCAGTAAGACGGAGGATTCGTGACTTGATTTCCATGTGGGCTGACGGCCAGGAAGCCACGGGTGTTTTGTGTGGCGAGAGGAACTACAATGGAAATGAAATCACTGTGAGGGATTTAACCGCTGCTGTCTCAGCTGGAAGAGATGCGGTCGGGGGAGATAATGAAACGCCAGGTTAACTTCCAACCCTTCACCAAAGAGAGCCAGAGGTGTGGTTTGGTGAGATAAGATGGTGAACAGCCCCTGGACTCACACCCTGAGCGCACCTTCATCTTCCTTTCTCTGATTCCTCTTATCCTCTTCAGTCACCTATCACAGCTGCCTCCCACCCAAGGCGTTTTAAAGGCTGTAATGGTTTTCCACGGCTACAAATGAGCAGCTGGGCAGACCTCCACGATCCTCGAAATGTAAGATGCCAAAAGTACAACTTGCTTCCAAACTCCTGATCGTTAGTTTGTGACCAAACACAACGAGAAAGACAGCAGAAGTGTGTGGTGGCAGGGAAACGGTGATTTGGACGTGTGGAATCCTGCAACCAAAGTGAGGAAAGGAAAAGTGTGAAGAGCAGAATGTGCTTGTGAAAATGTTTAATTTTGCCTCAAAAGTAGAAGAATGTGTGTGTGATTGAGCTCCTGCTGTGAGCTCCTGCAGGTGTTCCTGGCAGCAGCCCAGACTGATGTGCTTTCACAGACTTCACGTAGCCGCCAGGAGGTAAAAAACTGACACCAAATTATTCAAATCAGCTGCGATGCAAATTTGTGACTCAGACTTTCTCAGGAAACTTGAAATTACCATAATAGTAGCACAGCTGGGGTCCATAAATACAGAAATAACACCCATTAGAACACAAGGTTAAACAATCAAGGCCTGTTTTAGGGCAGGAAATGATTGTTTTAACCGGTGATGACGTCACTTTCCTGGATTAATTTGTGTGTTTGCGTTTACGTCCTCACTTTGCTACTTAAATGCATATTCTGGTTCTTTCGGTGCAACACAAACACAGATTTTTAGCCATCAGGCAGCAGGATTAAAGGCTTAACTACAGACGGTTTAGAGGCTCAATAATTGATGCTTGTTAATCATTCCATCGTTCACTGTGGAGTGGTGCAGGGACGAGGATGAAATGAAACCGCAGTCGTCCGTCTGACACTGGACGTTTCCTCTCTTCGGCCGGGTTCCGGTTGGATTTCTATTATTGGCTTTTAAATGAAACACCACATTTAAATGACAAACTTTAGCTGTCAGAGGCTAATTAAAGCTGCAAAAACATTTACTTATTTAAAGATCAGTATTAGGTCATCCATCCATCCATCCATATATGACCTAGATCTGATACCTGCCAGGCTAGTGTGTGTTAAAGAAAAGTGTGTAAGGGTAAAAATGTGTTGCATCATACACCTCCCCCATGAGATGTGATGTGCCGTAGCGGCGCCTCTCTTCTGATGAGGCAGCGCCGCTGAGACAGCCGTCTGCGAGTCAATAATAGAACTTGATGCCGCCTTCGCCTCCTCTCTTCTTGGCGTCCATGTCTGGAGTTCAGCTGATAAAACACCTCACACTCCTCCTTTCCCCGGACCGCCCTTCCGTCCGACGCGCCGCAGAAGCTGCTAATTAGTCCAAGCCGTTTACAAACCTGCATGCTGTACCGTGCGGCGGATGTGATCCTGGCAGCTGCTCACACCCACCCACACACACACGCAAACACTGTTTGCCATAGGTCTGGTGGGACCGTCACACTGCACACGGCTCCTATGGAAACTGTAGCCTGCAGGCTCTACAGTATATACATACGTGCTCTATGGAAGAATAAACAGCCAGATAAAGAGCCAGTGTGTCGTTCCTTTCATGTTACGACTAATGTGTGTGTGAGGAGCACGGAGAGGAACAGATGGAGTCACATGACCCTGGTAAAGACAGATATTATGCTAATTTAATTATACAGAAGTACTCAAATTGGAGAAATATTGATTGAAAGAAGTAGAAGTCCTAATTATGTGCTTAGGAAGAGTGCTCTGTGTGTGTGTGTGTGTGATACACACTTACGGCTGAAAACTTTCCGAACAGGAACAAGCTCACATCCCCGTTTCTGCAGGTTCTCTCCTCATTTACTCTTCTCTGGAATGGTGCTTCTCTCCTCTTGTGCTCTCTCCTTCCCTCTTCTGTCGAGCACGCTGATCAATAGCGCTATCTCTGCAGCTTAATTATGTAAAGGAAGCGCTGGGCGCCATTGTCATTATGTCAGCCACGTCTGAAGTCAGGGTCAGTCGGAGAGACAGAAAAAGAATCTGTCAGACAGACTAAAAGGTCGGTCAATTATCTACTGAAGTCTTGACCTTGTCATCCACCATCCAGCTCACAAAGACACTTCACTTCCACGCGTGCACGCTCGGCGTGCTCTCGGCGAGGTTTTCACCAGGGCAGGAATCTAGAAATCCTGCCTGCTGCACTTAAAAACCATTTTTTTTTCCTTTTCAAATAACGAGTAATTTGTGTTTAAGGAGCACGGAAAATAAATAGTTTTATTCACATCCCCCTGGTAAAGATATTTATTTTTCCTTTTTTTTATTATACAGAAGTACTCATTGGGGAAATATTTTTTTTGAAGAAGTAGGAGTCCCTAATTTTGTGGTTAGGAAGAGTGCTGTGTGTGTGTGTGTGTGTGTGTGTGTGTGTGTGTGTGTGTGTGTTAGAGAAGACCCAGGTCAGGAAGGTTGCCATAGTCCAGCTGGTCTCTCAGCTTGAGATCTGTTCATCAGGATGTTGGACCTTCCCCACTCCGCTCACCCGCGTGAGAGCAGGTCCAACAGGTCAAAACGCCCACACACACACACACACACACATCCACACACACACACAGGCAATGAGTATGTTGGGATTTATTCCATTAACAGTTTTAACGTTATGTTTATTAGTTCTTGCATCACTGGTTCATCACCGGTCCTTCTTTCCTTCAACGTCTCCCCTTCTTTCTTGGCTTTCTGACATCTTGTCTTCTTTGAAATCACATGACTTTTCATTTTGCCAGTGCAGGTTTGTTTTCCTTCTGTTTTCTAGTCCCCCATCTTTTCCTGCACTTCCTCTTCTATTTCCCCGGAGAGCCTGCATCTTGTCTCTAGGTTACAAGGTGAGAGATTTATTACAGCTATTTGTTTCTTTTACCATCTCTCCGTTTCTCTGTCTCTCCATCCACCGCCTCACCCGGGCTTTTACTGTTATTTACCTAATATCTGACTTAGTAAGAAAACCTAAATAATGCAGCCGCTGGCGGCGAGTCCTTGGCTCCAGATTGGAGGTCAGGCTTCAAAGCTTTTGTTTGATCTATTTTAGCCGTTTTTATCGAACAGCGACGCATTCGGTCGTCGGGATGAGTGACGGCCGAAGGTCCGCTGGGTACAGATCGAATTTTGGCCGCTAAAATGTTCATGTTTTTAAAAAAGCCACCTCAATTTGTCTTTCACACCTGTCACGGATGAAGAGTTAGGAGCTGAGACGCCAACGGACCGTGGCTGTGAAGGAAGGACGGCTCCTGCACCAGCAGCGGACCGGTGGAGCCGCTGACTTCTCACCGATTTTCTTGTTTCCACTGATTTGCATTTGCCTCCTGATGTTTTGTCGACACGTTTAGCGCGTTTTGTTCTGGGAACCGCAGACATTAGAGAGAATCATGGACGGCAGCATCAGAGCGAGCGAGCTGATCTGGAGCAGCGAGGAGAAAAGGAACAATCAGGACTGTAATTTAATCACTAGCCTGCCTGGGAGCTGGCGCTGCTTGGCGGCTAATGGCAGAAAGGAGACGGACACTTGTTTTCTTTCTGTGAAACACAAACAGAAACGCTGCTTCTAATATCTGAAAAGTCGTTTTTATGACTGTACTGGCTCGACTGCAGCGGCAGACATCGTTACATCCATCCATTATGTATTAAATTAAAAAAATGTTATTGTTTGTTTTTGGTGTAGTTACTACTATATGGCGTGACTGCGAGATTAAAAAGATAATAAATAGCTTGCTGTGCAAAGAAAGGATCATATTATCTTAATGAAATTTTGTGTAGGAATAAATAATGATAAGATAAACAGCTTTTATTGGCTGCACAGCAGTTTGTGCAACGTGCGGCACGCCGACCTCGGCTGGAATCTTGTAAGTTGCGTTTTTTTGCAGTTGTGGGAACAGAAGCTCCAGAGAGCAGAGTTCATAATGGAGGTGCAGTTTTTAAGTGGATGCCTGACCGCTGAAACAAGCCAGAGAGCTTTTCCGCCTTTTTGCCCATTTGATTGTGTGAAGCTGTGAGTTAGTGCTGCAGTGTGTCTCCGCTGTGGCCCCTTAACAATTCTGGGTCCAAAGCTGACCTCCTCCTGCACTGAATACACACTTTCTAACAGCTTCTGCTGGGATCTGAAACGTGTCTGCGTTTGTGTTTCTGACTCACGTTCAGATGGATCAGAGGACACGTCTGAGTTTGTCAACATCGTCTGTTACCATGGTCACCTCCCGCTGTGTCCTTCTCACTATTTAATGATTTTAGAAAAGGTTTGAATCTAAAAAGACGACTGCAGACGTCCAGAATGACTGGAGACGGCTGCTTTCATGTAAACCTGGTGCACCTCCACAGGATTTGTGCAGCCCTAATCAATTCTCAGCGGACTCTCTTGACCACCTCTACAGGATTAAAAAAGGGTCTCCCAGGGTGACAGAAGGCTCGCGGTCGTGTCTGCGCAGAGGTGGGGGCCTAAAAATCGATGCTTGTTTATTCTGCAGGCCGCTGGAGCAGCAGCCACCTCCTGTTCTGGTGAAGACGTCACCCGTTCTCTCTCTTTCTAACGCAGTTACGTCACTGTGGTTTTCATTTATTACTGGGCAGAAACCGCCGCCTGTCTCCCGTGTACTCCTGGATACATTCAACCATAAAGATTTAATGACTGTGTGATTTTAAGTAGCAGAATTTTTGAGCTGAACTCACTCACCGAAGCCTGCTCAGATTGATGAAGTGACGGCTAACGAGGCCCCTGATGCCTTACGGCATGTATATCATATGGGATGTGTGCTGGGACATCGCAGGAAGCAGCGATGACCAAGGCTCAGGGCTAATTAACACAATCTATATAAAAACAACTCATTCGCCTAATGGGTGACTGCAAATGCATTCAGTGTTGGTTGTGGAGGAGTGCAGCTGCTGTGCCAACCAGCATCCAGCTGAAGCAAGCGCCCTAATAATCATCGGAGGCGTCTCTGAAAATGCTGGACGGCCAGTAGACTTAATGCTTAAGAGTCACTTCTGATGCCGTTTTAGCGCTATAAAAACTGATTTCAGCGCTGATAAACACTCGTGTTACAATGGCTCTCATTTATACTCGTCTGTCCCACCGTCAGAAAGCTGCAGCTGATGGCAAAATACAGACTTACGGCTGAAAAGTTTCCGAGCAGGAACAAGCTCACATCCCCGTTTCTGCAGGTTCTCTCCTCATTTACTCTTCTCTGTAATGGTGCTTCTCTCCTCTTGTGCTCTCTCCTTCCCTCTTCTGTCGAGCACGCTGATCAATAGCGCTATCTCTGCAGCTTAATTATGTAAAGGAAGCGCTGGGCGCCATTGTCATTATGTCAGCCACGTCTGAAGTCAGGGTCAGTCGGAGAGACAGAAAAAGAATCTGTCAGACAGACTAAAAGGTCGGTCAATTATCTACTGAAGTCTTGACCTTGTCATCCACCATCCAGCTCACAAAGACACTTCACTTCCACGCGTGCACGCTCGGCGTGCTCTCGGCGAGGTTTTCACCAGGGCAGGAATCTAGAAATCCTGCCTGCTGCACTTAAGAACATTCCCGGAGTCTTCATTAATTTAACAACATTGAAATGTGGGGAAACTGTTTCAGGTTTGTTTTTCCACTCTGGCAAATAATAAAATGTAATATGGCGCTTTATTCTCAAATGACATCTCATTTTATCGAGTTTCTGTGGAGAAAAACCGATTTCCGAATGTTTTCACTGTGTGTTTTTAAACTCGGCGTCGGAATATCTGCTGATTACATTTGCTTCGTTGTTTCAGGGCAGCTGAACTCGCAACACCTCATGAGTTTTGGGTGAGTAAACTCCCCCTACACACACACACACACACACACACACACACACACACACACACACACACACACACACACACACACACACCTATTACAATGAATGCTTTCTATTTCTTCTTGCTGCAGCTGTGTTCTGTATTCAGAGGTTTTTTTGTCTGCGGACGCTCCGCTGGCCATCTCAGCAGGTGGAAGACAGATTTGTTCCCAACAGTGGATAATTTCCTGTATTCGTAGACCTGCTCTTTCCACTCAGCCAGGGGTGAAACGAATATCAAGTAATGTGACATAGAACTGTCTGCATGGTAAACACCTCTGGAGCCTGACAGCGGTTGTGTGCAGTGTTGCCTGTCCCCTGCCTGGCCTTGTCCCCCCACACAGATATTTCCTATTATTTCCAGCAGGACTGGCTCCAGGCCCTTCGCTGTTCCCCTGATTCTGCTTGGTTTTTGATGAAATAGCTGCCCACCTCGGGGAATTTGAACCCATAACCTTTAAACTAGCACTTCTTTGCTGACAGCCCAATCTGTTTTCCTTTTCACCAAACAACACGTGATGATGCACTCCGTGGGGTTTGGATTACACAAACAAAAAGATGATTGGGGGTAATCGATACTTTTCATCAGAACGCTGGCGTCCGGGTGTGAGAAAGACGTTAAATCAATACGTCTCCTCTGGATTTCTGAGACGTTAGTCACAGCCGAGGGTGTCAGATTGTCTGGCCTTGTGAGGATTGTCATTTATATCTGATCTGCCTTGAGGACAAAGCTTAGAAACAATGTTGCTGGTTTCATTTTTCGTTTTTTTAAAACGGACCTGTGGACATTTAACATTTGAATAAAAGATGGAACTGTTAGGGAAAGCCAGCGCTGCCGCTGGTCTGCACCCAGACATCAGGCTGCTGACCTGCAGTTTGATAAGTTGTGAACACTCCATTTTCTGAAGAGAGAACGTTTGGAAAGGCTATCGCCAACGCGCCCGACCAGCGGCCGTCATTCGCCGGTGTGGAGCCACTGTTGTGTGAAATGAATCTTCAACTCCGCAAAAAGAAAAAGTGTCTCAAATGAGTTGTGCAGCGGGTGCACGGCTGGCTGGCTGGCAGGAGCGTGTGTGTTGGTGTGTTCTGACAGGTGGTGCACGGTGAGCACATCCGGTAATTGATGATGACACAGAGACGACTCGACTATTTGCCTCCGCGTGTGTGAGCGTTCACTGGGTCCCGGTAGTTGACGCTAGTTCTCCCTTTTCCACTCTATCCTTTTTTTCTCCACCAGTTTTTCTCTCTCACACACACACAGAAACATTTTCTGACTCCTGCTGCATTAACGCACCATAATGAGGTCAGACAGGGGCCGAGGCGGGAGCGAGATCCTGTCTGAGAGAAGACTTCATACCATGGCAACACAGATGTGACTTTCTTGACTTTTAAATATATATTATTTAGGTGTTTGGCTCTTCATCCAGATGTTTTTTTTCCTCTTTTTCATTTGTTTTTCTTACCTAGATGTTTCTGTCTCAGGTATCATGATGCGAAACAGAGACAGGCTACAGCAAAAACAACACAAACACCATAACACAGACCTGCATTCAAGATGTAAAGCGACCAGGTTTAAAACACGTGGCGGCAGCTTGCTGTTAACGTACACGCAGGCACGCATGTACGTGTGTACGTGGCTTCTGTCTATTTCGCTTCACAAGCATGATTCCTTCAGAGCCGAGGTGGTCGTGGCCCCTCCACACACACACACGCACACACACAGACACAGAGCTGCTCACAGTAATGAGGGAAGCAGGGAGCGAGTGCAAACCCATTGTAATTATAGGATGTTCCTCTGGGGTATTAGGGAGCTCCAGGCTTAGCGAATTACCGACTCAAAACCTCTCAGAAGCCAAAAGGCTTCGTGCTCGTGCTGCTGGGAGCGAAGAGACAAACATGAGCGATGGCTCGCTGTCGCTGCTCATCCATTCAACTGTGTCTGCGGAGGATCTGGGGGAAAACTAGCGGGATAACTCTCGAAATGAAGCATCTGTTTAACCCGCATGGCTGAACTGAGGCTCTGATTCAAAGTGAAAGTGAAGTTAAATATTTGGGTGAAAACAAGACAAGCTCACCAGAGCGGGAGCAGAAAGTGCAGCCGGTGTTTGGTTATTTTCATTTTCTTCCAGCCTCTGCTTTTATTGCTGCTCCTGCCGGTGTAGAGCGTGTTTGTGACTGACTTTCTACTTATTATCGGTTGAAGCGTCTCCCCAAAGCTGATGCTCGACAGGTATTAGACGACATCGTATGCTGAGCTCGGCAGCCGAGGGATTTGGTGTCGGCAGCTACCATCAAGCCGGAGCCGGAGAATCTCATCTACTGCAGCGTATTCACATGAAATAGAGGACACTTGGAGTGTGAAGCTATAATAGACCAATATTTTTTCCAGAGCAAATTGTTTTTAGCTCTCCATTACTCCGTTCCTGACCATGCTTGACTGAGCTCGTGTCATCCCCCCAACATCTTGTTGAGATTAAAATTCAGTGTAAAATAAATGGTTTCCACTGAGCCATGTCACCACAATCCATGTTTCTTCTCGATGCAGGAAGTAATTTATGGGCAATGAAATGGGATAAAGGAGATGGCTCAGATGGATGCCTTTTAGGTATTAATGCTGTTTAAAGATGTGAAATCCACAGCTCTGCCTTCTGTTTGTAACACTGGCTGATTAGAATAAATGGATATTTGCTTCTGGCAGTATTTCTGGGGGTAACCTGGTCTACAAGCAGACAAGTTCTTTATTCCTTTGACGTCTCTTCTGAGCTCTCTGAATGAATGATTTTTCTGTAATAAATCTCAATATTGGGAAGCAAACAGGGAGAGTTATTAAGTATTCATATTTCTACTGAGGTGATTTAATTTGATTGAAACTGGCACGTTGTCTGATAGTTTCTGCTGCTTTGATGGGATCCTAAGGTGCCAATTATAGTGAAATTCTGCAACATCCACTTTATGATCAGACTGTGCAGCGTCCTCATCATAAATGCTCAATTTCCGTCTAAATTTGTGATAATGCGCCTGGACCGGAGCTCACGTCCAACAACATTCAACCACAGCCTCCATTTATGTACATTTTCTGAATAAGCCCATTACAGCTTCCACAATTCCCCCAGCGCCACCCTGAAGACGCTGGCTACATTTGCATAAATCAGCAGGCTGAACACACGTCGGTCCAGCAGGACGGAGAATCTAGGAAGTGAAAATGGGCGGAATAAAGATTGTGTTCTCTCTAACACCAGTAACTTTTAAAACAGAATTCATCTGATTTAAATAAGGTTTAGCATTGATTCTTGCTTTTGTTTGTTTCACATAACCCGTTTATTAAAGTAATTGGTTAAAAAGTCATCTGTAATCAAGAGGAAACTAAAAAAACAGAAGCTAGTGAGTGTTTATTTCTAGGGAAACTATTGAAGCTGCCATTAGTATTTCAGACGCTTGAACAACAGAACGTACGAAAGCCGGGTTTCTCCAAGCTTCCCCTCCATCCATCCACATTTCTAACACACGTTGGAAAAGTCCATTTTTACTTGTGTGGGTTGAAACGTTGTTTTATCGATCCTCCGTGACGCCTTTGGTTCAAACTGCTCTGACCCTCTAACCAGCATCGCTCTCTTGTTCCACCATCTCCATCTGGTTTAACAGCCCCAAAACTTCTCCTCCTCTCCAAACTGGTGTTGGGGCTGCTGAGAGCGGCACGTGAGATGGCGTTCCACAGAAACAGCCTTCCAAAGCTACATGTATCCATCTCTATAGGTTCACCTTCAACCCCACTCGGCTGAATGTTGAGCTCATTAAATTATTCAGTGTTTGCTTTGACTGCTCAGAAGAAATCCCATCTTGGAGGCACGTGCTGCTCTGCCTACTTAATCAGGCAGGGGCTCTTCTGGTATTTTTGTTTCATTAGACGATACATTATTAAAGTCTAAGAATGAAACTTCCGAGTCGTTGCAAATCTCCTCTCACAGCTGAGGATCATTTAGGCCTCCGATGATGAAGCTCACATTTCACCTGCTATTAAACAGTCGGCAAGCACTCGTTCTCACATTTACTTACTGGAGGAGGAGGAGGAGGAGGAGAAGATGGAGGAGGAGAAGATGGAGGAGCAGGAATGATTAATAGCAAAGAGAATTCAGGCTGGTGTGAAATTTAAGGTTTAATGGGAAAAATGTCCCGTTTGCTCTGTTGACAGCTAAATAACACACGAGTGTCCACATTTTGAGAGGCGTGTACGTTTGCTCAAGCATGACAGCTTAACTTCATCAAACATTTAGGTGCTGTAACACAAACAGGCCTGTTACTGTATGTGCTACATATGCAACATGGCCGACACCTCCTTGCCTTCACGCGGTGACACGTTGGTTGGTCATCCATGAGGCACAGCCAGACTTTGAATGATGCCCACGTTCCAGATCCAGACCCTTCAAACTGTTAAAAATCCGATTTGATCCATTAAACCAGTTTTATTGGTTGTAATTTCCTGCAAATTGTTCCTGGGAGTCAGAAAGAAAAGAACTGTTAGGTGTCAGGATGCTGGACTGGGTCCGTTTAGAGGTTAGATGACGAGGCTGTTGGAAGATAGACTTTCCGAGACGAAGACGAGGGAATGCAAAAGGCTGATTAATCGGCTGGAATAATAAATACACAGAGGCGAGCTGGAGAAACGGTTTCCTGCAATGATGGCAAACGTAACAACAGAGGAGGAAAAGAGGGGCCAAGGCCACCATTACAAAACAAAACGACTGTGGACTGTGGCCTTTGCTGCAGGCGTTCCACTCCTCAGTCGTGAATAACGATTTGTTGTGTTTTCTGGATGAGTACGTCAAACGTCCCAGAGAACAACTAATCCAAATATGAGACTTAGCAAATGCTCAGGATTCATATTTTAAGAGATATTAGCACGCTGCTTCAAATGCAAATGCACGGAGGAAGTCATGTTTAAGTAGCACCCGAGGCTCCCACCTAGCATCTGCTGCCTGCTAATTAGCCCTACACACATCTACACACACAGACACACACAAACATTAAAAAGTTACTTTCATAAACCACAGAGATAACTAGAAAAGCACCCAGAGCGAGCAGACTGCCACCAAACAGCTCCTCTGCTCACATACTGCGACCTGTACCCAAAACTAATACTTGGGATAACTTTAATTAGGTTAAAAGTTATTTAGGTGTATATATATATGCATGTATATGCTGGATAAGAATCAGGAATCAGGATGGGTAACCTAAATGGGGTTAAATATACGTAGTTTGTTCCCTCCAGAGGGACTTGGCCAAAATTAAAGGTCAATAGGGCAAAGAGCTAGCTGATGAGTTATGGAACCTTGTATTACTACAAAATATACTATTACTACTGCCACGATATGCTATCGTACATGTGTAAGTCAGTCACTTTAAATGAGGAGATGCTCTGAAACCTGCTGCTGTCGGAGCAACAGTAAATAATCTCTACATTAGACAGTCGAATTTTAATGTGTTTTCAACCAAATAACCCAGGTTGTGTAATTTTATTCCCGGCTGATTCAGGTTTTGGTGTTTAATTCATGTCCTTGTGTACAGTTTAACCTGGTTCTGTAAAAGGGAGCACAGAGCTAACGGGTCACTAGATTGACTCTGACACTCGGCTGCTGCTGTAATCTCAGCTAAGGTCACATGGACCAAAGAGTGTGAAGCACATTCACGCACCACAAACCTAAAGCATCAGAGATTCGGTGCTGCTTCTGTGCGTTTGACTGCGAGAGCCGCCTTCGCTCTTCTGCAGAGACCTGGTGCAGCTGCAGGTTATTCAATTAAATGTGAGGCGATAACCGTCCATTGACTATGCATCGCCGTCCTCCACCCTGCCAATAAATGCATTTAAATTGAGGCATTCGTTCAGATGGGAGACAAAAGCTGTGTTTTGTTGAATTTCCGTCCTTTTGTACGCTCAAGTGTTTATATCCTGTTCCCTGGGTCCACTGGGGCCTGTCACGAGTTAACCCTGCCGGTCAGCAGGTCATCGCTCCGCCCAGCTCCAAACAACCGCCTCTTTCAACGCAGGAAAGGACGCTGATGACGTGGAGACGCCTGTTAATATACGAGAACATACACACAGACACACACACACACACATATTATTGGTGCTCGTTATCGTCTCTGAGGGATTATTTGCTATCCAATTAACTGCCTTTAACTCAGACATGACCACTGATCCATATCCCTGTTTTGCTCCGCTAATACACACATTTGCAGGCTGTTGTGCTCTTGTGGTGTGTGTATAAATCACTGCTTCGGCTCTGAACTAATAAAATCTGCAAAGATGAATAGTTCTCAACGTCTAATCTCTGTGTTTTCAGTCAGAGCTCCATGTGGTTTGAGGGTTGAAGAACGCATTCCAGAGTAGTGGTAAGTTTCTGTCTTTTTTCACATTTATTGCAGATTTTTTGTCTCTCTAGAGAACGGCCCAGACACCATTTAGGAATGTGTGATCTAAAAAAAATATACATTTATTTTTCATTTTTTTCCTCACGATACTGTACATTCCTCATTCCTAATTTATTTACTTTTATATTAAGTGTGCAATATGTCATTTTTTTATAATCTATAATATGGATGGATGGATAATATGTCTTTTATCAAATGTGTTAACAAAATTGAACTGATACGCTCTCAATAACCAAAACACACCATGTGACCAGTGACCAAGGGTTTGAGGCTAAAGCTATCCATTTTTGGGTTTATCCCAGACATCCCATCAGGTGATGATTAATTGGTGCTGCTGGGGGTCATTATTGTACATGATCGGGCTGAGGTATCATTTGTAGCCTACACACACACACACACACACACACACACACACACACACACACACACGCTGTCAGTTAAGGCAGTGCCTTCCCTAACTACATTCATGAAACATCGATCAGTGTCACATCTGGTTGATGAGAGCAGTTTCACCAACACACCAGTGTGTGTGCAACACAAAACACTAATCCCAGCACTGTATGACTGT
>CAAE01014974.1:43742-58742 GCA_000180735.1 Tetraodon nigroviridis
ATCAGAAACATGCACAATTTACGTTGGCCCCTTTAATAAGGAAAATTAAAGGAATGTGTGATGGAAATCAGGGTTTGTGTTCATGCACGAGTGACCCGATTGTGTTATTGGAATGTGTCTAGTCAGACGTGCTGGACGAGGAAAGGCTCAGCGGGAAAAAACCTTCCCAGGATATTTCTATGCGGCACAAATTCTTGATAATAGGATGCAAACAGCGGGCGTGTGGAAGTGTGAAATCTCAGCCTGAAAAACACACAAAACCTCCTCTGGGTTGTGTTTCTTTTTTTCCGTTCTGTCTCCTTGTTACCTTCGGTGTTCCATCCTGCCGGTCAGATCTGGAGGAAGTCAGTAAAAAATAAAATAAAACAACCTCGAGCTTCAAACTGGATTTATTAATATTTCCAACCATTTTCTGTTGATAGACATTATTTTAAACACAGGAGGATGAATTGGTGAAGCCCTTTCTTTACCTTTAAACCACCAATACGTTCAAATTTCCAGGCAGGGAGCGTGCAGACGCCCCCTCAGCAAACAGCCAGTCTGTAAATGACCCTGACTCAGCATCTGTATGACATCTGCCTCAGGACCAACAACAGAGCGGAAAGAAAGCAGCTCGGCGTGCGGAGCTGGCTCCACATTTTCATTTTACGCCCTATTTAACAATGATTCCCGCTCCTTCATCCGGTGGTTTCATACAGCAACTACAAACACTGTCAGAATTTCAAAAGAAAAGCATGAGTGTATATTTGCATTCAGAAACACGAATGTTCTATCTTTATGCTCCAGACAATTCATGATTAATGCAGTGAAAACTTGAATCTAATCAGAATTAATGTCCTGCATCCAATTACTACTTTTATAATGAATGGGCAGGATAGTCTGTAAATAAAGATTAATAAGGAGAAATGCAGCCTCGGTATTTGCAGAAAGCAGCCTTCGAAGTTTGATTTCCCTACAAAAATTTCTTTGAGTTCTGAAAAAACTGCATTAATGCATTTGAAGGGCTTCTGGATTTATTCATAAGGATGTCCACGTTGGTGCGTAGTATCTTCTTCATCTTTTTGTTGCTAAATTCAGTGTATTGCTACAAATGTTCTGTGCAAAAGCTAGGTTAATCCATTTTAGTTTATGAATTTAAGTGCAGCACGTTATGCTCCCTACATAAAGGTGAGGAGCACCCCTGATGTGGCGAAACCAACGTTCCGCTCCCAGAACTCTGCTGGTTAATGAGCTACCATCTCATTAAAGCTTCACTTCTGATAACCCCAAACAGCCCAGTGACATTTTTCTGCTTCAACAGGAAGGTCTTATAAACACAAGTACCCCCAGGGGCAGCCCGGTTTGTCCCTTTCCCTCCTCTCTGCACAGATAATCAGACACTGGGAGCACAGGAATGAATAGAATAGATCTTTATTATCCTTCAGTAGGGACGTTTCAGCGTCCCAGCAGCAGCTTCGCTGACAGGTGAGACTGGCTGAAATCCTGAGCAGCCTTCAAACTGGTTCCCCTCTGAGAAAATGTGCACCAATCAAACGTCTTTATCGGATCTGCTGATATTACAGGAGTGATGAGATTTCATTTAGCAGCTTCATTAGATGAAAGCGGGCACAGGTGCAGATGCAGCGCATGAGCGAAAACCCTGGATTCCTTCCACGCTAGCGGTGGGCCACGTTCACTGACACCAGCTGGAATTTTAGTAACAGCGGAAAAACAACACAATTCAATTTGGGTTCCACATCCTAATTAAGAAACTCAGATTGGACCAACACAACGAGAGCTCTTTAGACTCTGGAAGATTGTTGTGAGGTATTTTTAATGAACAACAATAATAATCAGGGTTAATAATACTTAACCTCTGTTTCTCCTGAGATGCTGCTCGGAAGAGCGACGGTTTAATGATGTGCCGGCAAAATGTCAGTCGTTGTTATTGTTTGTGGATCCCCCAGGGGCCTACCTCTGCCGTTGCCCCAGTCAGAAAGTTGTTTTTCATGAATTATAGATAGAAAAGTCCTCCTGCTGCCAGCTGAAGGCTACTTTTAAGGAGCAAGCTTTTTACCCCTTTTGTGCATATCTTAGAAGTGCGGAATTAAAGAATTTCCAGCACCAAGACTGAAAGGACAGGGCATTGCTTCAGGAGTGTGTGTTACCCTAATAACTCCTTTATTGTGTCTTTTTAAAAAAGAACTGGCAGGTCTTCTTCCTGAGCCGCTGCTCTTTCAACCCTGGTCAGAGGTTTCGTAGGTTCTTTAAGGGGCCGTTTTCCGCCCATTCGTGCTCACGCTCAGGCACCATGATGAGCATCTTTCATCGAAGCTTTTTACCTCTGAGGACCACGAATCCACTCCTGGTTGCTGGGTCACTTCAAAGCTGAATGAGCCTCTCTTTGGAACGCTGGTGTTGAGCAGCTGCATCGCTGCCCTCGGTAATCTGTACCAATTGTACCTTGGCTATTTAACCCATCCGCTGTTTTTATGTAGTAACTATTAGACCTTTAGACTATTTAGACCTTTCAGCAGCAGAATAAGACACATGAAAGTGGTCTTTTAATTTAACCTGGGTTTTTTTGTTTCACTTGTCCTCTTGAATGAATAGGAATCAGCACGTCGGCAGCAGTAATGGCTGTTTAATGCACCAGTTTAATGTCTCTAGGGCGAGTAATAAATGGATTTATATTTACTTTTTAATGGAAGAGGAGCGGGCGAGCAAGAGGCCTGTCAATAAACAAACAGCGAGAGAGGTTTGGAAGCCAGTGTAAACACACGCGTGTGTGCATTGTGCATCTGCTAATATAAACAGCGACGCATCGCTTCTTCCTGGTCCTGCTGTGCAAAAAAGCCACCACATTCAATTCTGAAGGACAGCAGCACTTCCATCTGACCTGCTGATGCCAGTTGGCATCAGATAGAATAAACTAGGTTAGTTAGCTCGTTAGCAGCAGTGCTTGCAAGCTGTTCATTATGTTCAGGGCAACTCACGGCTCCTCTGTTTCAGCTCCAGGTGATAAATGAGCTCTTTCTTTAATAGCCTGTTGGAAAGTTCTTATATGCTCTAAATTACAGTTATTGTGATGATTTTTTTACTGGCTTCAGACTTTTTTAATGACCTGATTTCACCTGTGTTTGGTCTTTCTGGGTAATTGATTTTAGTGTAATGAGGCTTTCCATCATTGACTTTCTGTGCCGGGGGTATTAGTTTGTGTGAGGGGTGGTCATCCAGCTCTGCAGATGAAAGGGAGAAACACAGGAGTTTAATTCTCCTTAACCTCTTGTTTCATTTTCCCCTAATTCACTTTTTCAATTAAACACACAGATCCAAAGTGTATGCATGTAAATACTCTCCCGACAGTGTAAAAATGCATTTTAAAGGACACTAGTTTCGAATACAAAGGTCATAGGTCAAATCTCTCTAAACAAAGTTGCAGTTGAAGTTGACTCTGTTCACAAAGGACGACTCGAGCCCGGAGCTACTCATCGGATCTTGCTGAGAACACGGGCCTTTCTGGACAAGAGATTTCATCTTTATTACTTTTTTTCTCAGCAGCTCCAGAGTTTGTTGCTGTGTTCAGAGAAGAAGAAAAAGAAGCTTGTTAGGAAGACAAACTTTAGACGGAATGGGATAAAACTGGGGAAAGTGAGAGAATGTTGTGTTGTGACATGAAACAGAAAGTGTTAGAAGGTCCTTTTTACCTGTGTGTGTGTGTGCATGTGTGTGAGTGGAAGAGAGAGAGAGAGAGAGAGAGAGAGAGAGAGAGAGAGAGAAAATCTGCATCCTCTGACATTAACTCAGATAAGCTCATCCAAGAAGACATTAGATGTTTGTGGTTTTATTTAGAATGTGGAGGTTAACACACACACACACACACACACACACACACACACACACATGCTATGTGTGATTTGGTATACATTTGTTTTCATTTCTTCTTCTGTCTCTCCTCAGGTGACCTTCAGTGACACCACTTCCAGCTCTACTCACCCCCCGCCCGCCACCCCCTCAGCCTAATCTCGCTCATTGCCTCACACACTCCTCGCTCCACGCACCGCCATGTCTCTGCCTGCCTCTCCCGCTCCCTTCCTCTTCGTCCTGCTCATCCTCCTCCTCCCCCTTCCTCCCTGCCAGCCCGCAGTCTCAACGTAGCGACCCCAGCAGCGGCCCGGACCTGGTCTCCCCCTCCATGTTCCCCTTCTCCCTGTCGCCCTCCGTATCTTACAGTAAAAGCAACTTGTCCTCCTACAAAGACAAATGTGAGCTAAAAGTGAGCAACTGTACCAAGGGCATCCTGCTTCCCCTCTGGGAGCCCATCCAGCCCGAACTGGGTGAACAGGTGGCCAGAGCAGTGGTCTACTTTGTCTCCCTCATGTACATGTTCCTGGGGGTGTCCATCATTGCAGACCGCTTCATGGCCTCCATTGAAGTCATCACGTCACAGGTGAGAATGAGTTTAAGACACCTTAGAGCCCCAAAGACTTGCTTTGTTCATTACGAGCTGTTGAGTCATTAACTTCTACAACTCACGGTGTATTTATCAAAAATTAACAAAATGTCGTTACAATTTGGGCTTAAACTACATAATGCATATTCGTTGGGGGGTTCGCAGTTCCCAAGCTGAATTCTGAACTGACACGTAATTTTCTCCTCACTCGGAGCCAGACGGGATCTCTTTCTTTAATGAGAATTACATTTTCCAGCTCCATCAATTTGCCCTACATTATTGTACAAATGACTCCGCTTTCAGAGCAGGAGGGGAAGAAAGAAATGAGTTTGTCTAAGAAGATAATGGTAATAAATTTACACTGGCTGGATTTTGACCAAATATAGCAGGAACTAATGAGCTTCAGTTGATTACACTCATTATAAAGCTGTTGAAGGTTGCTACGTTCTACAGAGGCGTGGGATCAAACGAGCTTTAAAAATGTCTGTAATCCAGATAGAAAACACTGACCTTTAAAAGTTTTCATATTTTAGTGGCGAAAGCTAATTAAAACGCTTGAATGTCAGCGGGACCAAAACAAACACAACCAAAGAGCAAGGATGTGTGTGTGTGTGTGTGTGTGTGTGTGTGTGTGTGTGCGTGTGTGTGCGTGTGTGTGTGTGTGCGTGTGTGTGTGTGTGTGTGCGTGTGTGTGCGTGGTCCTGCAAGAGAAGGAAGTGACCATCACTTTGCCAAATGGGGAAACATCTGTTGCTACGGTTCGAATATGGAACGAAACAGTGTCCAACCTGACTCTCATGGCCCTGGGCTCCAGCGCTCCGGAGATCCTGCTCTCCCTCATAGAGGTACGTGCACGCGTGCAAACACAGCAATACCATTTTTTTTTTCCTGATGTTCCCTCTCTGTTCAGGTGTGTGGCCATAACTTTGAATCCGGTGAGCTGGGACCAGGAACCATTGTTGGCAGCGCGGCCTTTAACATGTTTGTGATCATTGGGATATGCGTGTGGACCATCCCCAATGGCGAGAGCCGTAAGATTAAACACCTGAGGGTGTTCTTCATCACTGCCTTCTGGAGCATCTTCGCCTACATCTGGCTCTACCTCATCCTGTCGGTCATGACGCCTGGCGTCGTGGAGGTGGGGCAGAAAACCAAAACTCTTTTGCTGAGTTTAAAGACACGAGTGTGGCTCTTTCGTGATCTTCGGTGGGTTCGTTCCAGGTGTGGGAGGCCCTGGTGACCCTGCTGTTCTTCCCCGTTTGTGTCATCCTGGCCTGGATCGCTGACCGCCGCCTGCTCTTCTACAAGTACATGGGCAAGCATTACCGTGCCGACAAGCGTCACGGCATCGTGGTAGAAACGGAGGGAGACTTGACTCCCAACAAGGGTGGCATGGAAATGATCGTGGATGGCAAGATCCCCCCGAGAGGGGGCACCATCGTCCCCAATGAAAACTACAGTCAGGACGTCACAGCCGGGGGTGCAGCCAATAACATCAACATGCCCAACTCCAACAGCGCCACCATGGTGGAGAGCAGCAAGGAGCTGGACGAGAGCCGGAGAGAGGTGAGACAACGACAACCTGGTGGTCAGCCACCACATCCCACCAGCAATCACCAGATGAATCTGTAGGATTAATGAAAAGAGGGGAGCGCTATGATTGAGCGTTTTATTTCATGCTCTGTTAGCAGAGAAATCTCAAGATGCTTGGGTGGAATCAGAATAAGAGATCATTTCCCTGCTGATAATCTATGCTCAGGCTGTTTTACAGCCTTGATAAATGGGTTTACTTTAGGTTCCACTTTGTAAAATGATGCCTAAATACCTCTTTCTGCATTTTTTATGCCCTTTTGTGGCTTTTTAATCTGCAAAAAATAGATTCAGATTGCATTTTTCTAAAGTAATGCAGAGTCAGATTAAAACATATAAAGGTTTACTCTCAGATATGCAAATATAATTTTCTCTTCTCACTTAAAGGTGTGAATTTATTCCTTCATTTTTAAAACTAAGTTGTTCTTTACTCAGTTTGAAAATTACTCTTGTGCTCACGACACCGCCGGCGCCACAGGAAGGCCGTCAGATCTATCTTGTCCTTGTTAATTTATCTCGCGCTTTTAATGATGTTCATTTACAACGAAGTGGCATTCGGCGTTCGGAGCAATGACAGCCAAAGCGATGCTTCACAGTACGCTGAGTTCACCAAACACGTCCTGAGGCTTTTCTGCCTGAGACAATCTGCACAGTCTGCACATTAAACATGAGTCTGAGAATAAGAAGACTGTTTTTCTTAAAGGTACACCTTTATTCTGTGTTGCTTCTTCTGTTTTCTGTCTTTTGGTGGAAGTAAAACATTGTGTACATCAGTCTGTGAGGGTGATGTGTTCATGAGCGTGTCTCTCCTCCTCTACTCCAGGTCATACGTATCCTGAAGGAGCTGAAACAGAAATATCCAGAGAAGGAGCTGGACCAGCTGGTGGAGCTGGCCAACTACTACGCGCTGCTGCACCAGCAGAAGAGCAGGGCCTTCTACCGCATCCAGGTGACAACACGCTGCTCCAAACCCATTCCAGCAGATTTCCTCACTCCTCTTTGTCTCTCTTCAGGCAACGCGAATGATGATCGGCGCTGGCAATGTCCTGAAGAAGCACGCCGCCGACCACGCCCGCCGCACCGCCGTGACTGACGAGGAGGCTCCAGAGGAAGACGACCTGGAGATTTGCAGCCGCATCTCTTTTGAAAGCGCCCACAGTCAGTGCATGGAGAACTGCGGCGTTCTGACTCTGGCCGTCGTCTGCCAAGGTAGCAACACAAAAAAACTGTCAACTCTGGGAACAATAATGCTCCAACGTACTTTATACCAGCTCATCACAACAGCTGCTTTGAAGGTTCAGAAAGGGTGCGAACATCTCATCCATAGATTCTCCCTCTCTCATGTCTGCTCTGCAGGGGGTCTGGGGCAGAACACCTTCTATGTGGATTACAGGACAGAGGACGGGTCAGCAAACGCCGGGTCAGATTACCATTACAGTGAGGGAACGCTGGTTTTCAAACCTGGAGACACCCGTAAAGAGATTAAGGTGAGTTAAGAGAGGAAAAGTCACGTTTTGGTTAAAGCAGTGAGACCACTGGCGTCAGACACAGACAACCACTTTCAGCTTTCCAGGCATGAATGTGATTGAACTTTGAGAAGACTACAAAGAAGATTAAAGGGGTGAAAGGAGGGGTGAAGGATGATGAGCGTCCAGACAGGCGAGGCAGAATAAAGCTGAGGATGGACAGATGTTGATAGGCAACGACAGGACAGGCAGGTGCTGCTGCTGCTGCCGTGTCGTCTTCCATTCTAATCTTGAACCAGGAAGGCACGAACCTTCAGTTCTGTTCTAAAGTGTCATTCATACATCTACACGTATGCTCTGTCACTGTTTGGTGTTTTTGCAACTATTTCACAGCCTCAGTGTTTAAAATTAGTTTGTGCAGCGGTTGCAAATGTTCAAAAAAATCACATGGGTCATCGTGTTTTGTCATTCTCTTTACTTTTATGCAGACCTAATATAGCAGGTTTTAGCTTTACTAGCTGCCTAAATGAACAGGGTAATTGCTGAAATTTTAGGTGTAACGTGAAAATAAGGTTTAGGATCCGAGTTTTTTCAGGACTGGAGTTCACTCCAGCTGCGATCAAACAGATTGCTGAAATGCAGACGCCATGAATTTTTAAAGCGCGCTATGATGCTGAATTTATAACATATAGAATGGTTGCACAAGGAAAGAATGAGAAAAAAACACGGTCTCTCAGTAGTTCAAATTTTAATGTGACATCAAACGAGGAAAGAGAGAAGAAGAGGAGAGGATCCCTCAGATTCTGTGAAAAGAAGCAAGTAAAGAGCAGAATGTTAGCAAAGCTAAGTGTGTAAATGTTAAGCGTGAATGAGGAGACGGTGAGTGAAGGTTTTACAGGTCAATTCCACAGATCACTGTCAAAAACAAACAGAGGCGAAGCCAATTAAACTGAAACCTCTGAATCGTTCTCCGAAAGTTCTGTGTCTCTTTAGAGGTTCCATGAGGTCACCCTCACTTCACAGCCTGTTAGCAGTCACGATGTGAGATGACAACGGCTGAAAAATTACAAATCCGATCTGACAGGAAAAAGTCATTCTGCGTTGTTTTCCTCCTCTCCTGGAAAACGAAATTGCCTCTGCAGAACTCCGCGTCTTCTTGTCCTAAAACAGACAACGTGACACCGCATTATCTGTCACCCAGTGTCCCAGCGCGGCCGAGACATTAGTGTTCCTGGTCTGTCTGCAGTGACGGATTAAAGAAATCGATCTGGTCTGCAGATACAAGGTGCTCCAGTTGCAGCTCCTCCTGACTGCGGCGTGTCAGCATCAATGCTCACCAGCGTTGGGCTAAAAACAAAAGCATTTCCCTTGATCAAACAAGATGCAGTCATTTAAAAAAAGAAGAAGCTGCATCACATGACCAACTCTCCCTGGTTCTGTGTGTCCAGGTCGGCATAATCGATGACGACATATTCGAAGAGGACGAGCACTTCTTTGTGCGCCTGCTTAACCTGCGTGTCGGCGACGCGGAGGGGATGTTTGAGAGCGACGAGGTCGGCGTCACCCCCAAAGCCCGTTTGGTAGAGCCGCTGGTTGCCACGGTGACCATCTTGGACGACGACCACGCCGGCATCTTCACGTTCAGCGAGCGCTTGATCCGGGTGAGCGAGAGCGTGGGCACCATGGAGGTGACCGTGGTGCGCAACTCAGGAGCCCGTGGGACCGTCATCCTGCCGTACCACACCGAGTCGGGGACCGCCAAAGCTGGAGCGGACTACGAGGACGCCGGAGGAGAGCTGGAGTTCACCAACGACCAAACCACGTGAGTCAGCCTCCAGTAGAACCATGGCAACGCCTCAAAAACCAGGCTGGAAAGCCACCTGGCTCTACTAGGAGATTTCCTGTAACACAACAGTGGAGGGCCCGCTGTGACGCCTTTGACGCTGGGTTTGTGCTTGTGCACCACGTGCAGACACTTGAAGGGGTTCCGGCTTGTATCCATGTGCAGCTTTAAACTGATGTGACCTGACAGGTTCATTAACTGGAGACCTGAACTGAGCAGGATAGGCGGGACAGTTTTTTACATCCTTTATCCCCTCCGTCTACCAGGAAGTAAATATGTTGAATAATTGATGTGATTGCTGCTGACGCAGTAAACCGGCTTTGTTAATCACTGTCAGTCACCTAAATTGCACGTGTGCGGTAGTACCGAAGGAGTTCACAACACTGTTGATATTAATTTAATAATCCCAGATTACTTTGCATGTCCTAAACACATTCATCTTTGAAATCTTGCAGGCCTGCAGGACCACTCAGGACCTTGTGTTAATCACTGCTCTGTAATTTTGTGAAAGTATAAGCGCACATCAGCGGGGCGCCCAGCCAACCTCCTCCTGTCATCCTTAATCCTTTTCTCATCATCTGAATTTTCAACATAGCGGTCCCCTGAACGTCACAGATTTATTTACCCACCCAGAGAGCTTGTTTGCTTGCTGCTTCAGCTCCCGTCTCTGGCGGTGAGATCGATCCGAGGGCCGTTCGGTGTCCTCTTTCCTTCTACTCTCATTTACACAGCAGTTGATCCTGTTGGGAGTCAACAGGCGGGCGACCACAAAGTGAGCTCCGTGCTGCGTCGGTGTGCGCGCGCCGCCCGTGTCTGCATGTTAATGGCATTAGCGTGCGCTTGTGGATCTTGAGGCGTGCAAGAGCCACAAGTCGATAAGCGGGAAGCCCGTGGTGATGAATTGGTTCACATTTGTGTTTCTCTGTCTGTGTCTGTGGGTGTGGGGGAGTGCAGTCAGTCCTTCCAGGTGAGGATAATTGACGATGAAGAATATGAAAAACATGAAAACTTCTTCATTGTGTTGGAGGAGCCGCGCTGGCTTAAGAGAGGAATCTCAGGTACTTCAAAAGCTTGTCCAGGCTGAATGTATTTGAAGTGTTTTATGGTGATATTAACATCTTCTTTATGAATTCCTTACACATTTGTCTCATTTTATCACTTTTTTGTCTTATTCACAGCTCTCCTGCTCAACCAAGGTGAGTCCATCCAATTGTTTTTTCTCTTCTTATAGATTTGTGTATTTCTGTGTTGGAACAAATTCCCCTGGGCCAGGCCCTGAATGGTGTGTTTCTCATCTGCTTTCATGCCCAGCGTAGCGTGAATTGTATTTTTTTTAATTTATGTGCATCACATCTGGCCGCTGAATCACCGTTTATGCAGAACAGTCAGGCAACTTTAACCTGACGGGAGTCGAAGCAGAAAACTAGGAAGCACAGCCCTGCAGGGGAGGTGACGCCCGCTGACGCTGAATCTCCTGAAGCCAGCTTTGTCTCAATTTAATGTCACAGAAACGCAGGTGATCCCAGTTCAGACCCAGACAGTAAAGGCGAGGATAGCTTGAATTTGTGCTATAGTGACAACGAGCGACCAAAACAAAACTGAAATAATTATGAACAAGAAACTTTTAGACACAAAGCTCAAAATGTATGTGATAATTTACCTCTATTTATAAATTGGTCCATATTGCTCCATCGTTCTTTTGCTGGGAGTGTCCTCCCCTCCTGACCCAGTCCTCCCCTCTGTTCTCCTCACAGAGGGGGCAGAGGGTCAGATGAGTGCTGAGGAGGAGGAAGCCCGCAGGATAGCAGAGATGGGGAAGCCCATCCTGGGAGAGCACAGCCGCCTGGAAGTGGTTATTGAGGAGTCTTACGAGTTCAAGGTAAAGCACTGATTTATAGATTTTCCTGGTGTGGGTTTGCTTCTGCCAGCAGTGCAGCAGGCTGTAATTGTGTTCTGGTGAAGGAAGCAGCTTTAAGGCATTGCTACTGTCAATTTGTCCCAAAAAACACACTAAAAATAACAAGATTACCATACTGAACTGTCTTTTTGAAGGCAGAAGTATGACATCAGACTGCGTTGTTGATGAAAAAGACTACATGAGGCAAAGAACAATCCATCCAGTACTACTGGAAACGGAGGGCTGGCCTCTCTCAGCCTCCAGGTTTGAATGATAGCAGCCGCCAGCTTCAGGCATGCATAATTCAAACGCTCGTGCCACAAACAGGTCAGCTGCAGTGGCTCCATTTAAGTTTCTAATGGAAAAGACAAAAAGGAAAACCTGACAAATGTGCTCTCAGTTGGGTTTTATTGTAGGAAAATTAAAGCAGATCAGGCTATTTAAAGAATGATGGCATCGCTCCAAGCCCTTTGAAAATCCTTTTTTTGATTCTATGCGATGGTGGTTCCAGGTTTAAAATGAAAGTTCTCATTCTCCATTCAGATGTATATTTGGCCCTGTCATACATGATTTGTGGCTGGGTGAAAACCAATTTAGAGAATGCATTTTAGGATTATTTGTATTCAAATGCGGGCCTGCAGAAAACCCCTGCAGTCTTGTGCAGAATTCAGATCAGCGCTTTGATACACGCATATAGACCTGATGACCTTTCTGTTTTATCCAGCATGTCTCTGCAAAACTGAGTCTAGCCGTTATGCATGAGCTGAGCTCAGCAACTATGGAGTCACATGCTTTTCTCCGGCCTGTCAGACATGTAAACCTATCTTTCCCTATCTTGGATTTTCCCTTTTTCTGTCTTTCGGCTGACAAGCTCGGGTTCATCTGAGTCACTCAGTCACACAGCGTCAGCTCTAATTGTTCCTCTAACTTGTGTCGTGTCCATCTGGTTTGCAGAGCACCGTTGACAAGCTCATTAAGAAGACCAACTTGGCGCTGGTTATCGGGACACACTCCTGGAGAGAGCAGTTTGTGGAGGCTGTCACTGTCAGCGCCGGTGAGCTGCTGGCGTCAGAATGAAGCGTTCAGGAGCCTCATTAATATAAACTAGCACATTTAAACATTGGAATTTGCTTGCTGTTGTGATGTTGGAGAAAGCACAAAACTCTTCGATCTTAAAATACCATATTTCATAACCAGTCAAGCAAAAAAAACATTTTTTTCTTCAGAATAATTCATAAGTAATAAATAAAACAGAGGCCTGTCGCCGTGAAAATGTTTTCGCTTTAAAACAGACGTCAGGATTTGTGGGTTTTGAGCTCCTCTTAGTGGACGAAACTGTTTCCTACAAATGCGGCTCAACTGCGTGTTTGCGCTGCTGCTGCGCGTAAACGAGTCTGATCCCTGTCCTGGCGTGGCTGACCTTTGACCTTTGTCTGTTTTTTTTTAAATTGTCCCATTTCTGTCCTCTCAGGCGACGGCGATGATGACGAAGAGGGCCGCGGGGACCGCCTTCCCTCCTGCTATGATTACGTCATGCATTTTCTCACCGTATTCTGGAAGGTGCTGTTCGCCTGCGTTCCACCCACAGAGTACTGGAACGGTTGGGCCTGCTTCCTAGTGTCCATCAGCATCATTGGCCTCCTCACCGCCGTCATTGGAGATCTGGCGTCACACTTTGGCTGCACCGTGGGTCTCCGTGACACTGTGACCGCCGTGGTGTTTGTTGCCTTGGGAACCTCTGTTCCAGGTGAGTGAAAGGAAACCAGACTCTACAAGGTCATCAAATCCTTTTATCCTACGGCTACAATTGTTGCAGATGCGTGAAAATTCCATCCTGTTCCCTCCGCTTCTTTCCCTTTGCTCAGACACGTTTGCTAGCAAAGTGGCTGCCATACAGGACCAGCACGCTGACGCCTCCGTTGGTAACGTCACTGGCAGCAACGCTGTCAACGTGTTCCTGGGCATCGGCTTGGCTTGGACGGTGGCTGCGGTCTACTGGAAGTTCCAAGGGAAGGAGTTTAAAGTTGACCCCGGCTCGCTGGCCTTCTCCGTCACACTTTTCACCATCTTTGCTTTCATCGCCATGGCTGTTCTTCTGTTCAGACGTCGACCATCCATTGGTGGAGAGTTGGGTGGTCCCAGGATGTCCAGACTGTTGACCACCCTGCTCTTCCTCGGCCTGTGGTTTCTCTACATCCTCTTCTCCAGCCTGGAGGCGTACTGCCACATCAAGGGCTTTTAAACCGGGAGACAGCTGAGAAATAGAACCACACAGAGTAACATACGAATGAGTCGATACAACCCACAGTTGAAACAAGTCAGACACAAGAAAATTCATTTCTACAGCACCCACTGCGGCCCAGAGGTGTCTTGGTTTGGGGTGCAGGCACAGAAGACTACACACACAGTTAGAGTCATGACAACGTGACGAGGGCCACCTGTTTTTTTCAGTAAGTGTTTTTCAGAGGTTAGAAACGTGACCAGAAAGGCCTGCTGCAGTAAAGGGTAGCAGGTATAAGATGGCAAAGGGGTGTGATTGGGAGGTTATTCAGGAGGTCAAAGGTCAGGTGAGTTGCTGCTTATGTTGTGTTGGAGGATCAAATATATGAACTGAGGAGAGAGTGTAGGAGAAACAGCATCTTCGTTGCCGGTCGCGCCTCTCCTCCGTCTCATCTGTACGGCTAATTTTCCCCGAGGAGCTGGGGCACCATGTGAAAAAATGAGTGGAATGTTTACAATAATAACTCTATGTTAGTTTACACCAGGAGGTTCTCGTCGAGTGGTGAAGGTTGTCTGAAACACTGTAGAGGAGGTTCTCCACACTCGCTGTAAATAGTCGGAAGTGTACATAGAGTGTAGTGTTCAAGAAGAGATCGTAAAACTTGTAGCTATTATTAATCTGTCGGGTTTCTGCTTCCAGTGAAGCTTTCCTGTTTTCAAATACGCATCATACATCAGATCAACTGGAGCCTGGAATGTCACAGATCCCGAATATGACAGATTTATTACGAGGAGAGTGAGTTGTGATTGGAGGAGAGCGGATTTTGAGCTTATTGTACAAACCAAGGATTAAACAGCTGCAATAAATGTGGATAAACAAGAGCCATACCTTCCATTATCCTTTGTTCCACTCAAATATGTTTACTGGAATTGTTCATATCTCAGAGAGAACCGCAGGTGTAGCCTCACGCGGAGCACCGTCAGAGCTTCACCCCAGTGAAAGGGCAAACGCCGTCCCTGCATGCGTGTCTGCTGAACAAACGTCGCTGAAATGAACAGCCGTTTCATATGTGGACAGACACGCATGCAGGGATCACCAGACTTTAACCAGTGTTAGCTTCTGAAAGTAGTACAAAAGTTAGGGAAATGAAAGTCCTCAACATCCTGCCTTCGTAATTACATCAATAATTAGGACGCCTTTTACAGCCATGGAATCTGATAGCACTACTACAATGCCTTAAGGAAAACTCTGAAATCTAGTATTCACACTTTAGCTGTACTTACTGCCCAGGCTGCACTTTAATTGATGTTTTGTTCTAGTTTTTTTTTTTTTTTTTTGTCTTATGTCAACATTCTGTTAATGTGCAATATGTCAAGTTCAGAGCTGAACTTTCACTGCATCCTTCCCTAAAAGGAAGCAAAGGCCGTGATTTGCATCTGTTCATTCAGCTTTGCTTAGAACATGGTTCCTTAATCTTTGTAAAAAAAATATGTTCCATTTTTCATGGAAGTTCTGGTAATCATTTAAATTCTATAGCATCTATAATGTTTA
>CAAE01014974.1:60331-127051 GCA_000180735.1 Tetraodon nigroviridis
ACACACACATTACACACACACACACACACACATACCTGCGCACCTCCTGCTTATTACCTTCAGAAGCTGTGAAAAGAGAGTATGCTCCAGCTACAGTGAGCAGCATTCCAAGTCATCTTTTGTTGTATAATATTTCTGTGTCTGTGTTAAGTGTTTCCCTTTCTTCTTTTTTCCTCTTCTTCTCCCATTCTCTCTTTCCCAGGTCTTGCTCTTCAATGTGTTTCTGTGAAGTTATTCCCTGTGATGAAAAAAAAAATCTTTCTGCTTGCTCCTTTGTAAGGAACTGAGTTATTACAATATGTGATAAAAATTACATTTATTCAATGCTGTAATAAATTATTAAATTAAGATATTTAGTTTTTTTTATTAAATGCATTAAAATGTCTTGGAGAAAAAATACTCAATTTTAGGGAAAAGGCATGAGGTGTAATGTGTTAATGAAAGAATATGAAGGTCTTTATTAGAGTGACGTTGACCTTTATTGGAATATAGTTTATTTTCAAAGTGTAATGTGTCTGAGTCTTCATTATTTTTCTTTGAATTAGCTTGAATAACGAATTATTCTTAGGTACAAAAACATATAGAAGCAATGCTCTTTGAATGATCAATGATCAAATAGGCTTTGATAATCAAAGCAACATACTATATCGCAACAACGTAACCATTACACGGTAGCTTTTGTGCCTGGTGTCAGTTGACTTCAACCATAGTTGGCAACTAGTCTCAAAATTAAAAAAAGATAAGGTATGAGATGCATATTGACGTAATTTTGCAACTTGTAGCTGGTCTTCGTCCAGACCTGGACCGTCCTCCACGTTTGCGCCAATTGAGTCTCGGTGCGCAGGTGCGGAAGTCACGTGGTTAGGGCGTGCGGAGGGACTTTCGTTGCGTCCGGTCAGGCAACCTGTTCGAAGGACGTGGGGGCCTTTTTCGCGTCTGTTATTCAACAAGTTAATGTTTTAGTTGTAGGGTTTGTCTAGTTTAGTACCGCAACTGGCGTCTAGTTGGGGCGGTGAGAATTCATCTGTGTCGGAACCGAATCAGAAAATTGGGACAGCAGAAGGAGGTAACGTTGTCGGTTGCTAGCGCGTGCCGCCGCCATTGTTTATGAGCAGGCTGAATTCAGGGCCTTCCTCACGGTTCGGGCTCCAGCTACTAATTCATTCATCTTGCGTGTTTGATGACTGCCCTGACTGATCGAAAATGTGCTATTTCTTCACATTGTCTAGTAATGATAGTTTTGGATACACACAATCCGCACTCGTTATCCACTTTGGATAAGACGAGATACCGGTTGTATCTTCGATGCTAATTGCATAAGGCGAGTCCACGCTTGGTTGATTCTGTGTTTGGGAAACTAATAACGTGCCTTAAAATTGGCTTGCAAAGACCCCGAATTGCATTAGATATTCACTGAAATGTTCAGACAACTTGCAATGGTAACCGTGGCCCTGTTTGTGCTTTAAAAATAGCCCAAAACCTAGTTGGTTACAAAAGAACCGCTTTGGCGCGCTCGTCAGCTGCGTGTGTTTTCCTCCATTGGTTCACCATTACAAAACCATTTCACAGTTTTCTTTAATCGGTTCTTGTTTTAATAACCATATATTTGATATTAGTAATCTCGATATTACTAATATCAAATATATGGTTATTATGGTTAGGGTGTGACTTTAACAAGCCATTCCGTCCTAACTGAAACTGTTGTTTTTCTCACATTACACATTTCCCTTCCTCCAACTAGGAAAGAAGAGATGTCGTACTATTCCCGTAGTTCATCTCGGGCCACTGACTGTAAGGTATACGTAGGTGATTTGGGCAATGGTGCTGCTAAGGGAGAGTTAGAGCGAGCCTTCAGTTATTATGGACCTTTGAGAACCGTCTGGGTGGCCAGGAACCCCCCTGGTTTCGCCTTTGTGGAGTTTGAGGATCCGAGGGATGCAGAAGACGCTGTGAAAGGCATGGACGGAAAGTGAGTTTTTTTGCCTTTCTCACGCCCATCAGATTCATTGCGTAATTAATATTGGGGATTTAAATATTCCGATTTATTCATTGTTCATTCATTATTTATTCATGCTTAAATTTATTTTTCCACTTTTCAGGCTTCTTTGTGGGTCTCGTGTTCGTGTGGAAATGTCAACAGGGCTCTCAAGAAAAGGTCGTGGGCGACCCAGTCGAAGACAGTTTGATCCCAATGATCGCTGTTACCAGTGTGGAGACCGGGGTCACTATGCCTACGACTGCTATCGTTTCAGCAAGAGAGGTCGTCGCAGCAGGTAAGTTCGGTCGTGGTTGTGGTGGTTGTTAAGTTGTGTGAAACAAAACGCTAATTTTGTTTTTTCAATTTCAGGTCCAGATCTCGCTCTCGGTCTCGATCTCGTTCTAGATCCAGATCTCGTGGACGCCGCTATCGTTCGCGCTCACGCAGCCGTAGTTACAGTCGGTACGTATTGTGTCGTTTAAAGTGGTAGATGTGGCGCTGATTTTTGCTTTACTTGAACCTTATATTCTACTCCGGCAGTTTGTGCTTGTATCCTCGCTATTGATCTACATCTGTTCTGTTTCAGGAGCCGCCGACGTTCTCCGTCTTATTCCAGACGCAGAAGCAGGTGAGATTTTCTTCTGTTGTTCAGAATTTACGTCCCTTTTGTTTTTTAATGAATCATCGCCCGTGCGACTGTGATTAAATGTATTTCTTTTCTGTACCATTAGGTCTGGCTCTCAGGCCCGTTCCAAATCTCGGAGTCCAGCTAGAAGGTAGGTCTGAAATTGTAATATTTTGATCTTAAAAAAGGACCTTTGCTGATGGTTATTGTTCAGCCCTTCCTTGTTTGCCCTTGGCTGCAGTAACCAAGTTAGAAGCATGTTATGTACCCATGTATTTTCAGCGTATAACCAAGGTTCTGCCTACCCCGTAAAAAAGAGAGACTGAACATTTTTCTGGCTTGTTTATCTTAAGCCGTTCCAGATCCCGTTCTTGGTCTGGCTCCGCACCCAGAGGACGCTCTGTGTCCCGATCTCGTTCCCGGTCACGATCTCCATCAGCTAACCACAAGAAGAACAGGTAAATCCTAATTTTAAATGTGTAGTCTATTGTTAAAGGTTGTAGGCTGTGTGATATTTCTGTTTTAGGCCCTGTATATTAGCATTGTTTACATATGCATCCTAGATTTAACACAAAGATATAGATAGTACAATAAAACCTAGTATCTTAGATATCTTACAATCAAGGACAGGGTCAGTTAGTAATTCAGGGAGGGACTGGCTGTTGAAACGACTCCTACCACCTGCGAGCGCCGCGCCACCTCCATGGTCAAGAAGGACTGCCTGCCAGACCTCGTCACGCCCCCGGCTGATCTGCATCTGCTGCGATGACTTCTGCCTCCACTGTTCGGTCGTGGTGTGGGAACAGCGGAGAACAGTGACCTGGGCTCTCTGAGGATTGTAGGGATGTATAAGATGAAAGTTAGGGCTTGTGTGCTTGCTTTTCAGGTTGATAGTTTTGCATCCAGTGGCCACATTCAGTTGGGCTACTTTGAGCTTGAAAAGCAAGCACACAAGAATCTGTCCAGGTAATTAGCAGCAGAACCAGAGAGGGAACAATTATGTTATTACTAACTTCAGATTTAGTCTTAGTTTTTGAAAAGTTAGCCTGACAGAGCTAGAGAGAATATCATTAGACTCATTTTTTGAATATAATCAGATATAGCAATGTCATGTTAATTTTTTTTCATAAAAGTAATTTCTCTACCTAAAATTGATCAACTAATCAGAGAGCTAATAACAGAAATCAGCCAAACAGCACCATTGGTGTGACTTTCTTTAAGCATATTTGCAGCAGTTTTGTTTATTTTTCATATTTTCTTTAAAGCGTGTGGTGGAAGCTGAGCACTGCACTGACACCGCAGCTGATCCCAGGCCCAGGGTCTGCCAGCTGGCGGTGTGTACGTCCTGCGGGAGGGTGACTAAGCGCTGAGCTGAGATCAGCCTTCGCCTGCATCTGGTGTTAGACAGCGAGAAAGAGGTCGACCTACCGACCGAACCCTCCTCACAGTGAATGAGTGATCGTCAGATCATCCGACGCACAGGCGCACATAAAGTTGTTCTTCTAGAGTCACCCAGCCAGCCGTCAGACGTACCAGAGGCCCGATGCACACAGATCAGAGTTCGACCGCTGCCCTTTTAAACCCATTACCCACGTACCTGATCCCCCAACCTACCAGAGTTCTTCGGCCTCTGACTTAGCTTCTGAAAGTGAGAGCTGACGAGAGATCAGTCTTCAAGACCCTCCCAGCGCAGTGTCTCTGCAAGTTGTAGTCATCCGTCCTACAGTCCTTTCATCCTTCGCTCTCTGTACTTGTTGTTTCTGCCACTGTCTTCAAAGGTAACAAAAAAATCAACCCCCCCTGTCAAGCTCATGTTCATGGTGATTAGAAAATGTACAGATCTGATGTATTGTGGGAAGTTGGAGCTTACACACTGTAGCTAAAGTTGAGTCTTTTTAACAAGCATGCTCAGAGTGCAAATGTGTGTTTGCATGTGTGAGTGAGTGGCTCCAAGATGACAAGGTGAACCTTCTGGTGCCAGATGATGCTTTTGTCAGTTTTTCTCAAACCAGACATGTCACAGCATCATTATTAAAATGCTTCACTACAAAATGATGATAATACATCAAAGCAGTGTAATAATGTTTTATCCATTGGTTTTATTGCAGGATAGTATCAAATTTTGCTGCCTAATCACACTCTTTGAAAGTCAAATTTCTCCTAAGATGAGAAATGCCTTGAATAGTTCTGAAAAAGTAATGACCTTGAAGGTACTAAAAGACTAATTTGGCAAATATCAGCCCACCTTCCTCAACAAACAGAAGTTGTAAACTGTACTTTCTGACTGTTGATTTCATTCTCCTCTGTGGCCACCTGACTTGTGTCTTTTTCTGTTTCAGTCGTTCCCGTTCCCCAAGTCCAAACCGGAGTGCGACTCCAGCAGCAGATGACTGAGGAAGATAATTATTATCACCCAAATAGCATTTTGCTTAACAGTCCTAAACCCCTGCCTGCTCCCTGTCTCCTTAAACAGCCTGACAGCATCCTTTTTCTTTTGTACTCATTTGACTAGTCCAAGTATTTAAAGGTTATTTTCCTCTCTAGGGGTGTCATTGCCGCAGCCTCAGATTAAGGTTAGTATAGTAAGTCTGAATGAGTCTCTTTCCATTTGTGTCGTTTTAGATGTTGCTGCAAAATCCTGTTTCTTCTCAGTTGTGGCAAAAAAAAGTGACACTTTGTGGTAATGCTGAATGTCACATTTTACTTTGTTTTATGTGGGGAGATGATAGATTACAAAGTTCTATAAACTAAATTATAGCTTCAGATTGCAGTGGAAAAGCAGCCCTTTGATGAAGTTCAAGATGAGTGGAAACATTGCACTGAAAATGCTTTTATTATTTCGAGATTTCTGAACCACAAATGTTTGTCCTTTTCAAATGGCAGAGTTATTATTTTTCCTTTCCAGAATGTGTTCTGGTTTAAATGCTGTTTGGTTCTGCTCACAGTGGTTTAAGATGCGCGACAGGCCTGCATGCCTTTCAGGGTGAGGTTTCACTGCTCCTGTTGTTTGATTCACTGTGATGAAATCATTTTTTTTAAGGTTTTGGGATTTTTTCTTTAATTTTTGAGTTTTTGTGAGTTCTGGTTTTAAAATTTACACAGTGCTGTTTAATTTCTTTATGGGCTGTTTTGAACAATTTTCTTCTGTTCCCGGCTTGTATGGTGAGACAGTGACTGTTTTATTTTTGAATAAATCACCTCAACATGGTATCACCGGTCTGACTTTTAGTGGTTATGTGTGAGTAAATTGTATATTTTTGGTCTAATACTTAGAATTACAGGCAAAGAAACTTCAGAAGTTATGAACAAATTTTAATTAGAATTTTCTAGCATTGAGCTGAGAAATTGGCTTATATTTTGGTAATATTCTGATTCCGGAAGGACTTTGGGAAGATCGAAGGTAGATCATAAAGAAGCAATCTAATATGTATCCCTATTGGTTAAAATGTAGTTATTTTTAGGTTCAATATCCATTCTAGTGAAAGAAGGCTAGACCAAATGACCCACATGAACAGAAGAGTTTTTCTGTTAGCAAAATGACCATAGGAGTAAAGTTTTATAAAAATTCAAATGGAATTTTCAGCGGATGTGGGCAGTGACAGCTGACAGATTTCAGAGGGACTTTGAAATTCCAAAGATCAAAGTTTTAATCTGCAGCAGCTGTACTAAGGGATTTGGACTCCATGAATGCGATTGTATTGAAGGGTTTCGGCTGATTTGCGGGGGCGGGGCTTGGTGGATTGCGTACGCTGTCAGAAAACCCGTAGTGCTCTCCCATTGGCTAGTGCTGATGCGCTTAACTGCCTGACAGCTTCCTGGTCCAATTAAAATCGATAATGTCCTTGCGCCGGGCGTGGCCACACCGATTCTCGATTTTCTTGAAATTTCCGTCCATTTCAGTTAGTCGTCACACCGCCGCCATCCTTTTTAACGGGGGCAACATGGCTACTGCTGCAAGCCGCTATTACAGTGAAGACGGTAGGGCATCGAAAAGACAGAAAACCGACGGAATGGACACGGTAAGTCTTTATCTAAATAGCGTTCGTTTCGACGCAGTACCTACTTTTTGCTAATCAAAATGGTAACGGCTGCCATGTGTGGGTCTGTTTCAATGAACGACGCGATGACGAAATGTTTTACGATAAATTGCAAGTCGTTAGCTAACATATTTGGCTGTACGTTTGTAGTGTATAGTCACGAGAACGTTTTCTGTTAAAATGAGGAGGTTTTTTTTTTTTAACAATACACCCGTGCCCAGCGAAGAGTAGTTGAAAACTGACGCACAACGCATCCAAAATGGGCTGCCGAGGGTGGGTTCCCCCCGCTGGGCCTCTCCTGGGCCCGGCTTTGTTCTCCTGCCGGTAACGTACGTTGCTAGCATGAAGCTAACATTCCGCATAGGGACAAGGGTGCTACGCCTGACCATCAAGTTCGACAAACGCTTGATTCTTCGAGCTGTTTTGGTTTAAACAGGATAATCACGAAGGAATTAATCACCCCTTCCCCCATCTTGTAGCGTGCTCTAGTTTCGTGTAATGCTAATGTTACGCAAACGCTGCAAAATGCTTGTTCATAAGTTAAAAACGTAGCAGGACTATAACAGTGGTTTTGTTACGAACAAAAATGCGTGGAAAATTCGAGGCTCGGATGCAGGTGCAGTAGGGTAAAGTGCATGTGAAGCTGAATGTTTGACGTTTCAGGGATATGAAGATCCACACAAGACGCTTCCATCTGTGGTTGTCCATGTTCGGGGTCTGGTGGATGGTGTCACGGAGGGCGACCTTTGTGATGCCCTGAAAGAATTTGGGGAAATCAGGTAAAACAAGAGCACTGGTGTTATCGCAATTCCAAAAGCACACAGAACTTCCTCGATCACATGTGTGGAATTCCCTCTTAGTGTTGCTTATTTGTTGTTTTTATTTTCCTAAAAGCTATGTGGTGTTGATGCCCAAGAAGCGCCAGGCTTTGGTGGAGTATGCGGACATGAACGGATCGTTCACAGCTGTTACCTACGCTGCTGACAACCAAGTGTACATTGCTGGTCACCCAGCATTTATCAACTACTCAACGAGCCAGAAGATATCCAGGCCGGGAGACTCTGACGACTCCAGAAGTGTTAATAACGTCCTGTTGTTCACCATTATGAACCCCATCTATCCCATCACCACGGTAAATTCAGACATCGTTCACTACATGTTTGGTCTTTTACACGTTGCCTTGAAAATATGGTGTTTAATTTAAGTATTGTCATCATTTTTTTAATAGGATGTTCTTTACACTATCTGCAACAACTGTGGGCCAGTCCAGAGAATCGTCATCTTCAGGAAGAACGGTGTCCAAGCTATGGTTGAATACCCTTTCAGTCACGCTCTTTATTTATTTTGTATACAAAAAATGCATTTATCGTTGTTACTGTTATATGCTGTCTCTTTTCTTTAACCACGCATTTACGTTTGACTCTGTGCAAAGTGCGCAGCGTGCCAAGGCATCTCTCAATGGCGCAGACATCTACTCTGGCTGCTGCACTCTGAAGATCGAGTACGCCAAGGTACTGTTTCTCTACACGGCATAGCAAAACCAACCAACCAACAGCCAGGCAGAAAATGTAACTTCACGCGGTCATATAAATTGTTTTTCCTCAGCCGACTCGTCTGAATGTGTTCAAGAATGACCAGGAGACCTGGGACTACACCAACCCTAACCTAGGAGGACCAGGTAAAACCTTAATGGAAACCTTCATAGCTCTTTAACCTCCCTTTAGTGTTTTGTCAGTGTCATGCCTGTTTTTCCACTTCATGACACCTACTCAATTCAGTTTAGATGTTTTACATTTTGTAGTAGTAATTTTAAAATGCCTAAATGTTGGATTAGTCCTGATAAATATATTTTAGTACGGTGTCTGCAAATATTTCACAATACTGGACAACACCAACGTGATTCAGATTCATCCACAATAAAGTACATTTTGCCATCTGAAAGTTCATGTGGTCACAGTAGCCACGTGTAAAAATGAATTGGTAAAAGGAATGATCTGTGCTTGAACATGAAGACAGAGTGTAGGTATTATCTGGAAAAACATGTTAAATTTCTAGAGTAAGTACCATGCTGTGGAAAACCCTAAGACTGAGCACCCTTACTGTCACTGTGAGGAGTTTGGTACAGCAGGCTAAAACAGTAACAAAGGCAGCATCCTGCTTTGATAACGCAATACATTTCAAAAAGAACAGCAATACTGGCTATTTTTTAAACTTTGTACAAACAGTTTTAGCTTTTTTTAACACTATTTTATACCAAGTCGTATTTATGTAGCTCTTGTTTTGACTACTGTATTTACCCCTGCAACTGATCCTGTTTTTTTCCATTATAACTTTTTGTTTGAAAACGAGTATAAGTCCAGCATGGGATGTCTTAGTGACACCAGTTAAGCTTAAATCAGTGAGATCAAGCAAACTGACCAATTTTAACCCACAAATGATTTGGCCACAATGCTGAAAATGATGGACACCGCCAGTCACATCTGTGTCACTGTGATGGAGACTAAAAGCCTGCCGTCACAGCGGAAAGCACCAGGATCAGTAAAAGTTTATCCTTGACATTGTGTAACTTGAATCTTCTAATGAGCCGATCTCTGCAAGTCCAAACACCACGTTCAGGAACTAATGCTGATCACAACCCCACTCTGCAACCACCACCTCAAGCATCCACTTCTTCAGAAAGGACACAGCTACATCATACAGGGGGTCCATTTTCTCAAAGAAACAATGGGATTACCGACAAGGCACCACTCACCATGACGATGTAGGACTGATACACCCTTCACTCCTCGGGCCTGTGTCCCAGCACAGGGACCACGAAGACAGTTCAGACACTAGAGGGTGGCCTTTTGGGCACTGAGCTATACTTGGTCCCACCTTCCACCTTCTCCGTCATCCAAAATCAACTGATACACTGAAGCAACGTTCAGCTAAAATGAAGACTGACACCAAAGAAGACACTGCACCCAAACAGATGATGCATACGATACCCAGTCCACCAAGATCACACTTTAAAGGCCGTGGCCCTTCCTGCACTCTTGGGCTCCGTTGCTTCATCGTTGCCACGAAAACAGCACATTTCAAGCGACACACTGTCCGACATTTGCGGAAGCCGAAGCTATTGCTCAATAGACGAGTTGCACCCCGACTCCAGCTGTAGCCAGTCTCAGTGGAGTCCACACAAGACCGCTGATGAAGACGAGACACTGCTGACAACACCACGAAGCACACTCAGCCGTCAGGCCCATTTTATTTTGATTCTTTTCATAAGTTTCCTCCCACATGGATTCAGTCTCTCTCTCTCTCTCGCTCTCTCTCTCTCTCTCTCTCATCTCATCTTCCACTCCCTTGGCTTCATCTCTCTTTAGCTATCCCCTTTCTGTTTTTTTTTTTTTTTTTTTAACTTAAAATCTTTAGAACCTGTGTAACACCTTCCATGTGATGCAGGTTTGGCATTTGGAGCCACCTCCCCAACTGAAATGTTCTCTATGGCACCCTCAAGGCCTACCAGTGGGATCTAAGCGGACTTTTCCCATTAAGGAACAAAAAGCGATGGAAACGCCAGCCCGCCGGCCCGTTGAGCAATTCATCTTGATAAAACCAGGAATCGCTCCTGAAGTGGCCAGTTGTTTCCTCAAAAAGACAAAATGGATAAGAGTATTGGATGAAATGAATAGTGGAGAGTGGTGGAACTGCTGGAGCAAATGTCTTCCTCCTCACTGTTTGTAAGCATGCAGTAAGTAAGATGCCCTCCTCGGGGAACATAACTGCACAGCACCACATGACCCCAACGCCCAGCACCCAGCATCACCACACAAGAACCAACTGACGTTTATGCTTTTGACAGTTTAACTATGTATCCTCCATTATATGTGGGCGAGAGTGACTTTTGTGCAAATTCTTTCCTTTTTTTTTTTTTTCTAAATGTCAGGAAGCGACTTCGCTGTCAGCAAATGCATCTTTGATTTAACCTGGCTTCAATCATGTGATTGTTCTATACTTTTAAGTTTGTTGATGCAGATGGTAATGGGAGCAGGACAGGTGTAAATACGTGGTGTTTTTTCCCCTTCAGACTTGGCAAATTAACCATCTTTATTTCCTCGTCTGGCTTATGTTTACAGTCTTTTCCTGCTACAATCTATCAGCCAGTTTTGTTATTGTTCCACGCGTTTTGGTGTGGGAGGGAATTGTACTGAACACAAATGTAGGTTTTGTCATTTTTGCCATCCACCATGTCTAATTTCCCTGGATTAACTTCAGCTTTGGTTGAAAAGTGAAATTTGGTGGTTTGTAGGGTTTGTCAGCATTGCTGATCCTTGAAGACAATTTAGCTTAAAAGTGGACGTTTCACCTAACTCCAGGCAAACTGATCAACAAATACAATTAATGGTGTGCTGGCAGAACCTGACATTCAGATGGGACCTAAACAGTAACACGTTATTCTTTTATTACCCCATGCATTCATTTTTCACGTAGATTTTTAAGAAACGTATCCAATCCCTTGTCATTTACCTGTCACCTTTTATGTTTTCTTTGCCTTTTTTCTCGCTTTGTCTTGAACCTCTTGTAGAAGATGTCAATGCCAACCCCAACAAGCGCCAGCGGCAGCCTGCTCTGCTGGGCGACCACCCCCCAGAGTACGGTAAGACTCTAGCGCCCCCCGAGGATCAAGAGTGTGCACAGAACCATTATACAAGTAATTACTGTTCATATAATATTAGATTTTATCTGTAGGTCCTCCGCACAGTGGCAGTTAAGTGGTGCTGTGTCATAAGTAAAGTTCTGAAGTTTACGTCCATAAGTTAGAGCGGCCTATCCCTCCCGGTCAGATTGCACGTTAAAATCAGTGGAGCGGATGTGACGTGGCCTAGCTAATGGTGTGTTCCCTCGCCACTTGTGTCTTAAGGCGGCGGTTACCATGGATACGATGAGAGCTATGGATACGAAGGTCGCCGCATGGGTCCACCAATGAGAGGACGTGGTGGCAGAAGCTATGGACCTGGTTATGGGCCCCCGCCCCCTCCTCCCGGAGAGTATGGAAGCCATGCCGAGTCTCCTGTGGTCATGCTGTACGGCCTGGACCCCCAGAAGATGAACGCAGACCGCATCTTCAATATCTTCTGCCTCTATGGCAATGTGGAGAGGGTGAGTATTAACCGCTGCTAATGGAATGTGATTAAAATGTTCCATCTGTGTCCCAGTCTTTGCTTAAAGGAAATCCTTTTTCTCTCCACAGGTTAAATTCATGAAAAGTAAGCCTGGAGCGGCCATGGTGGAAATGGGGGACTGCTACGCAGTGGATCGTGCAATTACTCACCTGAACAACACCTATCTCTTTGGACAAAAAATAAATGTCTGGTAAGTTCTTTACTTGGCTCGTGTGACGGAGTAACCCAGAGTCGTACATCCTTCCTAACACAAACCTGATTTCATCTGCAGCGTGTCCAAGCAGCAAGCTATTGTACCTGGTCAGTGTTATGAACTAGAAGATGGATCGAGTAGTTTCAAGGACTTCCATGGCTCCAGGAATAACAGATTCGCCTCCCCGGAGCAGGCGGCCAAAAACCGCATTCAGCATCCCAGCAACGTCCTGCACTTCTTCAACGCTCAGCCAGACGTCACCCCAGAGCTCTTCTCCCAGGTCTGTAGAGAAAAAGAAAAAAACAGGTTGTTTTTACTTCATCTTGCAGAGATGTTGAGATGTTTGCGTGTACCAGAAGCAAGGTTCCTCGGGCTCCAGTGCTCAGCTGTTTTTTTGCCTCACAGATTTGCGAAGAGATTGGTGTCAAAGCTCCTGTCAACGTCAAAATGTTTACAGGAAAGGGTAAGCCGCTCAAACATGAGGGTAATTTTACGAGGGAAGTCATTCAGGCTTTCATGTATCTGTACCACCAGGCGGTGGAGCTCCCAGCGACCGCAGCGCTTCAGGGCTGCTAGAGTGGGAATCCGTCAGCGACGCCATGGAGGCCTTGGCCTTGATAAACCACTACCAGATGAAAAACGCAAGTGCGTATTGGAGCCACATCTACCCCCCCGTGTTTTAAAGCAGTTTGATGTTAATTATGTTTTCACCTTTTTTTCAGCTGGTCCTTACCCTTACACACTCAAACTCTGCTTCTCCACCGTTCAACACAACAACTGAGCACGGCCTCGTGTTGTAGAGGACGACTGTTGTTCTGCCATTCCCGAGCTCACGTGTACTTTGACCACGTCGCTGCTACAGACCTGGAGAAAATACACAAACAGAACAGAAATACTTACCGATAATATTTTTCTCAGTATATTAAGTTCAGTATATTAAGCAGACTTGGCATATGCCAGCATATATATTTGAGACCGTTTTGACTAATAAGCCCCAGATGTGGTATAGAGTATTAGTACCTGTGTGTCCTCAATGTTTAGTTGTACTTTTACTTTTTGTATTACACTCGCATAGTATCCAAATGCAAGAGAGAATATCCGAAATGATTTTATCTTCAGGTGAGACTGTGGCAGTAGACTTTTTTTTTTTTTTTTTTTTTTTTGGAATTTGATATTTTATCGTAGCTCACGTTTTTTGTTGTTTTAACTGCTATTTCACTTCTGCATCTCACTGTTATGCAGATGGAGTTTTGTTCTAAGAAAATAAAAATGCCAGTTTGGAGTTATTGTTGCTGTATTTCATCCATCCAGTAAGTGGTTATAGATTTTTAAATGACCGAATTGATTATAACGTCAGTGTATCAAGATCGTTTAACCAAATTGACTAAGAACTTAAACGTTTTAAAACACGTAGGTTTCGCCAAAAAGAACTTTATGGCCAACTGTCAATCGACTATAGCCACGCCCCAAAGGACATTCGTTCGAAAAGTAGGATATTTGTTTAAGAAATATTTTAAAAGTGTTTTTCAAATCGAAAATATGTGGAGATTTAAACACTTCAATGAAGCACAAAATCAACAAAAGTCGTCATTCCAACAAAAAAAGTAACTTTAGTAGCTGTCAGTCATTTCTTAACGTGACTCGTAGGTTACCGCCCTCCAGACTGGCTCCGCCTTCTTCCTGTCATGCGCAGTGGCGGCCGCAGCGGGTCATAGGTTTGGGTGTGTAATCTGTCACGTCGGCTCCAAACAATGCTACATCTTCTGTGTTGTGGAGCCGCGGTGTTTCCAGGCCTGTTCTACAGCTTCTCCAAAGTACTTAAAGTGACTTTCAAACACTGGAGTGATGCCGATGTGTTTTCCATCAGCGAAAGGTTCGCAGCACTGACTTTTACTTTCAAATCTGATTGTCACTCTAAAGTAGAGGGAGTTTTGAGTCAACTGTCATCTGAGCTAATAGTTTTGTTTTGTTTTGTTGTAGATTGGTATCGGCCATTCACGGTGCACTGGCGACGACAGCAGGACTCGTTATTGTGAGCTCCTGCAGAGATACGATGACTGACACGTAAGAGACATGTTTTTATTATACCTTAAGTCCTAAATATTTGTAAAACGATGACTATTACTTTGCATTTTACTTTTTTTTCTTTCCAGACACTGGTTGGCCAATGGGTTTGTATTGTTTGGAGCTCCATATATGACCTATGACATCTTCGCAATGTACTTGAGCCACTATCACATTCAGAAGGTCAAAGGTCACCGCGGTACCTACAGCAGTCATTCTCTCGCCACCCTGAAGGCGTTCCTAATGAAGGAGTGGTTGCTGGTCCTCCACCATCTGTCCCTGCTTATCATTTTCCTGCCCATCACTCTGGTAAGCAATAACTGCTGTTCCAACATGTGATTGTTGTGTTGGAAAGAAACACACACACACACACACACACACTGAACAGCCTGACTCTTCAGTTCTTCAGAAGAGATCTGGGTGATTTCTTCGTTGGCTGCCTGTTAACAACAGAGTTCAGCACTCCGTTCATTTCCTTAGGAAAGATTCTCATTCAGGTAAAGTCACTCGATCCTTCTGTTTTAATGTCATTTCGAGCAAACAGCTTACTTTCCGTTTAAACATTGGACGCTAACTTGCACTTGCAGCTGGGCCTCGATGACACCAGGCTGCACCGGATCAACGGCGTCATGGTCCTGGTGAGTTTCTTCACGTGCCGCATCCTGATCTTCCCCTTCATGTACGGGATGTATGGGCGGCAGTTTGGGGTCCCCCTGCACAGAGTGGCCCTCCACCTGCCTCTGCACTGCAACCTGGGCAACCTGGCCATTCTGGCCCCGCAGATATACTGGTTCATCCTGCTGCTGAAGAAAGCCAACAGGCTGTACCAGAGACAGAGGAGAACCGACGGAGGGGGACGCGTAAGCAGCCAAAGGACCGACTGAAAGCTCCTTAAACTGGATACGTGTCATTTTAACTGTTCCTCAGGGAACCTTCCTTGAGCTGAAGATGTGAAATACTTTTAAGATTTAGGAGAATATTTTTGTATTCATTAAAAAAAATGAAACATAATTTCCCTCCAGCTCCCTCTTAAAGAAAGCAAACCAATATTTTATTATGAGGATTTTCAGCGCTTAGGACTTCCTTACTGGGAAAATGAGGGAAACGCGTTAAGCTGTGGGTGACGCCAGCTGAGAGATCTTCTGCTGCAACACCGCCTTCATCTCCGCGTTCTCCAGGTTGTCTGTGATGGTGGTGAAGAAGTGTCGGGTCGTTGCGCTCTCGAACGGGCTGCTGCTTTCTGGGAAACGAGCCATGGTGGCCTCGTAGTGACTGAGGATCTCCAGACTGGACAGGAACAACGGCTCACACTGGCCTTCCGGCATCATCGCCTACAAGAAGGAAGGTTATTTTTCATCGTTTTTTTTTTTTTTACAACCTTTAAGAATGAAATCCTCGTACCTGGACATGCTGGACATGGCAGAAGAGCTGGCTGAGTACAAAAAGGACTTCTTGACCAGGAACCGTCTCCTCTTCCTCCATCTGGGACTCTTTGTTTACTACAGAGGAGTTTTCTGGGTCTCTGGGAAGAGGCAGCTTGGCTGTCACCAAGTTTAGCATCTCCCTCACGGCGCGGGAGTACAACCTGCCGACGTGCGCCCAGCCGTCCAGCGACAGCCAGTGGGAGCAGCTGGATCCACACAGCAGCTGAAAGGCCCGAAGCATGAACACGGACAGGCGCAGCTCGCACGCAAACCTCCTCAGGTCCAGCAGAGGCAGATATTCCACGTACTCCAGAGAGAAAGGAACATAGAGGCAGCCTGCGCCGATGAGCTCCCTCAGGACGCGCAACAGCCGGGCCCACTGGGACAGGGAGCACCAGGGCAGGGTCTGGGTCAGAGCCAGCAGCAGGCCTTTGCTGAACAGAAGGACGTGGTCCACCTGCTGCTGGTCCACAGAGAGATGGGACGTCATGGTGGACTGGAGGGAGTCTGACACAGCACAGCATTCCATCCAGGCAAGAAGACCAGTGCCCTGGCCATACTGGGGCAGATCCAACCCACACCACTCCTGCAGGAAGCACAAGGATGTTCGTTTCAGCTGGAGGAAAGTGGCTCGGGATAACTCAAACCGGAGGTCTTACCTGTTCAGGTAGATCGCACACAGTCAGCAGCGACGAGGGAACCTCATTTTTAAAGTGTTCCCCCAAAACCGGCTTCAGGTGGAAACGCACCGTCCAGTCCAGCTCTTCAATCCTACTGTAAAGCCAGGAGAGAGCTCTGGACCAGCTGCCGGGGGCTGCGGCCACCTCGGCCCCCACCAGCGTCCCCAGACTCGTCAGCACCTCGACCAGCAGCTCTTTGGTTTCCATGGAACACTCGAACACAGCGTCCTGCGGGGGCTGCTCCCAAAACCTACCAGGACCAAACGGAAAACCCCATTTTCACCACCTTTAACCATTTAGCAGTCAGAGAACAGGCTCCTGTGTCGGAAACCACACAAACCTGAGTGTCTGATTGAGCAGCTGGGACAGAACGTAGAGAAGAGGAAAGGGGGAGCACTCCATCACCCAGTGTGGAGACACGTCTGGTGGGGCCTCCGCCGAGAGCGCGGCGCCCAGCAGCTGCAGCGCCAGCTCGATGTCGGCTCTCCGCCCCTCTGGTGGAGCAACGTTCATTTGGAGAGAGAAGGTGAGTGAAATGAATCATTTCTGCTCCAAATGTGGCAATACTGCTATACAATACTCACCCAGGGGGGAGAGGTACGGCAGGACGAAGCTGTACACGACCTCCCGCGGTGGCAGGAAGCTGCGCTCCTCGTCTTCATCAACCCTCACAGGCTTCATCAGCAGCTCGACGAACTTCAGGAGCTGCAGTTTTTCATTGGGGGACAAAGATTTGGCCCGGATGGTTTCCTGAAGACAGGCAGAGAGCAAACCACCGCGGCTCCCCTCCTCCACCTCCTCCTCCTCCTCCGCTTCAGCCTCGCCCTCCTGCTGTCCTCCCAGTCCAGGCAGCTGCTGCAGGATGTTTGCCATCAGCGTAAAAGCATCTTTGTTGAAAACGGCCGAATGACAACACGACCTGAGAGCCGCCTCGGGGTTCTGGTAAGCAACTCTGGCCACTAAGGAGACGGCGGTGTCCAGGTTCCGTTGGGTCGCTCCAGGGGAGGCCCCGCCCCCTCCTTGTATAATACAGTTGAAGGCCATGTTCAGCTCTTGTTCAAACTTGTCACTGAGAGAAGGAGGACTGGCGGTCCCAAAGAAACCCCTGCTGGAGAGCGCTACCATGTCAGCCAACGCTCGGTTCTTGCTTTTCAGGGGAAGAGCAGAGAAAACGTCTGCTGTGACTTTCATCAGCTTCCGGCAGCGGTTCACGTTGACGTTCTCTCCGGTGAGCAGGTTGACGAGGGTCAGAGACAGTCGCTTCAGCGCGTCTCGCTGCTGGAAAGCAGCCTGGTTCTTTTCCACACACTCCATCCAGAGCTCCTCACTAGCAGCCCAGCTGTCCTCGCCGGCGAACAGCGCTGCCATGTCCTGATAGCCGTCCAAGCGCTGGCTGATGTAGATTGCTGCAACTCTGGCGGTTAACTCGGGGGCGCAGTCAACGGCTGGGAAGGAAAGGGATTCTAGAAGCCTCTGCAGCTCCTTCCCCTCGCTCTCTGCCCCCACCTTGGCTCCAGAAAGAGCGGTCAGGACTCTGTTGGTACTTTGTTCTAGTTTAAATGCAGCAAGGCTGGGCTGACTGCTGACGCTAACGCCCAGAAGTCCGCGGCTTTCCCAGAACCGAGCGCTTGTGGTTACGATGTTCAGGGCGTCACGAAGCGTCATGACTGGCTGAAAAGGTGACAGGGCGTGAGAGGCCTGCAGGTCCCTTTGAGCCTCCTTAATGAGTTCAGCGTCCAGCTTCCTCTCATCCCCTCCTTTAATGCTGGCAACTTTGGACAGGATTTGCACCCTTGCTTCGGGTGGAAGTGGAACTGCTCGATCCACCAGGAAGCAGGTGTAAAGAGCATCAAGAGACGTGGAGAGGGCCTGAAGGCAAAGGTCTTCTGATGATACGTGATCTTGTATGTCTTTAAGTGCATGAAGAAGACAGTGCAGGACATCAGGTGTTGGTAAAGATGTTGTTTCATCTGCTACATCCAGCTTTAATCTCTTAGCATTGGGAGATAAACCTGAAGATGTAGGAGTCAGACATTCAATTTGTTTAACAAACATTGTCTCTGTATCATCTCCCTTTTTCTCCTCAACTCTGCATTTCCACAGTTCCCACCACACATCCAGAAAAAACTGGATATCGCCTTCTGTCGTGGGACTACTTTTGACGTGTTCCACAAGCTTTGTAAGCTCCGTGCAGGTCTGGGAAGGAGACAGAAGTAACAGGAACCTGGAGAAGGTCTGGGCCGCTGCCAGTGACTTCACAATTTCAAATAGGACAACATGGTTGATACTGGGAAGGCCACTCTGAAGAGAGAAAAAAGGATTTTCCCTCCAAGCCATCTCTATATTCTCTCCATCCTCCTTGCACCAAAGTTTCAGCCACAAAACGCAAACTAATTTCTTTGTCCAAGTTCCCTCGGTGGTGGGATTCACACCAATTTCTTTCAGAGCCTCCAGGACTGGTTGTCCCGCTCTGCTCCAGTCAGCTTTCTGGATGGAGGACAGCGTTGAAGGGCGACATAGCTTATCGGCCAGCACGAAAGCCCCTTGAAGAATAGCTGAGTCTGAAAACAACAGCAAGAAGGTAGAAAATGAGTAACAAGAAAACATCACTAACAGTACAGCAATAGCTACTACTTAAAGCCAGTTTAGAAAATAATAGGATCCTAAATGGGAAAAACATTATACAACCGAGGTTCTGCACTGCGTAGGTTGATGACTTAGTGATTTACTTCAAATTGTTTTTATTTTAATATGGAAGGAACTTCAATCGATAGTTTTAAAATATCACCAAAACTAGACAGTGTACTTGGAAAACACAAGCCATATTTTTATGAAGCAGAGACGTACTATTTTGGTGAAGCTTACCTTTGTCCATCACCGTTATTTTAAGACAGTAGTGCGTGAATTTACATCAAAATACGCGCAGGAGCAAAACGCCGGATTTTGTATGAAGCGCTTCCGCCTTCCCGCGTGCCGCGAACTTGTCAACGAATCAAGAAGGACCATTTCAGCTCGACTCGCTCACAGTGCCCATAGCGGACAAACGAGGAACTGCAGCACTAAGCTAAGTTCTTTTTCGTTCGAAGTAAAAGCGAAAGCATTTTAGTTCAGCCGACTGTGGGCCAGAGCAACGAGAAGATACTTCTAATGACCATTAACTACAGTTATGATCTTATTTATTAAAATTATTATTTGTTTTTATCTGAACGCGGGTAAGCTTTTGCCATTTTATTTTTGCCAGGCCGGTGTATTTCTTGCGACTGTGTCGACGTAGCTTCCGCGCTAGTAAAACTGACAACTCATGTCACAGAAATCGTTTCATCGACGATGCACGACTCTATAAGATATAACCTAATATAACCTTTTTTTCCCACATACTGTACTATATTCTAATAATAGTACATAATCTTAGTCGATTCATCCTGGTTCATATTGTCTCTTTCAGTTGTGCAGAGTCAGCAGACGTTATGGCTTCCCTGTAAGTTTGCTGATGAACGAGAAGTCAAAAAAAGTGACGGTGGGTCAGAAATAGAGTTCGTCTCCAGAGAGGCCGTGTTGCAATTTGGTAAAGAAGGAGATGCCCCTGTGATTTCCCATGCCATCACATTCCTGGTCACAGGTAAGGCATTAGTTATTGAAGAGCTGCCGATGGGAATTCCTTGTATCTCATTTTCTTCTGTTCTTGCCCTCCAGGATCTAAGCTGAACCTGCAGAAATACACCCAGGGTGTGGGACCAGACCAGGTCGAATGTGGGCTGCACTGGCACAAGGTGCAGGACGTCCACGTGCGCTGGCCGGTCCAGCAGCCGAATGAGTTCAGCAACTGGTTAATCTGCACTATGAAACACACCAACGGCGATTTCATACTCACCAGCTTCCTCAGATACCCCACCGATCAGCCCCCTCCCCCGGGCTCCCGCATCTGGCCCGCCATCTCAGACAAACAGATAGTTACAACAACAGGTCCTCTTCACTTTCATGGTGTTGGCTCCTATCAGAGAATGCTGCTGTGCTGATTTCTCATGACTCCTCTGTTTCCACAGCTGTCATGATGATGAAATCTCAGACTCCTCTGGTGACGTCCAACCTTGGCGGCCAAAAGAAGCTTCACTGTCAGTTTGCCATCGACCACAAGGGCCCTAACTTCAGTCTGGAGTGGCACAAGCGCGGCGAGAGAGTCACCCTCTTCAGCCACACCAGCCGCACGAGGCAGACTGAGGGTGGAGGCGTGGATCTAAAAGGGCTGGCGGGTGGAGACGCCTCGTATAATCTGCCTTTCACCAAGGTTAGCAATGAGGGGATGTATGTTTGCTCGGTGTCTGTGGCTCCGCTGTCTGCCAGTCTGGACATCAGCCTGCACATTCAAGGTGAGGAGGTTATAGAATTGGCGTGGTCCAGTCGGTTATCAGTCCGTTCTTCCGGCAGTGACATCATTGCCGATTCCATTTTTGATCTGAATCTCCTCAGAGTCTCCCCGCGTCTCTCTCAGCGTTGGCCCCACCCTCAGCCTGCAGGTGGACGAGGAGAAGAAGGTGGTTTGTGATGCGGAGCGTTACTACCCCTTGGATGTGGAGGTGGTTTGGTACAAGCAGGACCCAGCCGTCCCGGGTCAGATGGCCGGATCCTTGCTTCCCACCGCCATCCCAAACACTCTGCTGTCAAGCCACAGACACAACACGGACAAGACCTACTCGCTGTCGTCCTTCTTCTACCTCACAGCTTCCCCCAGTGACTCAGGGAAACAATTTACATGCAGAGTCTCCCATAAATCCCTGAAAGTGGATATCAAGAAGAGCTTCATCCTGACTGTGGAAGGTAAATAAATGGAAAGTACAAAATAATCGTTCCGTGCAGTACCGCGACTCACCAGAGGGTGGCAGCATCGCGGCATAGCTGATTATTCTTCTTCTGTGTTTTTCCCCAGAACCAAGCAGCTGGTTTTTTGTCTTCTCCATGCTGGTATTCATTGTCATCTTGCTGCTTGTTTTGGCTCCGATGTTGAAATATCTCTACAAAGGTAACAGAGACATGACAAGCAGCTAATCCAGCGTTCAATAGCTGTTGTGTTTGATCAGATTGTTCCTTTATGTTCCATCTGAGTAAACATGTCAGAAGAAAGTCACTGAATACGTTGTTGCCAAAAGAGTGACTGTCTTTTATTGTCTTTTAGCAAAAAGAAAAACAGCACAGGTAAGAAAATAAACAACGCCGGTATTTTTGTGATTTGGTTCAACAAAACTGAAGCGTTGTTGACTCTTTTTGTCTGCATGTTTGCTCTGAACAGAAAAAGCCGTATTGAGAAGCCCCGGAACGGTGAAAAGCTGATCCCACTTTCACTTCTGCAGAGATTCTGTGAAATTTTAGCACTACAGAGCTGGTTTTAGGTTCCTTGAGATAAAATATGTTTCTGTTTTTTTAGAATTCCAATCAAATCTTTGATTTTTACACACGTGTGTATAAGATCATATGAGGACTTGTTTACAGGTGATTAGACCGAGCTCTTAAGAGTCTTAACACCATTAAAAAGTCAAACAGTCTAACAGATTCAAATGACGCCTTCATAGAATGATTTAGAAGAAGTTTCTCACAGAGAAATAAACCATGTTTGTCAGATCTCAGTGAGCCGTGTGTTTTTGAGAGAAAACGCAACCAGGAAGAGAGAGTACTCTGTTTCTTTTCATGTTTTTCCCCTTTAATTCTGTTTTGGTTGCTCCCCCGTAAGCTCTGACTCAACCCTCTTCGTCTCTCGTCACTTCTTGTAAAACTTCCAGATGACCTCTGGAAATCCTCTGCTTCGATGCGCTGCTGCTCTCTCTGTTCTTAACATGAAACACACTCGTGGATGTCAGCCGTCGGCTTCGGAGGCGGAACGGCGGAGAGGAAGAACACGCACAGAGTGGTCACTTTGGCCGTTAGCAGAGGTAAATAAGCCCCACGTAGACCAATCCCAGATGTGTGTCTGTGTGCGCACCAGATCTCTGAGGCCCAAGTGTGTGTGGGCCAGGTTTGATCATACGTTTGGAGAGGGAGGAAAGGGAGGTTTGATGGTTCAAGGAGGAGAGAACTCCTGGCTGTACCTTCTGGTTACGTTGGAGCTGCTCTTATTTTTAACTACGAATACCTCCAGTGATGGCCTGGCCCAACTGGCCCAACTGGCCCACCTGGCTCAGCTGGCCTCAGCTGTTCCGACGGATCTGGAATAACACACGCGTTTATCGCCATTTAACGCCTGTTCCTCTGGTTGCTCTCCGCCAGCAGCTCCACACGCTTTTCATCTGGCAACACCAGTCTGTGTAAAGGGAGGAGAAAAATGATTGATTTAGATGCATGTTTACATGTAGATGAAGGTCAAATTGGGTATTTATCAGGGCTTTGAAACTGTTCCCAGGTTTGTGACGTATTTAGGACCCCATTTCCACCAGCGGGGGCCATCACGAGAGCCTTGGTGCCCAATTAGGAAGCCGCAGGTCACATGAGGCTGTCTTTGGTTGTTTTTACAGTCACAGGTCTGTCATAGTGTTGACGTAGCTAACCTTAAATTAGCTCTGAATCTCTTAAACAAAATGAAAATAATGATGTATTTTCCAGGAAACGGTGGAAACCAGAGCGGGGACGCTAGCGAGAACACAGGCGCTAATGATGTTGTAATGCTCACGATTCTGGCGTTTTACTCCCGCTCAGAAGGTTGGCTCGCACTTTCCAAAAGAGCTGGAACGGCCCCGGCAGCGGCTCCTAAATCACACGTTGTGAACTGTAATTTAGACGCAGGCATTAAAAAGCGCCTGACAGGAACGGCTTTTTTTCAGGACCATAAAACGACGCGCACGCTACACGAGCAGGATGGGCTGCAAGGCCGTGTGTGACGGACGGGTGTATCTGCTGACAGTAATCTATGATGAAGATTCCACACCTGTGTGTGTGTGTGTGTGTGTGTGTGTGTGTGTGGAAAGGTCAACAAGAAGAGCCATAACGCAGCCATTTGTTCTCTCTCTCTCTCTCTCTGATTTATCGCCTCTCCAGAGCCAGGATAAAGATCCTTTACGACAGCCCGTCTCTCCTGACTGGACTGAAATCTGTCTCATCTTTCACTGCAGCTTTTCTACTTTCAAATATTCCTTTGAAAAACTCTCGTACGTGTGCGGATGGACAGATTTCATATTTTCATGTAAATCCCACCGACTCCCAAATCCACAGGGACCAGCCCGTTAACTGGGATTGAGTGGTGGGGTGGGCGCTAATCCAGGGCCACGGGGGCCCCAGGAGTTGTCGTCTGGCTGGTTAAACCTGCCGTTGACCTCTTCCATTTTCCCCTCGTGGAAGCTCAGAGTCAGCTAGCGTGCAGCCGCTAACGTGTGTGTACAGACGCCAGTTGGGGCGGATTTTCTCCGGCGTACAAACGTGCTGGCGGATTACACACGACTGCTGCTAATGATGTTGTTCCAGGCTCAGATCTCGAGACGGAGGCGGGTTGATGGATGTTCTTCAGAAACGCTGCTAATTGGTTTGTGTTCACGGACGCCTGACGCCGGGTTGATGGTGCAGCGACAGGAAAGGCTGACGTAACGCTGAATCAGGGCCCGGAGAGTCCGATCTGGCGCTGGGTTTGATACAGTGGCGCACTGTGAGGAAATGTGTGTGTGTGTGTGTGTGGGAACAAAAGCAGAGAAAAAACAACTGTTGGATACAACCGAGATTTGACTAAATGACATCAGTCTACACACACACACGCACACACACACATCAGTGAGTCATTCAGGATCACTGTGGAGCCGAAGTTCACCGTTTTCTGAGGAATAAAAAGTGTAGCCTTTTCACCAGTTTGTAATGGAATGCACATATTGTGTTGTATTATGTTTATTTTGGGTTTTCCAACACGCAAACGTGCGCGCTTCCTTATCACGGGTCACTTCCCCGTGTCCGTCCTGTCCTTCAGGTCACATCCCCACCGCGGCCCCCGGCGTCCTCTCTGCTGTTGACGTTGGGGGCCCGTCCACTTCCCCGCCTATCTCGGTCTGATACTGCCCCGCTCAGGATGCCCGCTGTGTGTGTGTGTGTGTGTGTGTGTGTGCTCACGGAAAGTGGTTTCTCACCAGAGCGCGATGTGCACGTTGGTCTGACAGCAGCGGCTGATGCATTGTTGTATTTACGAGGCGTGGGAGAGGGCCGTCTTCCCCCCATCCCTTCCCCTCTCCTCCTACCAGGCTGTTTTACTCCCTCTGTTCCATCTTGTCTGAGATCCCCCCCATACTTCCCACAGGATTCAGGGACCACTTTGTCTCCGCTGAGGACGGATGAAACATCGGCCTTTTGGATGAGTTGCTGAAAAAGGCCCCCCAGATCCTTTCATCCGTTTTTCTGTGTGAAACGGCAAATCCCCCCTGAGCAGGCTGGGGGATGTGAGACAGCGCCGAAGATGGATGAGGCTTTAAAAGAGGGCAAGCGGCGACCTCCGTAGCTGCCCCAGCAGAGCAGATCAGACACACCTCCAGAGCACCGTTCAGACCTCCGCTCCTCCGCATTCCCACATCTGCACAGCATCAGCCGTCCTCACCCCCTCCTCCTCCTCCTCCTCGTTCCCCCGACGGTCCCGAGCAGAATCTGGGACATTTTAAGATAAATTAGAGGGGAGAATTTTAAGGAATTTCTGGCAACCGACCGGCGTTGATGACATCATAAGGGCCAAAGGTTATGTAATTTCGGTGAGTGTGACATAATTCCTTCACTGTTTTTTTATCTGCCTTTCCGATAAGAAGACGTGCTCAGACACGCACCTGAATCACGGAGACCGTTGGAAAAGACAAACAAGCCTTTCTCGGCTTCATCGGTGACGGGCCGGATGACATCATCGCTTGGCCGCCGTCTCCTCGTCCCGTTGACAAGAAGATCCGGGGTGAAAAGTGAAGATGTGAAACCTGGGATTAGGGCCAACAGGTAGCCTGTATGTTTCAAGCCGGATTCTGTCTGTCATGATCTGCTGACTGTTTTCGTGTTTGGTGCCTGGTTTCCAGGCGAAAAACCCCAGGAACAGGCAACAATTGCAGCCAGATTAGAGGAAAGGTTCAATGCAAAAACCCCTACAAGGCACAAATCTGCACCAAAGCTTCTGCCGAGGTGTTTGAAAGCATCGCCGCCTTCAGACAGGACTTTACGGGGGCCACCCGGTGGGTGCTGAGGCTGGGTTCCAATGAAATCCACCACAGCTTCACCTGCTGCACAGATGGAGCGTTGCACTCAACAGCAGCCCCACAGCTCCTTCATCTGCACACAGCTCAGACCCCAGTGGGCCAGGGGAACCGGAGCTTGTCTTTGGGACAGGAAAAGTACCCAGAACCTTTGATAACAAAGTGTCTTTAATGGTTAAATAGGTCCCAAGTGCTCATGTTTTGACAGTAAACTGTATAAAACTAGCATCGTTGTCCAGATACTATAATCTACCCGTTATATTGAATTTGATAATCTGGAGCTGAGTAATGGAGGAGTCATCAGAGATTGATGTGTGTGTGTGTGTGTGTGTGTGTGTGTGTCTGTTACAGTCATTGCTGCTGACTGTTTATGCTCAGCTAACCGTCTGTTCACAGCTGCCTTCGTATGACGACCGTGCAGACGTGAGATCATTGATCGTCTGATTCAGTTCTAGTCAAGTGTGTGTGTGTGTGTGTGTGTGTGTGTGTGTGTGTGTGTGTGTGTGTGTGTTTCGGGAAATGGTTGATTTCGAGTTAGAGGGTTTGTTCCTCTCTTGAGTACTGGTCTTGAACTCCGTCTGTTGTTCAGAGCGAACGGCTGATCTGATGTGAGTGGTTGTTGCCTGAGGTGGTGAGAACTTTTGCCCTGATGGTGTCCAACCAACTGCCTGATATTAACGAACAGACATATTTTAGTTTTATTAATGTTTGAAAAAATAGGTCCTCGTTAGGCAGCAATTTATAGTCCAACTCTTGCATAAGGCAGACTAAGTAGAGCTATAAAAGCGTATTTTTATAGCTCTCAATAAACTGTCCCGTTCATGTAGAAAACATGCAGAAGTTCAGGTGTGCACCATCGCAGGGACCCCTCCACATCTGCCGCGCACACACGGTTGTCAGGCGCTGTGTGTGGACGACCGGCTGGTTTTACACGTTTAGATAAAGTTCAGTTTGCTCTCAAACTTGGTTTTTCTGCAGACGTTGTTTGCAGCCATGTGTTTAAAGGGCTCAGTACAGATGTGTGTGTGTGTGTGTGTGTGTGTGTGTGTGTGTGTGTGTGTGTGTGTGTGTGTGTGTGTGTGCGCTCTTAACTAGAGGCTGTGGATGAGGATTATCTGTAAATTAGAAAGGACCAATCCGGAGTGTGGTTGTGTTTTTCACTTTGTTCATACACACACACACACACACACACACACACACACACACACACACTCTCCAGACAGCGCACAGAAGCTCTGCAGACTGTGTGTTAGAGAACATCTCGATAAGAAAACTGTTTTGAATGAAATTTACATTTCCGGACTGAATTTGCAGACGGTTCTGCCTTCTGGTTTGGGCTGCATCCTTCTTGTTGACTTTTTGTGAAAATAGTTTGTGTTTTTAGTTAATTATCCACCACAAACACACAAATGTGCTTACAGGTCTGATTTTTTTCACGTTTTCCTGTGAAGTCAGGTCTCTCTCCTCCGCACACACCTAATGTTGACAGTAAGCAGTAGGGTGGAATGTTGTACAGACACACACACACACACACACACACACAAGTGCTATCTAGTGTTGAATGTTTGCACTGCTGGGGTCTTGTTACAAGGGGGAGGGGGGTCTAAAACAGTCAACTTTGCCTTTAGGTCTCACATTAAAAGCTTTTTGTGTGAGGATGCGATGATCAACATATTGATCATATCAGTGTTGTAAAATTACCGCTAAACTTGCAAAGATCTCTTATATGTGATATAAATCTGCATAAATGCTTATTTAATTATATTTTCCACTTGCTGTCTGTTAAAAGAGGTCAAGGCTTTATTCATATAGTGATGCACCGCTCCGCTCGGCCGCGTGAAGGGGTGGAAAACGGTGAAATACAAATTGAAAAACAAAACAAAAACATCAGAAACACGAAATGAAACTTTGAGGAAAAGTGTTTAGAGGAAAACAGTTTTATTTTCCGAGTAAGGAGGATGAGGAGAGAAGATGCAGTATGAAAGCAGAGCCGAGTCCTCATGACAGTTCACACAGACCTCCCCTCCTCACATTTATTACTCCTCCACGCTGCCTCTGCACTCCTCCGCTGCCACCACCCTCCCTTTTTATCCCTCCCTCTCTCCTCCCTCCTCCAGGCCAGAAAAGAGGAGTGAGCGACCTGAGAGCTCAGACCAGCCAGCCAGCCAGCCAGCCAGCCAGCCAGCCGGCCGGAGCAGAGCTCACCCAGCTGCTGAGACGGAGGAACCTCCTGACAGCCGAGCAGGCGGCCCCGCCGAGGTAGGTTGGCCGCCGCAGGCCCGGGTGACCTCACCGCTGGGTTTTATGGCGCTTGCGTTGGATGTTTTGTTCCGGGAGCCTCGGAGCCCTTCTTGTTGGGATGTTTCAGACCTTCTTGCAGCTCTAACAGCTGATTTTAGGATTTGAAATTGCCTCGGTTGGAGCTTCCCAGCTGTTCCTGAGCTAAAGGTCAGGCCTTGTCCTTTTTATGACTTACAGGCAGAAGATAAAGTGAGTGAGACATCTGTGCCTGCAGAGCTGATCTGAGGAGGAGCACCCCGGGATGTCAAAGAGGACGCTAAAGGAGCGGTGATAAACCTTCTCAACCCGTGCCCTCTGCAGCCAAACCCCCCCAAACACACACATTCTCCCGCAGACGGACGGATTCTTTCCACAGTCTGGAGCTGATGGAGGCCCCAACCCTGGCTGACATGGGAGACTTGTGTCACCCTCGCCCGTCTTCTCCAGAGGGGGAGACGGTGTGCGCAGCCCTGGCCCGTTACGAGAACACCCTCAGGGACGCCATCAGGGAGATCCACGTGGACGTCAGCGCCTTCAAACTGGGCGTGGAGCGTCGGCTGGAGGAGACGGCCAACCTGAGCGGGCCCCTGGGCCGAGCCGTGCTGCAGCTCCAGCAGGAGAACCGGCAGCTCAGGGGTCAGCTGGAGGCCCTCACGCGACAGGTGGAGCTCCTGGGAGGGATGGCGTGCGAGAGGAACGCCCTCCTTCACAACAGCCACTACCACAATCACAAGAACCACCTGAGCGACATCCAGGAGAACCACGGGGAGGTGAAAGAAGTGGTGTACGGCAAAGGCCAGGCTCACGCCCACAGCCAGGCGCAGCTCCACATCCAGCCCTGCGGCCCGGGCAGCCAGAGCCAGGCTTACAGCAGCCTCGGCGGCCACTGCAGCCGTGCGTGTGCACCCGCCGCCCTCTCGTCCTCCCCTGCGTCCTGCAGCCCCCCCGTGGGCTCCAGGGTGTCCTCCGTGAGCACCGGCCCGGCGTCTGGCACCAGCCCCTCCCCCGCACGCTTCTCCAGCCGCGCCACATTCGCCGTGTCCAGCAAGAGTAACGTGAGTGCTGCTACTCGGGTGCTCCTTCAGCCTGCTTGCACACAATCGTTGAGGTTGTTGTTGTTGTTGTGTAGTAACGTCTGCACGTCCTCCCGGCGGTTGTGTGTCCTCCACCGCTGATGGAGCCGAGAGGTTGCTGTAACGTGTCGCCTCTGGGCCGGTTGGGGGGCAAAAGGAGCCGATTCCTCCTCAGGCCGACTGTAGTTCTGCCGTTTTCATTGTGACCCAACGTGGTAGGAGAAGGAATAAACAGCGGTGGCGGAGGCTTCTGCTCCACGCACTATAATTATCCTGGTTGGGAAAGTGCCCGTGCGGTGCAGCGGCCGTGCGCGATACGTCACACGAGGCAGCGGCCGTGTTGCTGCGGTCGCACGACCGACCTCCGCCGAGACTGCCGGGGGTTCCCGGAGGACGGGAACAGGACGGGATCGGACCCCCGGGGGAGGTGAAGTCAGCATGTTAAGTGTCGGTAAATCAGCACATCCATCCAGACCGGGACGTTTTCATGTTCTGACTTCGCCTAAAACCTCCATGTGGTTCCCGTTAAACCCCGACCCGTCCAATGAAGCCGTTCTAGAAAAAGCCAGAGAAGCGGGAGTCAAGTCTAAACCTGTTATCTTTATTTTATGGAGCGATTCAGCCCAGGGTAACTGGATGTCTCTTCTCTTTGCTGGAAGGCATCTCACCTTTCACCCCACAGGCCTCTGCGGTTCCTAAAACAGACCCACACTCAGGGTCCTGTTTGCTTTTCTGGAAAGATAACATTTTTCCTGATGCCACAGGTATCAGGGCTGCTTTCATACTGACCCATTATGTCATAAATAATGGCGACCAGGCAGCATGTGTTAGCCATTTCTGCGCGATTATCGTCTTGCTGCGGAGGTTTGTTGGAACACACGCTCCGAGAGCAGCCCCCCTGCGTTTGTTGCGTTATTGCCGATGAAACCGAATCTCCTGGCTCGCTGCGTCACTCCGTCCACGTGAGCGGGACGAGTTTTCCTGGAGTTCTCCTGAATGATTGGGTTTTTTAGAGAGGAAGATTTATTCTATCCGTCTAAACATTTAGAAACACAGAGGAGCATTTGCATCCAAGAATTTTCCCAGTTACGTAGCTGCAGCTTCTTTGGACTCAGTTTAATAACAGTTGTTATTACCTGTGGTTTGGGGATTTTTGTCTTATCTGAAAAGGAAAAACCATGTTTATCTTGAACCTCGGTGGTACCTGTTTGTATTTACACCTTAATGGGAAAATGAAAGGAAGGTCGGGTTTGTTGGGTTTGGAAACCTTTGCGTCCAACCTGACCAACAAGGCGGTGTAAGTGTTTATACCCCAACATAGCCTGGATGGCTATTACATGTCAGTCAGCAGGAGATAATGATGACTTTCATTTGGCGTTCATTACCTCGGGTAAACACTGAAACCAAACAGACCTCAGAGGAAGTTATTTGCTTCCATGGAGATCTGTCGTGTTCTGGAAAATATGACCACTCATGTAACCGGAGTGTGTTTGCTAAACGCACCGATAAAATCAAACCAGGCCGGCAAAATATATCTGTTCTGTTTGGTGGCATATTGGTCGTTTTAAATCTAGAATCTAGAATCTCGGCCTTTGGGCAGCAGATTCAGTTTCAGTTTTTCAGACAGATGCAGATAAGATAAGTGCATGCAGGCACATGTAGGCATGATGCAGACGCGCTCACCGATGTGTTATTACCAAACTGTGCGGTGGATACCATCAGGCAGGAATGTGATGGCCTCCGCCGCGGTGCGGGCACAACTGAGCAAGGCTTTTATCTGTGCGCGAAACATGTGTCAGAGCGACGCCTCTGTCGGTCAGGAGGTGAGAGAGAGATGCAGTGGCATGATTTCAAACAGCACGCGCACACACACACACACACACACACAGGGCGCAAACAGCACACACTGCCCAGTTACCGTGGCGACCCACTGCGCCGTCCGTCTTTGAATGAAAATGAACTAAAGCTGGTGGACGACAGTAAATTCATTCCTCCGTTTGAGACTTTTTCCTCGTGCGACTTTCCGACGTCCACGTGATGAGATGCAAGATGGGTGTGGTGTGTGTATCTGTGTGTGCGTCAGCTGTGTGTGGAGACTCTGCAGACGGCAGCTGTTCTGTTTATCACTAAAACACACACACGTTGACAAACGCCGACCTGTCTGTCCGTCCGTCCAGGAGCTCCTCCCTGCCCGGTAGCCCCTCTTTCAGCCTTCCATCCATCCCCCGTTCTCCCCCTCAGGCCCTGGCAACATTCTGAGATTCCTGGTACCAGCCCCCCCCTCCCCTCCCCCTGCGATGGCTATTAATACAGATATAGAAAGCCTTCCCGCTCTCCATCCTGTAAAGAAACAGTCATTCAGAGGCTCAACAGAAGCTCCAGGCACAACCTGGATTCCTGGATATTGCACCCATAATCGATCCCTGTTGTGATGAAGACGTGTAAAGATGATTAGAGGAAGAATATGAGTGGAGGGCACAGCTGAGAGTGTGTGTGTGTGTGTGTGTGTGTGTGTTTTGCAGGGGGGGGTGCTAACAGAGGTATGTGGCCACTCCCTGGCTACCCCTGGCTCTCCTAATGACTTCCAGACAATGGGCCGTGTTCCCGTCATCATCTCTGTGGAAACAGGTTAATAAGTGACCGGCCGGTGGGACAGCTTGCCCCCTCGCTGCCCCCCCCGGGAGCAGTAAGCTTCACTGGAACGCCGCTCCGCTAGATCTCAGTGTGGGAATCATTTCCAATTTCATAAAGCTGCAGTGTTGGAGGAGAACTGGCTGGGTGACACCGGCGGGAGCGGGAGAACCGGGCCCCCGCTGCCCAGACATTACGGCTCCCGTCACAGGAGGGGTCGAGCCACAAATCTGCTCAGGCTGCTTCAGGAAGACGAGGGAGGGCCGATCGCGCTACCTGTCAGTCACCGCCAAGACCAGATCCGTTCAAAATCACCGGAGGAGGGACGGAGCGTGTTTGCTTTCATACCCTGATGAAATTATTCAGAGCCTTGCGGGGACATGGGGGCACCGCCGCAGCGAGGGGGGAAAGCAAACCTTACCCTCCAAACCTAAACCCAGCTGTCGTTTCTAATCATTTGAGGTGGCGTGTTTGATTTATGTGAGGAAAAGTACTCAGAGATCTTATCGGTCCGCAAATAAAGTCAGGGAAGGAAAATACAGGGTACGATTTCAGCCGGATCAGGTGAAGCGTTTACTGTCACCAAAGATCATCTCAGGTGGGACGTTGAGATGTTTTCCATCAGCGTGGTGATGATATGAGGAGCACATGACGTGCTAACTCTTTTAGCAGGAGGTGGACACTCAAGACGGAGGACTCGCTCTCTGTTCAGAGTGAAAAATCAAATGTTCTCAGCGTCCAGAAGAATCGTTTCTCCCGCTCAATTAAAGGTGGCGACAGGCGCGTTCAGGGTCACCTGCTGCTCCTCTTGTCTCAAGTATTGTCCCAGCGTTCAGGCGTAGGACAGGAAGAGGTCCCGGGGGCATGTCTTTCTGCTGAAGACCAGAGCTGCTGCGCTGGCGGAGAAACCTCAGCTGTAATTTAGATTTTATATCCCGTGGCTTCAAAGGCGGCGCGTGTTTTCCGCTCCCAGCCCAAAGTGCTGCTCCCCGACACTCCTCCAGCAGAGAAATTGCAGGCTGCAAGAACCTATTTGAAGAACAGGTGGTCCCACCGGGTCTTTTCTCCACCGAGAGGATTCCTGTTAGGAAATTACAGAGCAGGAGCTCTGTAAAGGAGCTCCTGTCCCTGGAACCATTTCCGAACTCCGAATTTCCCAAAACGATGTTTTCGCCGGCTGAGTTCACATTTTTTGTGATACATTCTGAGCTCCACCATCAATCAGAGGCCTTAAACCTAAATGAGAACACAAGCGCTAGGAGGACGGAAGAATTTCCAAAATAAGGTGCTCCTCCTGAGCCCCCGCGCCTTCGCCAGCCCCCCCCACTGCCCCCCCACCCTCACCACCTTTATTAAAGTGTCAGCGATGAAGACGCCTCTGACGGCTAAACAATGTCTTCAGATCGGACGAGGCCCTCGCCCAGCACCCTCATTCCCCCTCGTGTTTGGGCGCTCGGGTTTCCCCGACTGTCAGATCACATTGTGGCTGCTGCAAACCCTCCAGACGGTGATTTTCCCCCCTCGTCAAAACAGCCAACCAGGGAACAATGGAAGAAAAATCGTTTTCGTCTTTGGTTTCACTTTGGAATCAGTCTCCTTTCTTACAGGATACTGATTAATTATTAGAAGGCTAAAGTACATTTATTATTGTAACTTAAAGGGAAACTCTCTTGAGAGTGTTTTATGTTTTTAGGAGCCTTTCCCAGATACTTTATTGATCCAAGTTTGCGATGCAATGACGTACTTTCTGTGAGTAAGGGATTTGTTGCTCCCCGGAGACAGAAAGGGGGGATTTTGTCTGGAACGGTTATTACGGAGGTGTATCACGTATACTCACCTTTACTGGATCCCTCACTGGATCACACACTCAGCTGGCTGATCCACTTTGAGCCTTTTCATTTCTTCATTCAAAGGTAAACCGTCCTATCTTCTCTCCACCAGCTGCTCCAGGCCTCTTTAATGTCACCGTGATATGAGGCTACTTTTAGCCGCTAATCAGTCAGGAACAAACACTGGGAGACACACGTGTCCACCGCCAGAGGGACAAAAGACCAGTTGGTTTGATTAACAAGAGACTTGATTCCAATTTGGAAGACTTTATGTTGGAAAACAATCACAAATCTAGTTATATGAAATATATCTGGCTCAGATATCCCAGATGTTTTCCAGTAGAATTTTCTGCCTTTTCTGCCTTTTCTGCCTTTTTCTGCGTGTCTTTGTTTCACGCTCTGTGCTGTTGCAGCGTCCACGTAAAACCCCGTCGGACTGCACGTTTAAACGGAGCAAACCGATTTTTATGAGGCTGAAAATCAGCAGCATAAATGAAACTTCCAGTGGTGACAAAACCGCCAGCCAACCGCCACCGCGCCGCATCGCTTCATGCTCTGCCAACAAATAAAGAAGCAAGGCCTCCCGGGAGCCGCAGCCTGGCTGGGCTATCGCGTTTCCCCCTCTGACCCGCCGTGCACGTCTGATGATCTGAGTCCTTAAGCTGGGAAAGCTCCCCCCCCAGAGCCAGACATTCTGCCGTTTGTCTCCCTCCTCCCTCCCTCCACCCTGCCTCGGCCCTCCGCCTTTTTCCCATCATGCCCCACACATCTGACAGTTTATGCGAGCGTCACCTTTTACCTTTACTCTATTCCAGGTGTGTACGCTTCTTTTATGAAACAACTGCTCACACACACTCTTTTTTTTTTTACATCGTTGTAACACAAACACACCCCTTGGCATCAGCATTCCTGCATGGTGAGCTCAGGAAAAAAAACACACACACACTTACAAAAATCTCTGCATTTTTCTACAATCACAGAGCAGAAATGCCTTCAGAGAGAGCAGTATGGCTCCATCTAAATGTGAGACGGGGAGTTTAGGTTCCTTCCCCTACAAAAGACACACCGTCCCCTGCATGGACGTTCAGTTTTCAGCCCCAAAATTGGCCATTTCTTCCAAAATTAGCATTAGCATCTATTACTACAAAGACCTTAAATGCTTTGATTGACCTTTTTACCGGTGATCACTAATGCACCAGTGACCCAAGAGGTCATCCGAGCTTGTCTGGCCCACATGGGAGAGAGTCTGAGAGGTCTCGGCTGTGGGCGGCCATGGCTGTTCCCATTAGCTGGTTGAGGGTCAGGTCACAGAACCACATCTGAGCTAACGAGGTTGACGCTGTTTGACATTTAAATTTGATCCCAATCTCTGCACAAGTGCGTGTGCTCGATCACCTGATACTTCTGGCAGCGTAGCGACCCCCCTCCCTCGCCCACACACCTGCAATTTCCTCACTTATTCGCTTTATTGCTTGAGTAGTGATCATTTAGTGTCTCGCAAATTGGTAAATAATGTCTGAGGTCGGGTCAAGAAGCCCAGATGGGGAGAAGCCGAGAACCTGGATGTTGAGAATTGCTCCAAAGTGACCTAACGGACATCTGGAGTTCTCCTTTCTGCTTTCTTTCCTGCTCAAACTGGAGGAACACGACACCCCGACTGAGATCCAAACACCACATTTTGGTTTATAAATGACTCCGAACGGAGCTCATACGAGTTCACGGGGCCATCGAGTACGACTGGTGGAAACGAATAGCGTCTAATCAGGCCAGCCAATCGATCCCAGATTTAGACCGTAAATTTTAAATATAGACCCGCGTCAGTGGCGTGACATCATCTTCCTTTAAAAGTCATTAGCAGCTGTCGACTGTGTGTTTTCCTCATTTTCAGAGTATTGAGAAAGACGAGCCAATAGAGGTGGACCACGCCCCCACCCATGGCGGCCTGGAGAACGGACACTCGGCCACGACAGGTACAAAGTCGCACTGTGGCTGTACTGGGAGGAAAGCGGGGATGATGTCATCGGTGGTTACGTATGGGCGGAATTAGCTCAGGCTCATAAACTGCAGAGAGAAGAGAGAGTCTTTGTCAACTCCACGGTTTGAACGAGGCTGACGCTACTCTACTTTTATTACATAAAAATCTTTGTCCGACCAGAACCGTCGGCGTTGGCGCACGGAAAGGTCTCCCCACCCACGGGCCTGCGTCAGGAGCACACAGCCCCGGTGGCCACGCCCCACCTGCCCATCACCGCCACCACCAAGGTAGCAGAAATCAAGAGCCCTGGTTTTCCCAGCAGCCCCGCTGGTTCTCCGCCCTCTCCGGTGTCCGAGGAGTCGCCGGGCAGCCAATCAGCTGAGGAACCAGCGCCAGCAGGTGGCTCCTCCCCTCAGCGGCACCGCCCGGTCTCAGCATCAGGATGAGGCGCTGATATTTGTTTCTTTTGTCCGCCAGTTTCCTCCGCCTGGGCTGCTACGCCCGTCAGGCCTCTGGGATCTCCACGCCTTCAAGGTGAGCTCTCCTGAAGACACTTCTGGAGTCAAAGATCTCATTACCAACCAGAGCGCCGCTGATTTTCCACAGAGAGGTTGGATTCCGCTCCTGCCAAATCTGTCACCTACTCCGGCCTGCCGCAGGACCGGTGAGTCCGTGTCTTCTCCTTCTCTCCTTCAAGTCCGTTTTTCTTGACCTTTGTGCGCTGCCCTGCTGCAGAGACGGCCCCAGGTGGGGCGACAGGCGGCGCGAGCTGGTGAGGTCGCAGACTTTGCCGCGCAACATCGGCGCGCAGGCTCGCAGGTCCATCTTCGAGCGGCTGGACGCCGACGCTGGAAACAGGTGAGCCCCCGGAGGACGAAGAAGTCCAGGACGCGTCAACAATGCCGTTGTCTCGGCAGCAGTCGCCCGTTGGCGGTGGACTCCAAACCCAAACTGAAGCGCTCGCAGAGTTTCGGGGTGTCCAGCGCCAGCAGCATCAAGCAGATTCTTCTGGAGTGGTGTCGCTCCAAGACCCTGGGCTACCAGGTGAACCTCATCCACCTTTCTTTTGCGTTCCACTTTGCACATTGCAGCCAACAGCTCCTGCCTTCAGACGTCCTCGGCGCCAGAGTGAAGTCATTTCATGACTGCAGGCGTCAACAGAATCCTTGCTTTTCGTGCTACACAGCATGTTTAGGCTGCCTGCAGGTTTGGATCGGACTTATTTGTTCCAGATTCAGTCGATTCCTCGAGACATTTGCATATAATGCACCTCGCATGTTTCCAATCTGGCTCTGAGCTGAAAGCGGAGAGTAATGGCTGCACCTGGGCTCGAGTCCTCCTGATGGTCCATGTGCCGCTGGCACATTCGGGAGGTGTTCCACTATGTTTAGCGTGAAGAATGGATGCGGAGGAAAATGTGTCTTTGAGCCTCGGCCGGTGACATCTGGTGTGTGTTTGGCAGCAGAGAGATGCTGGTCGGACCAAGTGGAGCTCCAAAGGTGCCGCTGGCGCCCGTCTTTTGTGTGCTAATCCGCCGTTTCTTGGCAGAACATCGACATCCAGAACTTCTCGTCCAGCTGGAGCGATGGGATGGCCTTCTGCGCCCTGGTGCACTCCTTCTTCCCCACCGAGTTTGACTACAGCTCTCTGTCGCCAGCCAACCGCAAACACAACTTTGAGCTGGCCTTCGGAACCGCGGAGTGGGTGACGTTAAAAAGACCATCACCCTCTTCTTCTACATCTGAGGTCACCTGTTCTTATCGCCGCTCTTTCCTGCAGAGCCAAGGCCGGCTGTGACCGGCTGATTGAGGTGGAGGACATGATGATCATGGGTCGTAAACCGGACCCCATGTGTGTTTTCACCTACGTCCAGTCCCTCTACAACCACCTGCGCAAGTTTGAGTGAAACGCGGTCCTCCTCCTCCTCCTCCTCCTCCTCCTCCAAGCCTTTAACCTTCATCCTGGAGGCCCGACTCTGACATTGAGAAGCCTGCACTGCCCCCTCCTGGTGGGTGTGGGTACAGTGGGAAATGCCCACGGACCGTGGGTCGGGGGGGTTAAAGCTGTGATGAAGAGGATGGATTTACACACCAATGTCAGGGCTGTTTCATCAACACGAGCTTCACTGTAAACCAGATTATCACGCTGTGAGATTATACACCCACGTGGACAAGGAAGAAATAAACTGATATATTTCACATATGAAATATTGTGTAATTTAGTATCAAGATTTCTGAAGATTAATTCGTTATTTCAACTCAAATTTACACTATTCTTTAAGCAGAAATAATTCATTAATTCCTAATTCATTTTGATTAATTTTTACTCCATATTGCGTTTATTTTAACATTATTCCCAATTTGAAACCGGTAAATTCAAGTTTTTATTATGATTTACCGAAAGTTCATTTAATTTATCCATCAAATATATTAGGGGAACCGACTGTCAAAAATGGTTTAAAATAACCTTTCATCCAAACATCCCAACAAACGCTCGTTGTTGCTCTTATATTGTGTATTTGTCGGGTAGTCTGGTATAACTTTTTTTTTTTTTTAAATCCAGGATAATGTGCTGGAAAACTAAGCAAAGGCAGCAAAAACCATCTTTTATTGAATTAAACGATAATAACGGCAGCGACCGATAAACAATAACTAACGAGATTTAAAAAATAAAAAATCACGATAATATTTGACAGATTCGGTTCGGTTGGACCTTTTGGACCAGTTAGAAGAGCAGGAGATTTGATGAAGCATCACTGACTGTGATGAGACGCTGATGGGAGGCGGGGGCCACAACCGGGTGGGGGGACTATAAGAAGGGCCCGACATCTGTCAGACCTGCGTGTGGCGTGTGTGAAGGCGTGTGAAGGTGTGTGTTATGGCTCTCTTCGTGGACTCCGACCAGAGAGACTCGATGGATTTGAAAGCGTTTTTCGGAGGACAAGATCGCCGTAAAGGTGAGTTCGCCTCGCCGTTTGCGTCCTTTAATTTAGGATTCCCACGCGTGGCACGGCAATTTGTGAAGTTTAATGAACCATTTAACAAATTACATGGAAAAAAATGCAGTTTGTGACGAGGCGGAATCATTAAATAGAATTTCTGACACCATAAACAGGACATATTGGAAATGTGGTCTACCTCTAAAAGACCTCATTAATGGTTGTAAAAAGACCCGTTTTTACTTCGTTTTCCCTCTTTTCCCTCTCTTGAACCAAGGTGTCTGCGGTGAGGGCGCGCTGTCCTCCCCGGAGCCGGACAGAGCCTCCGGGGTGCTGGAGGGTCAGAGGAAGCGGAAGAGGACCATCTTCAGCCGAGCTCAGCTCTCCAAGCTGGAGCAAGCCTTCGCTGTGACTCCCTACCCGGACATCACGCTGAGAGAGAGCCTGGCCGCGCACACACACCTGCCCGAGAGCAAAATACAGGTGACCCCCGAGTCCATCCTTAGTATCATCAAACACACGGAGATTTGTCCAACTTTGGAATAAAACCTTCTCCAGGTTTGGTTCCAAAACCGAAGAGCCAGAAGCATCAAGACGGGGAGGTACCCAAAGACCCCCCACTCCGTCCTGGGGGGCAGAGGCGTTGTTCCGGCTCCGTCTGGACCTGTGACCTCCGCGTTCCTCACCTCAGCCAACGTGTTCAGGCAGGAGCACAGCCACAGCGGCGAGGAGGCGCCACAGATGTACCCCGACTGGATCCAGGTCTACAGCAACCCCGTGTCTTCTCCGCCATCTTCCTCCGCCCCGCTGGGCTCCTCCTCCAAGCTTTCGGAGTCGCGTCTCTGGGAGGACGAGCAGCAGCAGCAGAACCTGGCACCCCCACTGACCGCTTTCCTCCCTGGCTCCTTCCCTCCCCCCTGCAGCCGGCAGCCCCCCCACCCGTCCTCCAGCCGCTCCTTCCAGAGCTTCAGAACCTTCAAAGCTCCGCCCGGGCCTCATCAGGCCGTCTACGGCGGCGCTGCCGCCGTCGGCGGGGGTCACGCCTCCGTGGACCAGGTGGTCCCCTCCCACCCTCAGCCCATGTACTGGGAGGTCACCCAGGGTCAGGGACACCCCCACGCACAGGTGGGCCCACAGACCTCCATGGGCTACATCTCAGACCTGATCTACAACGCCGCCATCGTCACAAACTTCCTGGAATTCTGAAGAGTTGGAGCCTAAACCTCATTCCTGTTTTCATCACTTTGTTCCTCAGACGACTGTAAACGTTTTTTTACCCCACGTAAAGTTATCGTGTGTTATTTCACGCAGGGTTAAAGGTCACGTGCACTCGTTCTCAGATTGAACTGTGACTTCTTTAATGCTACGACCTCGCTGGTATTATCTTTCAAAACATCCCGATTAAAATGATTCCTTGCGGTCAGGAATAATCATTTTCCGAGTCAAAATATATTTTTGTGTTTCATCCTGAGGGTTACGCGGACGGCGGGAAGGGAGGGAAAAATAAGAAGTAAATTAAAAGCTGGAGCTCAAGGGTCTATCAGCTTACAGGCTTTGGATTTAAGTTCTGAAATATTACATGAGCGCTATGATACAGAGAGCAAGATGACGGACAGCCGTGCACGCTGCTCACAGACCTCTGCATATCATAATCATCTCTAGAACCAAATCATCTTTCAATAAACCCTTAATCCGGGTGTCAAATCTCGGATCTTTGGAAGATACTTTTTTGTTTCCGCGTGTAGTTACATCTTTTAATCTGTGCGCTGATACGAGACCGAATGAGAACAGAACTACAAAAAATACCTTTATATCTGCAAAAGGGATCACATAAATGACCCCATGGGATGTTTTTTAGATAAAATTAATTCTGATATTATTCCCGGGGTGGCTTCATGTATGGCTTCTTAAACAGATCTGTTTCCACATCTGTCAGGAAGGAAATCATGGAAAAATGGTCAAAACAAGCCCAGACAAGCATTAAAGACCGTAAATAGACTCAAAAAAGTCTTCTAAAATTGTGACATTCATTTCTATTTATTCCTCTGTCACAGTTATTCCAGAACAGCCTTAAATCTTCATCTTTTTAGTCCACTGAGTAGAACAAACCATCCTCAAGCTTGTACGGGGGGGTCGGGTTTATTAAATTAGACATTTGTTACAGAGCACAAAAAAAGATTACAAGCAAATAAACATTCAAATGTACAAAATAAACCAAAGAGGAGCAAAAAGATGCACATTTGCAAAAACCCGCTGTTTCTAGAGTTCTCCGAGTTCTCCCTCCATGGTCCGAACCAGCACGTAGAGCTCAGCAAGGCCGACGACGGACGCCGCGATCACGGCTGCCAGAACCCGCTGAAAAGAGAGGAGGAGCTTTAGCACCGAGGTCCTGACGGGAAGCACACAGAGAACCTGGAAAAACCTACCGCTGCCGTGTCAGAGAACAGATACTGACTTCCTATATAGGAACAGGCGAACGCCGCAGCCACGGTAACCAGGAAGTTGAATATGGTCACCACCACCGCTTTGACTGATCGCACTGGACAAAAAGAGGTCAGTCCACGGTGAGACAAGCACGCCTGGCTTCTGGAACGGTCAAAAGCCTCAACAAACTCTTGTTTGTTATCAGTTCCAGAATGGGGGCCAACCTTGCTGGCCGATTTCTGCCAACGTTCCACTGCGGCTGATTTCCTGGAGATCAAATGAAATTTCACACTATTAAATGCCGAAAGTCCCTCTTCAACGGATTAAAGGTGTTGGTACTAATCAGGGGAACCACACCTGAGTGTTGACATTGCGGGTGATTTTTTTGTATTCCTCGTTGGCAAGTTTGGCTTTGATTCTCTCCAGACGCGCCACAAGCTCAGGGTTCTACGGCAGAATGGAAAAGTTGCCATTTGACTGGAGATACTTGCAGATTTTACCAGGCCTGCAGCTAAATAGCGGAGGGATGCAGATCATTTATGGCGTGATGATCTGCACAGTTAGTTCCAACTGGTGAGACACCTCTTTCCCCACCTTCTAGAATAGCAAACTGTGCATTTGAATGTTTTTTTACTTACTCTGGGAGGTTTCACATACTCCGGCAGATGCAGGCTGCTGTCCTCCAGGAGCTCATGGAGGTAGAAAGGATGCCCTAGGATCAAAAACAAGGACTTAGACATTTTTTGTAATTCTGACTCGGCATCGGTACTCCCTACCTTCCTCCTGGAGGAACTGTTTCAGGTTCCTGGCTGTGCTGAAGGGCAGCGTCGTCGGTTCTGTTTTATCGAGAATCTCCTTCAGTTCTTCCCTCAACCGCGGAGGAAGAGCCGAGTCTGTCCTTTCTAATAACCGCGTCACCTTATTTCTGAATTTATCTCCGACGACAAACGCTGTGGCCATTATGGAGCGCGTTTTCGTAGGAAAATACGGAACACAAGTTTTGTTATTTGCAATATTATTACACGTCAACGCTTTAGTAACTAACAACTCGGTTAAATATATGGAATACAGTAGGCGGCCATATTGTCTCTAACTCGTGACACGATGACGTCTGTGCTCACGTGACTATCTTAAGCGAAACGAAAAAGAATAAACTTTTATTAAGTTGGTGTCTATAATGGGGAATAATTAGCTTAAATTTATATTTTAAATATAATAATTAAATGTCTTTTGGTACAGCATAAAGCTCCGCCACTTTTCAAGTGTACCTAATAAAGATTTATGTTGGGGAACAAAATAAGGGTAATAGAAGCTGCAGAAGCCTACATTTATTCTTAAAATTACAATTGCTCGCATATTTTTCTTCAAAAACGGTGAGATTTGTAATTTGTGCGCAACGGGCTAAACGTTTGGAACGTCGTTCGTTCTCAAATATACGACCCGAGTTGTTCCTTGAACGCAACACAGAACCAAGCAAACGTGACAGTCCAAAAAAGATGGCGGCCTGCGCACTTAGCCGAGGTTTGTTAAGCATTGTCAGTAAATACAACAGAAGACAGATTCACAGAGTACTGAGTATAGCTGACAGCAACAGTGTATTTGAGGTGAACCGACCGCCTTTACAATGTCAAGCGTGTGGACTGTCCGGTGGTGTGCAGCTGAGAAGGTTCATGTCGTCACGGTAAGAGACGTCCCCTAACAATGCTAACGATGCTAAAGACTTTTGCTAACTATACGCTCTTTACGTCTACAATATGTCGATGTTTATTGATCACATCTCTCGTAGCGGCACCCGCGTTATGACAAATGTTTACAAGTCCGTGACGAGGGAACCAGAATGCCTCTGTCCTCTGCTTTTAGCGGCCGGGCTGAGGAACACCTGGCCCGGGGGGCCGCTCCATGTCGGGGGGCCGGTGCATGCTAACCGTAACCGACTGCACTTTGTTAGCATCGACTGTTTAAACACCATCCCTTTTCACACTAAAGATAGAACAACGGTAGTTTTTAGCATGCTGGCAAAATGCTCAGAGTATTATATAAAAAGTAAAGCGTGTACATGCTTTCATTCAAGACTGAAAGTAATTTTTTTATTGTTCGTATGGGTTAATCTGTTGTTCCAACCATCAAAATGTATTTGGGACATAAATTATGTGTTTATATTTGTAAAACTGATGTCCTCCTCCAGGCCTGTACACATAGATCACCCCTGGAATGTGTTCCATATAAATTAATCGACTGGCTGAGTCGATACATGTTGGTTCTTATCAAACATTCTTTCTAAATCGACTACAAACTAGTTATTTTCTTTTGTTTGTTCACCTGTCGCCGCTCAAATTCGACCACGGTTGAGTTTGACAGCGTTGAACAGACGCAGAGATGCTGGTAAACTGGTTTCGGCTTGAAACATTTAATCAGGAGGTATTATTTTAACACCCGATTAAATAAACAAGAAGAAAATGAATAAAACTTACAGCCTAATATTAAATCCACCTCATTAATCCCCCACGCTTCGTCCCTGGTCCAAAGATTAGCTTCGCCCTGTACGCAGGAGTGTGTGTTATTTATTAGGAGCGACCAGCTGTTGTTGTGTCAGTAACCTGTCCTATACGTGTGTGTGTGTGTGTCTGTGTGTGTTTTTGCAAGAGCATTGAGTTGAGGTCAAACAATATTTCTCTTGTTGACAGAAAAGTGGAGGTGTTTTATTCAATCTTGTCAAAGTTGTGATTACATCTGAAAAGAAGAGGCTAAGCAGGATTTGGGCTCCTGGGATGAACGTTAATCATCTCTGTGGGATGAAAAATCCTGCTGCTCCTCTTCAGAAGTGGGAGACATCTCGTCCAATCTCCGTTCCCTTTTTCCCCCTGAAAAACCAACATGTTTTGCTGTCCGTTGTCATCTTTTGGTTGACGTTCCACGCCGCGCGTTGTCACGTGTTTCTGGCAGGAACAGACCTGAGGGGAAGGTTCTGGAGACGGTGGGAGTGTTTGAAGCTGTGAAGCAGCACGGAAAGTATGAAACGGGACAGGTAAGACTCCCTGAAACCACAGAGACTCCCTCTTCTCCTGTTTAAAAGTCATTTGAGGTAATTTTGCGCGGCGCTGTCGTGCGTTTGCACCACCTGGTGGGTTTTGAAGGCTCTGATGGAGCCGTCGGAATGTCCCGCTAATGCGCAGCGTGATCCTGTAATCCAGGGGCTGTAATCTCATCTCATTCATCCCCTCATTTACAATCTCATTCCAGTGGTGATTTCTCCCTGTTGTTGTCCTCAGCTGTTCCTCCACAGCGTGTTTGGCTACAGAGGCATCGTCTTGTTTCCGTGGCACGCCCGCCTCTACGACAGAGACATCACGCCACCCGTGTCTGACAGGTGACCCTCCGCTCCGCTCCTCTCCTCCCACAAACACTGGTTTTCCGCTCTGAACGGTGTAAGGACGAAGGGCCTTTCTCGCCGTAGCAAACGGGAGCCTCCCGGAGCCCACGGCTCTAAGGAGGTGAAGGGGAAGACCCACACCTACTACCAGGTCCTGATCGACACCAGGGACTGTCCTCATATCGTGAGTGGTCACCCGCTGCCTTGGCTGGCTCGTCTGGACGGGTGAGGCGGTGTTTCAGTGACGGCTGGCTTGTTGTTCAGTCTCAGCGCTCCCAGACCGAAGCGGTGACGTTCCTGGCCAACCACGACGACAGCCGAGCCCTCTACGCCATCCCAGGTGTGCGGCCACGCCCTCCCCCGTGGGCGTCCTTCCTTCAGCTTTGCTGACGTCCTTTTCTGTGGACCAGGTCTGGATTACGTGAGCCACGAGGACATCCTGCCGTACAACTCCGCGGAGCAGGTCCCCATCCAGCACGAGCTCTTTGAGCGCTTCCTCCTGTACAACCCTGCTAAATGTGAGCGCAGCTCCGCCCTCCCCGCCGCAGCTACTCCTTTATTTCGCTGATCTCCGGGCCTTCTCTCTGTTCCGCAGCTCCTCCGTTCACAGCCAGAGACACCCTGAAGGCGTGGCAGGAGAAGAACCACCCCTGGCTGGAGCTGTCGGACGTCCACAGGGAGACCACGGAGAACATCCGCGTCACCGTCATCCCCTTCTACATGGGCATGAGGGTGCGTCGGCCAGCCGACTCTGGAACCTTCTCTCCTTCCTGTCTGTGAACTTACGCTCTAACCCTTCCTTTGTTCTCAGGAGGCTCAGAACTCTCACGTTTACTGGGTGAGTAGCATTTTCCCCTCACGTGAGCCGGTGGGGGATCCCCTCACGTGCCGTAAACACGGCGGCGTTCTCTTCCCCGCAGTGGCGGTACTGCATTCGCCTGGAGAACATGGGCAGCGAGGTGGTGCAGCTGAGGGAGAGGCACTGGAGGATCTTCAGCCTGTCAGGGACCCTGGAAACCGTCCGTGGACGAGGGGTGGTCGGCAGGGTGAGGTCCAACCACCCCCACTTCTACTGGATCCAGGTCTGCTGTAACCTCGTCACCTGTTCTTTGTCTCAGGAGCCGGTTTTATCTAAAGAGCAACCAGCGTTCCAGTACAGCAGCCACGTGTCCTTACAGGCCCCGAGTGGACACATGTGGTGGGTTTACTGCTTCCCCCCGTTCCGTCGGGCGGTTTAGTGTAAATATTCTGCAGCATCCGTCACTGTTACATTTGTGTTCAGGGGGACGTTCCGTATCGAAAGAACCGACGGTTCCCACTTTGACGTGCGCATTCCTCCCTTCTCCCTGGAGAGCAACAAAGATGACAAAGCGCCCCCCGCTGGCTACTCCTTCTAAGGGCCTCTATCCCGACCTCTGGTCGTCTTCTCTGTTCCCTTCCTCCCTGGGTTGTTCCGTACACTCAAAACACGGGTGAAACAGGTCATTTTCCTCTCTCCCTGGGGGCCCTGTGACGTGCAGCGAGCGTGCACGGCTCTAGCGGAGAGGTTGGGTTTGCAACCGAGCACCGGCATCCATCAAAGTTTGTTTTAGGTGACCTATTTCTTGCAGGGCCATTAAATATATATAAACTACGATGTGACATCTTATCTGGGCCATATTTTTGTCATATTTTGAAGAATTTGAGCATCAGATCTATTTTTAAAAGACATAATGGCAGGGAGACTGAAAACTACCAGTTCAAGACTCTCCTAGCTAAGGTCAGTGGGGAGTCAGACGCTCAGTTTGGAAAATGTTGACTGCCGTCGTTGCTTTACGCTCTTTAAAGCCAAAATGAAGTATTGAGCTGTAGCTACATGCATGTAGTTTATTTTATTTAAGGGTTAAAGTGAGACTGGCTGAAAAATCCCTGCTAACGTGAAAAAGATGAACCTATGTCAGTTTGACTAAGCGATCTGACGCAAATGCAATGGTTAAGTACTACTGTAAATAGTAAATAAATATAACTTTTGAAAAAATATTACAGTGTGCCTTTTTCCCCCCCAAAAAACAACAATAATAGAAGTTTTTAGTGTCTGAAATTGATCTCAATGTAAAATGGTGTAATTCTAAATACCACCGCCAGAGGTCAGCCCCGCACAACTTGCAAAAACCTTTACGTTTTCCCAGTTAAAATTCTTTATTTTTTAGGTTTAATTCTACATTCCTGAGCCTACTCATATACCCTCCTCATATCTTTATGGCTTTATATATCACCTTTAATCGGTGGGATTTTATTTTGTCAAAGATAAAAACTCTAAAATGACAATGATGTAGCTGCCCGTGCTACTCGTGCTGATCCCGCACTTTTATTCAATTATTTCTTCTATTTCGTATCGGGTTTATTAGTCCGGAGCACGTGTGTGTGTGTGTGTGTGTGTGTGCATTAGTGTCAGGTGAACCTCGACGTGAATATTAAATGGACCCACTAATTGAATGAAAGCTGGTGCACCGCCTTGCGAGAGGATGCAGCTCCCCTCCTTTCCTCCCTCCTCTGCTCCCCTCTCCTCCCCTCCCCTCCCCTCGCTTCTCCTCCCCTCGGAGGACTTGCGCTCGCGCGCACGCGCCGCGCGGCCCCGTGCACTTGGACAGCGGCTGGTCTCCATAATTCCGCCCCGGCGAGGGAACACCCCGCTCTCCTCTGCTGCCAGGCGTCGGAGCTGCAGACGAGGCGGAGTTGCGGAGCCCGGCGCCGACGCGGATCTTCTCTGGCCCGCAGATGAGGGGCCGACCTCGGGCAAGGACGGACGCAGCGCTGGCGGCAGGTCGTGCGTGACTCCGGGGGGCGGACAGGGCAGAGACAGGGACGCGGAGACGTAAACATTGCCATGCCCGGGTCCAGGCAGCGCGTCGTGTCCGCGTCCTGCTCGTCCTCCGCGCCGGGACAGCGACCCGGGCTGTAGCGCGCAGCGGGGACAGGACGGCGCCGAGGCGGGGGCGAACCTTCTGCAGACGCGGGGAAGTTGTGTTCGGGATAGGAGGCTGCGGCGGGGCCCCTGCGTGCGCTGGGGATCCTGCGTCCTGATTGGCGGGTCCGTGAAATCCGGCCATGCTGCAGGCAGCATCCTCCGACCTGTTCCCGACCTGAGCTCCAGCGTCCCCCGCAGCAGAGCGCCGCTTCCAGCTCCTGGAGTAGTTTGGACTTTTCCCCCTGAAACATCTGCTTCCACGAGGAGCTTGAACTCAGATGTGATCCGCTGTGAACATTAACCGATCAAAGTGGATCCCCCCACCCACCCGGCCAGAACCAGTCTCGTTCCAGGTCCGATCCCGCCGGCCCCATGGGAGCCAAGCAGACCAAAGGCCAGGAGCCCGCAGGAGCCAGCCCCCAGCACGGCTGGAAGCGGACGCCCACCAAGGAGCGGGGCGACATCCTGGCGTCCCTCGTGCTGAAACCGGGGGAGCGTCTGAGCCGAGGAGGGCCGCCGCCGCCGCCGTACCAGCGCCGCATCAGCATGATCCAGGAGATGATGCTGATGGCCAAGCAGGGCAAGCAGGACGAGGCCACCGAGATGCTCAAGACCCTCCGACAGGTAGCCGCCGCTCCGGGAAAAGTCCTCCGGTTTGTGCTCGGAACCCGGCAATGTGGCAGAAGAGCCACCGGTTGAACAGGAGGGGGTTTTGAGGATGTGGAGAGGGAGGCGAGATCTGCACACAGCAGGGGGTAAAAGAGAAGAAAGTCCATCTGGGGATGGAAGTGATGAAGCGAGGGAGCGGCTGGAAGAGATAACAAAGGAGGAGAGGGATTGATGGGCTTTCATCGCCACCGAGAGTTTGGGATCAAATCCATATGGTGCCAGAATTCAATTATCATCCTATGACTCAGCCTCAGGGAGCAGAGCCTCCGCACACACACACACACACACACACACACACACGCATGGTTCATTGTCTAGCTGTGGAGGTGTACATCTGTCCCTCTGGTACTGTGATCGTTCTCCAATCAGCCCCGTGTAGATGGTTGATCCAAGAGAGAAGAAGAAGAAGAAGAAGACGACATTTGTTTTGAGAGTGTGTGTTTGTGTCTTCCTGCCAATCATGTGACGTCTGTTCACAGTTCCCAGTTGCTACTCTCCAGCTCTGACGCTGTGTTTGATGGCGGGCTGGGGTCAGCTCCCCTGACCCCTGAGGTCAAAGGTTAAAGGAAACGTAGGTTAGCCTGATGCACCGGCGAGGGATGTTGTTTTTCCTCCCTCTGTTAGCATGTCCGGAGCTAGCGGCAGCTCAGCGTTGAAAAATAAGGTCATAATTATCTGATTTGGTTTGATTGTATCCAAGGTGGAGAGAGTCTGGAGGAGGTCTGGCTCTTCCAGGAAATCTGTGGGTGAAAAATATGAAACGAAACTGTTTTTTCCCCTTAAATCCACTGATGAGAGCAGAATTTAACAGCCCGTTTATATTAACACGGAAACTCTGCTGACAATCTGGCCCGGAAGAGCAGCCAATTACACAAAAATCAAGTTTTAGCTTTAAGAGATGCTCAAGGATTAATGAGACTGCCAGAAAAGATGGAAAGATGGTCCTGGGGAAGAAAGGAGAAGAGTTTAAAAAAAGCTAGTTGGTAAAAGCTGCTTTCCAAGGTTCTTCCCGGGGTTGCCCGGAAACGGCAGTAACGGCTGCGGGCTGAGAACAGTCATTGATTAATCAGGCCAGAGCTCTGTTAGGAGCTAATGGGGAGTCCACCATGTTAATCACCACCTTTCAATCAAGCCAGAAATACAATTTAAATCGCTCCTGCTCCTCCTGCAGGGTTTCACCTCAGTTGTCGTTAACTATGTGTGTGTGCCGCCCACGTTTGTGTGTGTGTGTTTGCAGGTGACTGCATCTTTTCTAATACCACCAAACTCCAAAAAGTCTGGCTCAGAACTTTCAAATCTCAGTAACGATCCGCCTGAACGAGGCGGTTTTGGCCCTTTATCTGGCTGTCGTGAGGCCTAAACCTCCGCCAGACCCCCGTTCTGAGGTTCTCTGGTTCTGTTTCAAAGCCTCCTCGTTGTGAACGGGTTAATTCTCATCCCTTCACCTGTTTGGGTTCAGACGAGCTCCGGCTAAAAGCTTAGCGTCTGCTTTCCTCTGATCTGTTAGCGTAGCGGCTCCCCTCCTCTTCCCAAGCTTCAGTCTGCCTCGTCCTCACATGCTGGAATTATCTCTGCTGCTTCAGATGTTTTTTCTCTCCTTTTTTTTTTAACAGCAGGTGCTTTTATTTCTTTTTTTAATCCAACCTTCACGTGGCGCGCGTCGCACAAAAGCAACCAATCACGTGTCTCCGCCGTCAGACGACGGCAAAAAACAGCGCAGATTCGCAGCTTTCTGCCCTCCGCCGGCAGCAGACTCATACGCGCGCGCGCGTGTGTGTGTGTGTGTGTGTGTGAGTGAGTGTGAGTGAGTGTGTGTCACTCCGGCAAAGCTCCTGCCATTATTCACGTCTCCTCCAATGCAAAGCAGGCTGCTCGGAGAACCTGGGTGAGTCATTCTCCTCTGTAAAAGCCCCAGCGTCGCTCTCATCTCCCCCCGTCGCCACTTAACTGGCTGCGAATTGCGGCCACAAACAAACACATCAAATATATCTGCAGGCACCTTCCCACCGGAACGCGTTCTGCTGGAAAATGTCTAAAACCCGGCGGGATGAGGAGAGAAAGCAGCGATGCGGAGACAGAAAGGGCCCGTTACGCAACGTGGGTCCAGTGTGGGGTGAGACCGTGTCTGATTTATCCTGCTGGAAGCGTTGGTATGGTTTTAGAGCAATTTCAGTAAAAGGCAGCACAAAATGTGCAGCTGCTGTGGCTGTTGACAGCATTAAAGCCGCTGTTCCAGGACTGGAACAGCGGGAAGATTCCATGGTTTCAAAGCCTCTTCGAGGAGGAGTTCTGGACTGGGAGCCGGAGGCCTCGTAGGAGCAGATGCCCCCGTCGCCGTGGTCTGTCGGTGGTCAGACTCCTTCCGCGTTAGGATATGGAAGAGGGGAACATTCCCAAACAGACGGGGCTCTTTGGGTGGGGCTGGGTTACTTCCACCGGGACGGCCTCCGCACGTGGAGCTCCGCCAGCAGGTTCATGCACCGTCGGCGCTCCAGGAGCTCGAGATGTGAAACATGGGATGTTTCCACCTTCGGAGTCAGACCACAGAGACCGTGAACATCAGCTTTGATTTCAAGCTTGAGGAGTTTACGAAGCATGATTCCAGTTGTGTGTTAGCGCTCAAGGAAGGAAAAGTGTGAAAATCAACACTTAATACCTCCAAAAATGGGAAAAATACAAGTCTCTGTTGCCTCTGGGAATCTAAATGTTGCATTTGTGTGTGTGTGTGTGTGTGTGTGTGTGTGTCGATGTGTGTGTGTGATGTGTAGGACCTGGTACGCCAGCTTCAGAAACCTGGTGGACCCGATCACACACGACCTGATTATCAGCCTGGCACGATACGTCCACTGCCCCAAGACGGTAGGACACACACACACACACACACACACACACACACACACACACACACACACAGAGCTGATGATCTCAGTCGTTTCTTCAGACACGCTGAGGATGTGGAAGGGCTCGTGGCTTGTTTGTCCACAGAGGTAAAGAGCGCCACGCCAGATGATGAATAATAGAGGAAGGAGGGATGAGTGATGGTAAAAATAAAAGCAATTAAAAGCCCAGATGTGTAACAGCAGCAGGGTAAAATGTGCTGATCTTCTTTCCTCTGTGTCGTCTGGGTTACACTTTTATATCTGCAATCTATAGTTCAGAGGTGGCTCCATACATTTATAAATAATATACATTTCCAGACCTGAATGAAAGTGATCAGACTTTAGACCTCATCGTTGTCAGCGTTATTAATACGTTTCTCAGAATTCTGAGGCCGGATTCCTCAGGAAGCTCCTGGCACCAAAGTAAGCTAGAGGAAATCGATGGAGAGGTTTTGTTTTTGGTGAGCAGCAAGAGGCCGACGAGAATAGAACAAGAAGGACAGAAGCAGCAGAGGTGCTGCTGATATATGAGCAGAGAGAAACCAGCAGCCATCTTCAGGGCAGATGGAAGAAGAGCCGTTTGTCCTCTTCCTCTTCATCTGCTGCCTTTTATCAGTCTGATAATCTGGATGTTGGGTAGCCAGACGAGCTGGGATCAGCACCAGAACCCCCGACCCTGGGAGCATATTCCCCATATGGCCTCGACGCAAGTTGCATTCGCACCACCGTCAGAACAAGTTCTGCAAGCTGAGCCCAACGACAGCAACGCGGCAGCAGTGAAGATAATACCGAAATATGCCGGGACAGTTCAAAAGTGATGACAACTGTCATAATCCACCGTAGTATTTATTAGTCGCCGCTCTCCTGTAGCGTATCCAGACGTCGGTGTCCATGGAGACAGAGTTTACATCCAGTCGCAGCAGCAGGCAAAGTGGTTTAGTCTGGAAGATAAGAGCTCCAGCTCTGGTTCTGAGGTAAACCGGGGGAACGGTCTGGTGTGTGGAGGTCGGGCCGCGACGTAATGGTCGGATTTGGGCCACGCGGACTTCATCTTTAGGTTATTCCATGAGGAAGATGGAGGGATGAAGCAGAGAGATAAGAGCGAGAGAGAGTGAGACAGCGAGCAGAGAGGTCATGTGTTCTCTGGAGACTGTAAAGATTCGTAGATGTGTTCTGCCTCATTAATGGATGAGGAGAGAGAGAGAGAGGGAGAGAGGAAAGGGTGGGGAGCTGGCGAAGCGGGGGAACAGAAAGAAAATGAAAGGATGATGGCGGGAAGGAACGAGAGCTAGGCGCTCCACCCGCCCTTCGCCCCTGGATGCCAGCGATCCCCCTGTTAGCTTCAGATTAAGAGATGCATGCCTGCGTTTACTTACATTACCAGCAATCAATACAAAACACATCAAAACCCTCCAGCAGGAGACTGATTAAAAGCAGCCACCACGGTTTTTAGCCCAGCATTTCTCAAGGAAACAAACGAGCCATTAAACCTCCATTTTTTTAAATGTATTTAATCATTTTAACTTGGGGAGCAGAGTCTAACTTACAGGCTAGCTTGTTGGAAGGTAATTGTTTTGCCGTCCACCTGCGGTGCTTCACCAGCCTGTGCTGATATTCTCGCCATCTGTTGGGGACGGAACATCACGCCAAAGAGGCCTCACTCGGGACAGAACGCTTGAATATGGATGGCGGTCTGACACACTAGCATGCTAACTAGCGTCAGGTTTCACACTCCAGCAGACAGAAACGATCGAAGCAGCGTGACGTTTGTTTCAGGCATCCTGACAAATCAGATCCAAACGAAGGTAAAAATAACTGAGAGAATAAGTGAACTCGTTCTGGGTTCAGCTGGTGTTTTGTGTTTGTGGTGGACAGGAGGGCGACTCTCTGGGAGCGATGGAGAAGGTCTGTCGACAGCTGACGTATCACCTCAGTCCCCACTCGCAGTGGAGGAGACAGGGCCTGCTCAAGAGGAAACCTCAGGCCTGGTGAGTGTGTGTGTGTGTGTGTGTTTTTGTTATCCCAGTGTGTCACCAGTGTGTCATCATCTGCTGCGAAAAAAAATCCGCTTCTCTCTATTTTCTCACTCCCTTGTGCAGACTTTACATCACATTAAATTTATTCTCCATGACAACGCCATTTAAATTTTTATCGCAGCAAATTAAATATGAAATGAATCATATAAATCATTAAACCAAAGAATAATGTCTGATTTCTAAATCTGAGCATCCCAGTGGGAGCAGATGGTGGAAAACCACCCAGGACAGGTTGGATTCCCACTGCTGAGGAGCATCACGAGGAGCTCCTGACCCCAATCAAAGAGAAAGCCCAGCGAGGGTAAACGGGCGTTTGTCAGGGCTTAAACGAGACTCAAACAATTACTGCTAAAACACTCGCTCACTTAGAAGTTAATGATAACTGGAGACAGAATTGAAACCAGCGTCGTCCAACTGGGGCTTCGGATTTAATTAAGGCCTGGATGCAGCCTTGGTTCCTCTCTGAATCTGCGGTCGTGTTGACAAAAGGTCACTGTTTCCTCAGAGTCTCGGAGAGAGGATGAGATCGAATCACCTTTTTCTGTAATGATTTCCACATTAGACGCACACACACAGGAGAGTGGAAGCGACTTTTCAGCATTATCATATTAGCTCTTTCTGAAAAATCCTTCTAAATGGATGAAAACAATCAGGAAATGGTGCGCTGGCTGCTCACACTCGGGTTTGCATACCCAAACCTGGGTCAAAAGGCTCTGGAGCACCGTTCAGGCTGGATTTAAGTCCCAAGGAGGTGGAGCGGTAATGTGACCCACCAGGAGCAGTGCTTTTATTCCCCTAAACACAAGTGTGCTTCAATTGGAGGAAAATTGAAGCATTTCCTCCTTCAACAGCTTTGCCGTTCTTCCTGAACTTCCCTCCGGCCGTTGGCGGTCGGGCGAAGAGCACACTTCACGCGGAGTGTGATTAGCAGTTGCTGCTGCTGAACGGGGGGAGCAGGAACATGAGTCAGCCGGGGCGTGCAGGCAAGCCCGTCTTTGTCTTTCCAAGACGTGCAGTCGGGGAAAGACAGGATTAAGAGGGCTTTCTGTTGGGAGTCTGGCTGCAAACAAGGGCCCCTTTCAGCCTGAAGTCAGGCAGCTGAACGCACCGCGCCGCGCCGCAGCCGACGGTCTTTGGTCTCCAGCTGGAGGGTTACGCCTGCAGGGATCGTCCGGGTTCCTCCCGCCGTCGTTTGAATAGCAAAGGGATTTTTTTTGAAGAACATCACTCTAGTAAAACCAGACCTCCTCCTCGACCATCACAAACACACAAGTTCTTAATGGTTCGACCTCTGACCCCCGTCTGACCCTACACACACAAATAGCTGTCTGCTATCTCTGCTCCTCTGGCATCGCTCCGACTGGTTTACTGGCTGCCTCCCACCAGCAGCCCGGCAGGCCAAGGAGGGAACGGCCTGTTCTGGAATCCTCAGAGACGTGAGGAACCTGCCTGACCTGGCTATTAGCCAGAGGGAGAAATCCCCACCGCGGCTGTTTGGCAGCCTTAAGAAGGCATTGATTTGCAATCTGGAGCCTTCCAGATCCAATCATCTCCCGGGCTCGTCTTTAAACCCGTCAGGAAGGAAACACCGCAGCGGGAGATTGACAGTCTGCTTTGACATGTGGGAGACAACGTGCTAACACAGCAGAAGACGCGCTAAAGCAGAGCAGCGGAAGCTAGCATAACTGCAGAAGACCCCTTCACACTTGCAAAGATAAGCTAAAGATATCCCAAAATGGAATCAGTGATTAGCGCCATAGATGTGTTAATTCAGGAAGTGTGTATTCCGCTTGATTTGATGCTCTGGCTTCACCTTTCCTCTAGTTTGCTCACCTTTCCTCCACACAGTGACTGGTGAAAAGACTCCCTCGTGTCTATTATTGCTCAGCTGATTTGTCTGCAGCCCTGTTTGATGGGTTGACGCGCAGCTTTCTTCATGGACAGGCTGTTTCATTCCTCTTGAATGATCCACAAAGCAGGCAGTCCTGTTTTATTGTGCACATAAAAGGCAGCTTTTCATTTTATTACTGATGATTTCCCCCCACTTTGAATAGATCCGTTCCCTTTTTTCTTGGCAGTGTTTTGAATCCGTCCTACTGGCTTCCCTTGGAAGCTCAAATCAAAAAGTTCACCTCACTCTCCAGTTCTAATTGCAGAGAAGCGCTCGGTTTAAGTTTTTTTTATCATCGAGGATTCTTTCTCCCAGGTTAGTCCAAAGCTTTTTGCTTCGATGAAGAAAAAGGCCTGAAAAACCTGCTTCCTCGGGCCTCTGCTGGTTCGACAATAACCGTGTTTTCACACTGACGCCAACGGGAAAACAATAAAAGTCCCGTTTCCAAAAATATATGAGATGATGTCAGAACCTTCAGTGATGCTGCGCCAGTACAAGATGGTGAAAAATCCAGCAAAAAGAGCGACTCCGACAGGAGTTTGGTGGTGTAAATGTAATGATCTGAGCTAGCAGGGCACAGAGAGCGCGTGTGTGAGGCAGCACCTCTTCCACCACCCTTCAGAAAGGTGACACTGACCTTATAAAACCAGAAAATACTCACGTGATGTGAATGCAAATTTAAATGTGACCTTTGTCCGTGTCGGTCCTGAGCACAAAGCTCGCTGCTGTACGGTGACGGAGAGGTGAGCAGGTCGGCTGCTTTGAATGCAGCGGCACGGCCGAAGATGAATACGGATGGGCGTGACACAGATGTAATAAAAGACTGATGGGTTACATTTCCATCTCTCTCTTGTTCTCTCAATCGCTTTCTTTCTTTTTTGTAATTTCACTTTGACGCATGTTTATTCCCAGTTGTAGCGGTGTGGATAATTGGGGATTATTATCCTTGGTTGCAGTCTGACGGTGATAAAAACTCATTGTATTTTAACCTAGTTAGGCAACAATATAACAAATATTTCAGTAATGATCTGTCTTTGTGTAAATAATGGTATTTGTGCGCTCACCATCATCAAAAAACTAAGCATGCTAAGTTAGCATGCTTGGTTTTTTGTGCTTGGTGTCATTGATAGCTGGCCACCAATCGACATCACACACTTATCCCTTATGGGGGACGATCTCCATGTGAATCTCTTCTCGCCTTTTACGGCACGCATATGTTTCAGCCGATGACGACTTAACACTTCCAGGCCGGCGGGTGAGGGCGGATGCTGAGGACAGTTGATCCAGATCCGGGGGTGGTGTTAAAGCGGCGTTAGCTGCCGTTCGGGAAACGGAGCTATGAAATCTGAGCCGCGATGAGGTCACCTTATCTCAGATTAGGAGCAGCAGCTCCTGACTGACACGGTGATGTTTCAGTGGTGCGTCAGAAATTAGGCGCCATGGTAACATCAGGTCACGTTTCATCCTTTGAAGAGGGACAAACATTAAAATGCTCCGCTGCTCTTCTGTTTCCGTCACCGTTGACCAGATGTAGCCCCGGCCTAGAACCAAGGAGCATCTCACTTTGTAGCGTGGGATTCTGGTCCAGAGCCAATGGCATCGTGAGCTCTGTCAGCCAGTCATCTGCTTCGTATTTGCACTAGTTTTTATCTCTTTTTTTTGTTGTTTATTGCTTTAAACTAGGAAGGACCAAGAGTTCAGGAGGGAGGTGGGGTTTTATGGGGGCACAGAGACGTGGGGGAGGGCTGCAGCATGAGAAACAAGGCCAGAAATATTTCCCTGTGCTTGTTACATGTCAGTAGGAGGCTTAAAACTGAGTGCAGCGACACACGAGGGGCGATTCTGAGCTGCTGCTGATTAGATCAGCCATTTCAGGGAATATGTAATGGAGAGGCAGCGTATGAGTGCGCCAGCTGTGGTAACTAATTAGAACACTTTCATGGAGTGAGGAGGAAATGGGATGTTACGTTTAGTTTGGTTGGTAAAAAAAAACAAACCCTCCAGGGCCTCTGTGGCAAGAGGTTTCACGGTTTTACGCTGCTCGACTAGACTAAAAGAGCAGCCCGGAAGGCCTCGAGCTGCTTTGATGCTTACTGCTCATTTCCAGGCAGGAAGTTCTAGGTTTTGTTGAAAATATGTCAAATTAATGTGCTGGAGAGACACAAATATTTGCAGCACTACAGTATGTCGTCCTGTACTGTTGTTGGTGTCCCATCCCAGATTTAAACTGTCTGGTTTAGTCTGAAATCCTCCCATCAGAATCTGCCCGTTGTGTATTTGGTGACGGTTGCCGATGGTTACGATATACATCCAAGCCCTCAGACATACCAGGCTTTGTGGGGAGTTATTTACTGCCGTGTGTCCCTGGGTGATTAAGTCCCCGTTAAGCCAAAGCATTAAACGCAATTTACTATGCAATGCAGAAACAGTCGTAGCTCAACGTTTCAGCAACAAACTGAACACCCAGACAGCAGTTTGAGATTAGCGGCTGTTCCAAGACCATTTGAAAATGGATAAATATAACATTTGTGCGAGCCGTACTAGTTTTCTAGGCGACCTAGTGGAAGCACTTAAACATCTGTTTTTGGGAATTTATGAAGAAACTGAAGTGTTGGTCTCCGTTGATGCTGTAGATTTTTCTAAGCCTCGGAAGACTAATTCCAGCTAAATTTGTCCCCCCGCTCTCTGCCCGGTATGTGAGCGCATAAAAACCTTCAGCTGTCGGCTGACAACCAGCGTTCAGTCCGACAATCTGCACTCCTTTTGTTCCTTTGGACAAATGAGCCACTCTCCCTCTGGTATAACCCAAGTTCACTCCTTAAAACTGTCTTTGCTCTTGTGTCCAACACCCAGGACCAGTTTTGTGCCCAGCTTGCTTAATTCCTGGCGCTATATGGGGTATAGGTGCAGTATATAGGGTTTCAGCACAGAGAGCACATACTATCCGTGTTTTGCTTTGGCAGACATTTCTATTCCCCGTCCATCGGTTTCTCGAATCTCCCCAGAGTCTGCCTTCCCTGCGTGCTCCAGAGCTTTCCTCAGCTGTGGCGTTAGCGCCGCGCTGTTGATACGGTTCCCATTAGCTGCCAGCGCACAGAGCGTTTCAACTCGTGCTCTGCCTCCATATTTGGATTCAATCCTTTAGTGCACAGCAGAGGAGAGCGCCACGTGGCATTTTGAGGCTGATGCAGATCAATTTAAGTAAACAAAATGTTACATCTAATTGGATTCTTTGAAGGTGGTTTCAGTCAAACCGGCATTATTCCGTGCCGCCGATCATTACTCAATAATAAAACTACCACTATTTTTACACCTGTGCTGTAGGCTGCTATAGAGACGAGTCATCCTTATCAGAACCTGTCATATGTTTGGTAATTACATCAATATCAAGGTTATCTGTAGTATCCATAGAAACATGGGATGCTTTATTAACCCCACAGAGTTTTCCTAGCCCCAACCGCCACCAGAAAATCATCTAACACGCTCTAACACTCGTCTGTGCTGGCATTTTTTGTCCCACACACCCTTAAAGCAAATTCTGCAACAAATTATCTTCAAAGGAAAAGTTTATCCTGGGTTCATTTGATGTCCCGTCTGGCTTCAGTTTAAAGGCGGTGCTGTCGGGCCCTCTGTCCAGCGGGACGTTGGATCTGTCTGGGATCCCGCTTGCAGCTCGCGACATGGAGCGTCTCTGCGCCTACCTGCAACGCCACGCTGCCACCGTGGCCAGTCTGGAGCTGGGCTTCACCGAGCTGACAGACGAGGCCTTCCTCCTGCTCCTGCCCACTCTGGCCACCCTGCCACACCTGGAGACCCTGGCGCTGAACGGAAACAGGCTGACTAGAGCCATTTTGAAGGAACTGACCGATGCTCTGAAGGTTAGAAATTCCGCTGTTTTGAAATTTGAAGTATTTTTTTTCTCATCAAGAGGATCAGATCAGAACATTTGAAGTCAGATGTTGAGGAGGTTCCGTGTTTGTGTTTTGATTCCCAGGATCCAGGCAGCTTCCCAAGCGTGACCTGGATTGACCTGGGCAACAACGTGGACATCTTCTCTCTTCCGCAACCTTTCCTGGTGAGCCTGAGGAAACGCTGTCCCAAGCAGGGAAACCTGCCCACCATCCTGGAGTTTGGAGAGAGCCAGGCCAGCGACGCCCCCGAGAGACCGAGGGGCCCCGGGGACGATGAGGAGACGGATGACACCAACCAGACGGAGAGCATGGGTGAGCTCCGGTCGGAGGTGGAGGAAGAGCTGGATGGAGAGACGGAAATAGAGGAGATGATGGAGGAGCTGTTGGACTTTGATCGGGAGGTGCAGGGCAAGGAGGACGAGGAAGAAAGCATGTGGACGCTGGGGGAGCACAGGAAGGATTTGGGGAGAAAACAGGAGGCGCAGCGGCGGGAGCAGCCCTTCGGGAGGAGGGCAGCAATGGTGGAGGACGAGGACGACACCAACAGTCACTCCTCCCAGCCGTCCTGCTCCAGCCAGTCACAGCACTCCTGTGGCGCTGTGGAGCCAGTGAAAGCGGAGGGAGACGACTTGGACGAGGCGACCGACCAATCGGAGCCCCTGACCTGATTGCCTCTTGCGCTCTGCTTATGTTCCCCCTGGTGTGTGTGACCCGCGGAGGTGAACAGAGTGTGCTCAAAGTCGATAAAGGCTTTAGTGGAAAGATGCAGTCCACTTAAGGTGCCGCTCGAGTCCCAGCCGACCACAGGTGACCCCACAGAGACGCCTGTTCTATCAAAACTATCAGTTTAAAGCAAAAATGAGTTCAGAATGCTCATAAATAGGTGTGTAATTAACTAGATTATGTAAGGTTTATACATAGATTATTATGTTCAGGTATTTCCTCCTGAAAACCCTGTTAAACCCACATGTGCCTCTGATGTGCCCTAAGAGTTGAGGTATAGAAACCAGAGGCCCTTAAAACCTTTTAAAGATTGTTTATGCCAAAAAAAAACGCTGAAGGAATTAAAAGTGTTTTTCCTCCCACATTCAGAAGTGCGTGCAGCCTGTGCTTTAGTGGAAAAGAAATTACACCAGTCAGCTCGATTTTAAAGATAAAACCAACCCAACAAGGATGCAGCAAACATGGCTGACGGTAGGGAGAAAGAGATGACTCAGAGGTTTCAGGGGTAGTTGTGTGAAGCTGCTTGCCATGTGTCCCAAAGTAAAATGCTGCTTTCTGAATTATTTAGTAGCCTTTATTTAAAATCCAGGTCATGCTCTGCTTCATGCTACTTTTACGCATTCAGCGCTGCATTTATGCACGCTTTGGGTGCGATCGCATCCGTCACGGTACCTACTGGGTTACAACGAATCGGATGGAGTTTGTAGCTCTCACCCAGCCTTTCCACGCATGCGTCACACTTCAAAAACCTTCACACTGTTTGTACAGACTGTGTATTGTTTTTAACCAGGGCCATATATTTAATTCAGACATCCAGGTGTGGTTTCTGTATTGTTTTTATGCAATGTTACACACAAATATGAGCATAATCGTATGGCTTTATTTATACAGACCCATAAAAACAAACATCATCATAGAGCAGTGAAAAGTGGATGAAAGACTGTATATACGTTACCTCTTTAGAGACTTCTGCACCAGCGGAGCAGAGCTGCAAACGTGCTCGGCATCGTGATGGAAGTCCTTTTCTGATGCCTGCAGCCGCAGCACATGAAGCTAAAGTTCATTAAAATTCATCGTTTGTTTCATTAGTTTTGTGTCTGGCGGCGATGTCTGAAGCCATTTGTGGCGAGTGTGAAGAAAGGGCATCCTGCATCATTGACCGCCTGCTTCCTGGGCGGGGTCTTATAACCCCAGTCACGTCACAAAGTCTTGCAAAACGACAGTAGAAGAACCGCCTGTGTACAGTAGCTGTGCAGCACAGGTCATAAAAATACTGTTGCAGTGGCCGTTCACACACTTGCAGGATGGTTCCCAGTACATATCAGGGGGACACTGGCTGCAGAGTAAAGGTTTTCAACCACCAACCCTCCAAAAAGCATCGGGGATCTGACAAAAAAACAAACACCAGCAAAAACAATTTAATGCCTCTAATGTTTAATATTTCTACCTTTTTCATGAGTTCTTACAAACACCAAAATTCTTATTCATTTGAATTTTATATTTATGTGAAGTAATTTTCTTTTTTTTGAGTGAACATGGTGGGAATTCAAAAGAAGCTTGATGGCTATTGAGACTGCACCCAGCAGTGGTCATTGATTGATTAGATTTCCAGTCCAACAGGTCCGTCCATCCATTGGGAACCTCTGGATATCCTGTGCAGGACAAGTGTGGGATAAAAAGAAAAAGACCAAACGGTGCATAAATCCATGCCCAGAACCCACAAAGAACCCAGAAAAGCATCGATACGAAAAGATTAAATTTGACTTTAGACTGCTTTTCTTGACTTAAAGATATCTGAAAACACAATTTAGCCTTAAAGCCTCTATAAATCAAGCCAAACCTTTATTATTTTTTTTAATTATCATATCGAGACTTTGCTTCGAAGCGTGCTGGTGCCAACGCGGCAAACTCGGGCACCTGAATTTTTTTCATCCAGCTAGTCTCCTCAACAAGTCACGCACGACAGACACAATGGTACTTGAAGCTGTATTTACAAAGAGGAACTTCCCTTTAAGCTATGTTTACAATAAGCTATTCATGCATGTCCCTGAAAGTCAATTGTACAGATGGTGTTGAACCATTCCTGATGAGATATTTATATACCAACAGTGCGATATTAGCGTCAATCTTTCGTCCCTGCATGTGACCTGGCGTTTATGCGTGGAAGGTGATTATTCTCAGGTTTTCTGTTTATTACTCTTGCATAACTCCTTTATTCTGCAGAGAAAAAGATGTGGATGGCTTGATTCTCATTCACTTATCCATCTTGCCTAGCTCATGTGCTCAATCCATATATACATTTGTCTGCGTTTATCTTGATGTCACTTTAATTTCAACTTTTCTCCAAGCAGTTGTGTGCTAAACAAGAAAGGCCAACCCTGAAACTGTTTTGGTCTGATTTTTTTTTTTTTTTTAAAGGTTTATATTTAAAAAAAAGATGTAGTAAATGAAAATTATTTGGATATGTACCTGCTTAGAGTACAAATGTTAAAAAATATATCAGTGTCTCGGAATTTTATTGAAAATGTGTCTAATTGCTTTCATCACTCAAACTGTAGCTGCATATCCTTGTACAGTGATGCAGGCAAGTAATCTTTTTTAATTAATGATCGTACCATTGCTGTTTATTCAGGACATGCGGGAAAAGGATGCCTAATGATTTGATTTGATGCAAAGCTGCAAAAGACTGCTAATTCACTGCAAAGTGTCAGGAAACGTGCAGCTCTGTGAGCAGGATCATCTGTAGCATGTGTAGGTCTTTTCTTTCTTCAGGGGTCTGTTATATCAGTTCACCAATATTGGTATTATTGTTTGCTACGTCACCTCTTTCTTCTCATAACCATTTTATTAGTTTTTATTGTACTTTTTAAAAACTTTTGTTGAATGGAATGGTATGTGTTTTTATTTCTCGATTAAATTGTGCAATATGTAACTTTCTTTGAAACAACTGATCCCAATAAATGATATGATACCAAAAATATTCTGATGATTCTGTTGTATAAGCACTGTTATGTGCATATAACAGGCATGCATACAGCAGTTTAGAGTCTTTACATTTAGTTGAACTTTCACTTGATGCTGTACGTGTAAAATTAAATGAAATTTAAAAAGAAATGGATCTTACTTTAAAAGTTAGATTAGAAAAACAGTGCTGGGATTGCACCAAATGCGCAAATACGACATGCGACTGACACCTAATGGTGAAACTTGTAAAATGAAACTAATCCTTTAATTGACAAATGTTTTAATATACGCGTATGCAAAATGTATATAATATACAGAATTAATTGTATCACCACTATATTATTTGCAGTTTTTAAGTACTGCAATAAGCGGCCAAGATTTAGATTTTTAAATCCACTAAAAAGCAAAAGTCAAACGCCTTATAAGAAAAAGTAGATCGGTTTTACCAAAATAAAGGCTTCCTAAAAATATATCCATAAGATACAGGTCGGTACGTGAAGGTTAACGATTTTAAAATTATACCTAGCGCCTACACAAAAGTTAATTGTCAACTAAGATTGTGACATTTTGATAATAAAAGTAGAATAAGCCTTGTATTGTATCGCTATGCAGGTAGTTGTTACAGGAAGTTTGCGTTAGTTTTGAAGACTTTGTCGAGCTTGGCGTCTGTTGCGCATGCGCAGACCTATCGCGTCACATCCTGTGAGTGGGGTCCTATTTTTTTGTTTTCCCTTATCCGCCATTTCAGTTTTTGAACTTAGTTGTCATCGCTCGGTGGCTTGCCGCTGGGATTCTATCGGTATAACGCAATATATGACCAGCGGCGCCTAACCTCGAAGAGAAAAGCGAACAAAGGCCACTCTTATTTCCCAGCTGTGGTTCTATATCGGCAAATTGATGTCGGTAGGGCTCGCTGCGGATGTCGCCTGTTTACCAAACGTGCTCTAGGCGCTAAAGTTTTTGTATGAGTTGAAGGCTTCGCTTGTGGATAACGGGAGGGAGAGAAGGGAATCGCCCGGTGAAGCCTCGGCTTTTTAGTACTTACCATGGCCGGAAATTTTGACGCGGAGGACCAGAACAGTTGGTACTGGGGTCGCCTGGGCAGGCAGGAGGCTGTGTCTCTCTTGCAGGGGCAGAGGCACGGCGTCTTTTTGGTCCGGGACTCCAGCTCGATCCACGGCGACTACGTGCTCTCGGTGTCGGAGAATTCCAAAGTCTCGCATTACATAATAAACAGCATCAGCAACAACCGACAGTCGGGGTCAGGTAAGAAGGGAAAAAAGAAGGGATTGGAGGGGCTCTGCACATGGACCTGCTGCTGGGATTATATCTGCATGACTTGCACCAGAGGAGACTGAGGCTGCAGGCCAGAGACTAGACCAAAATCAATTGTGCAGTTAGTTTGCACCTTTTGGAAAGCCCAGTGAAATGATGGCAGCAAACTTTAGTTTTCTTTGTAAAAATGGTGTGTGAAAAGCATCGTTTTTGGTGCAAAGTTCCGATTAACTGCTGACAATGTTCAAAAAGCTGCAGATGGTTAAAAGCGCATCATTTTGCCACGTTTAACACCTTCTAACATTTTTTATCCATTAAACTGTATCTGTGTCAGAATATTTGTATAATGTTGCTTTTTGAAAAGTTTCACAAACTTTTAGCCAAAGAAAAACACAAATGGGAAAAATTCAGCTCTAAAATATGCACAAAGTAAATATTTGTGTTGGAAATATGTAATTCTGTGTTTGACTCCTCGTTTATCGTCACCAGGTTCAGCACACCCGCGCTTGCGCATTGGTGACCAGGAGTTTGTTGCGCTCTCTGCTCTGCTAGAGTTCTACAAAATCCACTACTTGGACACCACCACCCTAATAGAGCCTATCAACAAGTCCAAGTTTGCCTCCTTCATCAACGTGGGCCCCGGTGGAGGCCCCCGCAGCGCCTGGAAGATGAATATGTCCGTGCGCTGTTTGATTTCCCAGGCAACGATGAGGAGGATCTCCCTTTTAAGAAGGGGGATATACTCCGAGTTCTTGAAAAGCCGGAGGAACAGTGGTGGAACGCCCCAGAACTCTGAAGGCCGGGCGGGGATGATACCGGTGCCATATGTGGAGAAGTACCGACCGGCGTCTCCGAGTTTGGTGGCAGGGCACAGTCTTCCCGGTGGACAGCCGGGCGGAACGGGGATACAAGGGAACTCTGATTGGCTCTGCAGTCCAGACCAGTGCCCCACTGCTTGGAGACCCCAGCCAGTATGCGCAGCCTACTCCCCTCCCGAATCTCCAGAACGGACCTGTCTACGCCAGGGCCATACAGAAGAGGGTGCCTAATGCCTATGACAAGACTGCTCTGGCCCTGGAGGTAAATATGGCCCTCTATCTGGCTTTTCTTTCCCTGGGATGGTGTATCCTCTTGGCATGTGTGTGATGGGAGGAGACGTTGGTGATGAAGGACGTAGGACCAACCCTTTTAGCTTATCAAGTCTGAAGTCCTGTCCGTTTCCTCTCTTTCCCATTGTGCTTGCAATTGCTTCTTGCCCAGCGTTTGTTAAGCAGGGGACAGGAATCAAGGTCAGAATGTGCACAGCCAGATCTCTGTGCCGTTTGCCAAATCATTTAGCCTCTGCTGCTGAGATCAGCCCCGGTATGTTCTCTCCCAACTAACTGGTATAATCCTCCCAGATTAGAACAGGACTCATATTTGGTATATTGAGGCAAACCAGTGGGCGAAGCGTTTACCTCTGCTCCCTCACTAATGGTGACTTGGCTGTTAAATTGTCCGGAAGTGAGAGCGAGGCTCCCAAGGAGCGGGTCGTTGGGGGAAGGAAATCGTTTGTGTTTGGGAACAGGAGCGTTTCCTTTAGCCTCTCTGAAGCCAGGAGTCAAGCTGAGCTGGGAGCCGGCCTCAGAGGCCATCCAGCCACCAGACGGGCCCGTCTCAGCTGCTGCGGCGCTGGTTGACCCGCATCCAACTCTAACATGTCTGTCCTGGACTTATCTTTTTTCAGTTCCTTCATCCCTAAGCTGATTCACTCTGGTTTTGCTAAGAAATCCTGTCTATGAGCTGGCTTCTGCCGCTCCCACCTGTGGCAGACCTTTCTGGCTCTGACCTGAGGCTACATGTTTTCTCTGCTTGTCTAGAAGTGACTCAGCAAGGCGGCACTGCATTGTTAATAATTACCTCACATTTCCCCGTCTTGAGAAATCACCCATTTTCAGACGTGCTAAAAGGGTTTTAGTTACGTAACCGTTTCATGTACAGACAGTCTCTGCTTAATGCTACAATGTTACCGTGGCTTTGAGCTGTTTTCTTAGTTTGCACCTAAAGAAAATACATTTCCTACAGGGGCCACAGGGACCTTTATACCTGCCGCGCCTTAGGATGGTGCAGAATATGATACAGTTTTCTTGTATACCAGACTTTGCTGAGGGCAGCTGCTGCATTATCAAACAGCTGTTGCTAACAAGTGTCCAGGGGTGGGACATTAGATTACGACGTTATTAATATTCTCTCAGCGGTAGGTTTTTCAGCAGTGTTAACTGTAACAATATTAAATAAAAAAACCTTCTTAGCAAAATGAAAACTGCTTGCAGCTGTTGTAGCTGTTTAATTTGCAAATGCAAGTGTAAGGAACTAGAAGTATTCAGCAGGAAATAAAACTTTATTGAGGCGATTGTAGCCGCGCAGGTGATGCAGTTTATTCATTAACACATGAAAGGTTCTTTTAGAAAGGGTTATCGGACGGTTCTCGGGGCCCGCGCAGCCATAACCTTCCTGTCGTCACCGACGCTGACGTGAACTTTGGAATTGGCGGTTAATCCCTGTTTGCTCAGGATCATTGACACAAGAGCTGCCGCTCCTCCACCTGTCCCACTCCGTTATATCCTCTGTCCTAATGTCGGGCCTCAACTACGTCCTCATTCTGGTTTACTGGTGGATGTCGGAGGTCTCTGGACACTATTCACCACATATTCATCGTATCTTCGTCTTCTCTCCCTCCACAGGTGGGCGACAGAGTGAAGGTGACCAAAATAAATGTGAACGGCCAGTGGGAGGGTGAATGTAAAGGCAAACGCGGGCACTTCCCCTTCACGCACGTCAAACTGCTGGACCAGCACAACGCTGAGGACGAGCTCAGCTGAGGGCGGACGGCGAAGCTGCAGACGCGGACGCTAGTATTAGAACCTCCTCTTCCTCCTTCCGTCTCACCTGTCCACCTGATCCCCACCTACCCCCACCCACCCTGCCTGTTCAGGCTTTTACCTGCGCCAAGTACGTTATCGGAGTACAGAACAAACAGACTCTGGAAATGCACACGCTCTCTCTGCACCTCTACAACAGCTCCCATCTTTCTCCACCCCCCCCTCTGGCAGACATTTTAAAAAATGACCCTAAACCCAAAAGAGGGGCCGTGTATTGATCTCCATTTTCATGGAAGTGACGGTGAACTTTAGCGCCTCATCACGCCCCTGCTGTTGACCCATTGTCCCCACCTGCTCCTCAAGGAGGACTCCTCACTACAGCAAACGACCACCTTCTTCTCCACCTTCTTCTCCACCTTCTTCTCCACCTTCTTCTCCACTTTCTTCTTCTTCTGTGTTGGTGCCAGTAGATAACTGCTCAGTGCCGTGTCATTTCTCATCTTCACCTCATCTGTCACCATGGTTACTGCACTGGAGGATCACTTATGCTGCATTTATGTCAGACAGTAACACAGTAACCCATGTCATTATACCAGCGCCGTTTTGTGTTTAATAGAGTAGGGTTTTTTTTAAAAATATATGCTAATTCCTTTTTTTTTTTCCCTAAGAGTTGAATGGAAGGACTGTCGCTGGCCT
>CAAE01014974.1:127461-137822 GCA_000180735.1 Tetraodon nigroviridis
TGAGATAAATATAATATTGGTTGAAAATTTCCTGCTCGAACTCTGACTTGTTTGCATTGACACCGTTGCAACTTGTTTTTTTTTTCTTTCTTTTTCTGACCATGGTCATAGTTTTTTTCTTTCTTTTTAGTTATTTTTTCCTTCAGGAGCTATACAAATCCTGACTGATATTTGACTAATATTGTTAAAGGGAATTACAGGTGTTTAGAACACAGGTGGTGTTTACACACCACTGTTCCGACTGTTGGACATGAATGCAGCATCGATGTTGAGCAACACTGATGGGCAATTGGACCGCAGCATCTCCTCCCTCCCCATGAGAATACAGAGTAGTAAACAATGTAGTTTTGGTAGCCGTAGAAACTGTCGCCGTGGGGATGATGCAGGTAATACTACGGTCCGCCTCTCACACCTTCGCTCACCTCACCGCTAATCACTCACCTACTGTGACCAAGTACCACCAAGTAATCTTTTTTATGGGGAAAAAAAAAGAACATATTGTGATTAAACGATGTACTAAGTGATTATCATTACATGCTAAGATGTTTTTGTTATCTGTAGTTTTCTTTATAACTGATTTTTGTCTAGGAGGAAACCGTTTCTAGTGAGCACGCTTTACCACTGCATGCTGGGAAGGCCTGACGGCTCAGAGTGGGCGAGCTGACTCCAGGGAGCCCCCGCTGTGGCCCCCAGCTCTCACAGGGCCCTGCGTGGCCTTCACCGTCTGATGTAGATGAATGAAGTTGAACAGAGTGAATGTAGGCTGTCCCCCGTGTTATATAGAACCTCCTCATGTTAGTCCCCTGTCTTCAGCTCGCCCAGACCCGCAGATCCGATGGATTACACATTTTAGCAGACGTGTCCAAGAACATTGTATTATTTGGTACCTAGCCTTTTAACCTTTTAATAATTTTGCTGCCATCTTGCACTCTGTTGTTCTTGCAATAGTCTTTTTACCAGCCTGTCTTTGTTTGGTCTTCCTTAGTTAATCCTTTGCAATTTATTAAAGTATTGTCTACTAATGATGCACAGGTCAGCATTGACTTTTCGGCAACTGCACGACCCGGCAATTTAGCAAAAACAACGGTTTGACCAGTTCCACACCTGCTGACGTCTGACAATCATTGCCCCCAAGTATCATAACACGTTCTGGTTTGGTGTAAAGCTTAGATCTGTTCTAGAGAACCTGATCTGCGGGAAATATGTCCAGAACTGAGGTTTCCTCAGATTTGCAGGTTTCCAGATGTTCGGTGCAGCGTGTCTGGCTGCTGCCCTGCGTCGCCTTTAGGGGGCGCTGCACCGGCGTTCACAGGCTCCGGGAGGTCGCAGAGTTTAACCCGCAACTCCTGCTTCTTACTAGGGTTTCAATCGTCCTTGAGTCCTCTTGAAATTGAGTTTGAGAGCCGTGTGGCCTTTTTAATACCAACTATAAACACGCCGTTATCAATTTAGGTTTTTTTTAAACCGCTTATTCTGCGTCACATGTTGACGCTACTCACAAGTAAATCAAGCTTTTCATCCACGCTGCACATGCAGGTGTTTATAAGTAATAGATTTCATTAATTTCTTTGCCAATAAAACCCCCGGGTTTTTTATTTTGTTGTTTTTTTAAGCATCCCTGCATGAAGTCATTCATGTCCTGTCAATAAAAAAGGAGATGGTGGCAAAATGCCAGTGGGGCTTGTGATCAAGTTATGTGCCATTATAACACTATTATTTTGAGACAATTTGGGGAAAACTTTTTTGTGTGTGTAGCATGTAATGTGTTAATATACTAGTAAATAAAGACACACCCATGACAAATTAATTTTTTCTTCTGCTTTTGTGAGAACTGCACTTTATTACGTTACACAAACAGTTCCAAAGTGGCAAAGCCGAGTTATTTTGGATGAAACAGACACATATAATTTTATGTTAATGTAGAAAGTCATTTTTATATTAAAGAGACTGCATGTTTTTTTAAAAAAAGACAAACTAAAACCTGCAACGTAAGCCTGTTTTGAAGTGGGTTAAAAGTTTAATTCCTGTGTGAATATCAACACGTTTGACAGATAACTAGAAAGTGAAAACTGCAATCACTGGTATTTTGTTGGAGTGAATGATTTTAGCAGCTTTTTTCGAGAAGTAAGGGGCCGGGATGGAACGGGTGATTCATGCGCGGTTGTGCGCGGATGAAGGCGGCCGCCATCTTTACTCCATCCCAGCGCTGAGTGCCGGTGGGCTGGAACACGGTGAACGCCGCTCGTCGACCCCTTTTGGTTTCTAGGAACCCCGATTACACCGAGCCAGCGACCGGGACTTTCACTTTACCCTTGTGACTCTGCGTAGCCCATCCGGTCGTGCATTTCATACACAATGGGAGAGCGCGAAGATCTAGTTTATCAGGCAAAACTTGCCGAACAGGCAGAGCGATATGACGGTAAGACACTTTGCGAGTTCGGGCGGTGCTGGACGTGTTAACTGGAGGGTTAGCTTGCTAAAATAACTGGGCGATGTTAGCCGTGGCTAAAGAGAGCTAACGTAGCTTTGGCTATAATTTTCACCCAAGTATTTATTGACATGCTCCTTGGCTTGTTGCTAGGAGGTATTGATATAACTGTAAGGCCAGGGTCAGTGCGACATGTGCTTCTGTTTTATGAAATTTGTGCGAAAGTGACAGTCAGTGGCTAACGTTAGCTAGTGAGCTACAACAAAATGGCGGAGTAACGTTATTGGACCATGAGCTGTCATGGGTTACCTCCTCTGCACCATGCTAAGTCTCTAGCTGAATATTTAAGCAATTGGTTTAGTTAACTACGTCCGTGACATGGATAGTTTTACTACACGAACGATGTTCCACCATTGTATATATTTTTAAAATTACATTTCACTTGGCATCATAGCGGCACTGGTAGTATCAGTCTGCCGTGTGCTAGCATTGCAGTCTCCGGGCAGCTGTTCACTTGGGGTGTTCCCCACATTACTGAACGGATCGATTAACTAAAAAGGTCCTGACTGGTGCTGTCCTCAAATTGCTTTACCATGACAGGCCTGGCTGTTTTTAACCGAGGACCTTGACTGGGATCTCACGTTGCTTTAACGTGCCATGACTCAGTCAGGGTATTTGCTAACTAATGTCCTCACGACGCTGCTATGTTAAGTTGCGGCAGCATCTTTTGGGACTTTTTGATAGCTGACAATCGAATTCAAAGTATGAATAGACCTAAATAAATACTTTGGCTGCGATTTACACTTGGCACCACCCTTGACAACAACCCTGCCCATGTTTGTTGGAGGTTAGTGTTGCTAAGCTAGCTGCCACTCTCCCATTGGGCTTTTGGAGTTAAACCCAACTGCACAGTCACTTATTGAGAAAGACGATGTGTCCTCAACCTTTACTGACCCAGCCTCTGTGTCCTTCCAAACAGAGATGGTGGTTTCTATGAAGAACGTGGCGAGCATGGATGTAGAACTCAAAGTGGAGGAGAGGAACCTGCTATCTGTGGCCTACAAGAATGTGATCGGAGCTCGGAGAGCTCTCCTGGAGAATAATCAGCAGCATTGAACACAGAGAAGAAGGAAAGTGTAATGAGAAGAAAATGAAGATGATCCAGGAGTACAGGCAAACGGTAAAACCTCCAGCAACGATTGTCTGCAGCCCTGGGGAATGAGAAAATGTGTTTAGGCAGTGACTCTTGAAGCAGTTTGTATTGAATTTACTCAGCAAGCACACGCACAAGACACACACACACACACACACACACACACACACACACACACAACTAGTAGACAGACAGCAACAGAGCCGTGGCTGTCAATCATCAGGCAATAATTAGAACACCTATGCAGAGTTGGACTGAGACACAAATACACTGGACGGTTTCTGGAGGCTACATTTATATCCCCTGTGTCTCAATGTCGCCCTTGAGCAGAACAATGACTATTAATTAGTCAGGAATTTTAAAAGAGCAGGATTGTTTCTTTTTTTCAGCTAAAATGCTAAAAGCTTCCAGTTCAAATAACACGCAAGTCATTTCTGTTGTGCTTGGAAATAGGTGGAAAACGAGCTGAAATCAATTTGTGGAGACATTCTGGATACGCTGGAACGTCACCTCCTCCCCTCTGCTACAATGGGAGAGTCTAAAGTGTTCTACAACAAAATGTGAGCTTTTTATCGTCTGTATGCAGTGAAACAATTAATAAATAACTTTTAATTTTTAAACACTAACTGTAGCCAAGGAGACACAAAAGTAAAGATGGTGTTTGTTTTCTGGGATTCCAGGAAGGGCGACTACCACAGGTATCTAGCAGAGTTTGCCACTGGCAACAGCAGGAAGGAGGCAGCTGAGAACAGCCTGGTGGCCTACAAAACTGCCACCGACCTCGCCGCGTCGGAGCTGCCTCCCACACACCCCATCCGCCTCGGGCTGGCCCTCAACTTCTCTGTCTTCTACTACGAGATCCTCAACTCTCCTGATCGCGCCTGCAGGTTAACGACACTCTGAAGTCCCGACAGTGCTCCAATCAAAATTCACCTAGGCGTTCTCGCCTGTAAACCTGTTGTTTTCTCACCTGTGCCGTGTGCCCTCAGGTTGGCTAAGGCGGCGTTTGACGACGCCATCGCAGAGCTGGACACGCTGAACGAGGAGAGCTACAAGGACTCCACGCTCATCATGCAGTTGTTACGCGACAACCTGACGCTATGGACTTCAGATATGCAGGGAGAGGGTAAGCCACCTGTAGCCTAGAGGTCCGCTAAATCAAAAACCGGCTGCAGAAGCAGAAGCTCGTGTGAGCAGCCTCGTGTGTGTGTGACCTCTGAACTCCCCCCTCCACTCACTCACCCTCAGAGACTCTACCTCGTTGACTAGCTTCCCGCAGCATTTTCATCCTCAGTGACGCACTCATCTCTCTCTCCTTTTTCTCATCCCCTCTGCTGTAGATTCCTAAAGGGGACAAACCAACTGTTCTCTCCCCTGTTAACTGTACGTTGTAAGTGTTGCTTACCCAGCCTTGCTCTGTGTTTGGCACTCCCCTGGCCTGATATTACACCCGTTCGGTTGATCGCTCACACGTTCACTCGCCTTTTGCTGACCTCCGAGCCACAATCAGTTAAAACCAAGGATTTTTTTTAAGTTGAGACAGTTCAGCTGAGCTTTTCTGACTCCTCAACTGCACTCCAAGTAAGATAGTTACACACTGTGTTTATTTCTGTGTAACTGACTAAAAGCTGAGCTGAGCTGATCGGTTGTGAACGCGGCCGGGCACCTTTTTTCCGCCGCTCCCTGACCTCCACGTACCCAGCTCTTGGAGGAGTGAATGACTCCGGTCTGGTGGCGGATGGACTGGACTCAGCATGCCTTTGCCTCGCTCAGACTCCTGCCCCAGCTTTTGATACGTAAATAGGAGCTGATAAAAGCCTCATTGGTTCTTGGTGACACTCGGAATGTGAGGGGGGAAAGTGAAAACTTTTCTTAATTGGAGCCGATAGGAGACGTCTGTCTTAATCTGTCATGTTGGGGGGGGAGACGGGTCCTTTTTGGGGCCAAAGCGCTGAGGCTCCTCCCACTTTAGTCCCCCACGGGGCCACCAAGTGTGTGTTGATGGCCGGAACGCTGCTTGGCCACAGCGGAGCGTGGCTCCTGCTCGGGTAAAAGCAGCCAGCCCCAGAGTCAGAAGCTGTGCTTTCTCTCCTCCAGGTGAAGAACAGAACAAAGAGGCACTGCAGGACGTGGAGGATGAGGCCCAGTGAGACCGCGCCACCCACCACCAAGACCCTCCCGCACCTCCTCACACTCTTCCTCCCTTCCTCTCCTCCTCCTCCTCCTCCTCTGTAGCTCTCTCGCCCAGCAGGGTCGTGGAGTAACGAGTTTATTTTTCTCGTCTTTTTTTATTTTTATATTAGCCCTTACATTATTTTGAGTAAAAACCACTTACTTGAGACAGGAGATCCAATGTTAGACAGGTAGAGATAAGGACTTTGGATTGTTTTGGGAGGAGTTTTGTCCTGGTACAACAGTAGTTATCTTTGTTTCCGTTGTATTTTTTTGTTTGTTTGTTTGTTATGCTTTTTTTTTTTTCTTTTTAATATTTTTATCAGTTGCTGGATGTATTGAGATTTTTTTTTTCTTAATGTAATTACAGAAATTAACTTTTATTACTGATAATGTTGACATAGTTTGGGGAGCCTGTTATCTGTTTTATTAAAACGCCATGCAAATCATTTGACTTTTTTTGTTTTGTTTTGTTTTAAGGGCGGTTCAGTAAACTTTAAGTGCCCTTGTTGTTGTTGTTGTTGTAGGTTTTCAGAGGAAATCCACGTGGGGCAAAGAACAACTTCATTTTTACACAGCAGCGATGGGGTTGTGTGTCTGTCACTCTCTCTGAGTGTACTGTGCTGAAATACTGCACCTGTACACACACGCTGGCCCCATGAAGGATGTTAAGAGGGTTTGGGGTCGGCCCCGCTCCTGGAAAGAGTCCTAAAACGGTCAGTAGTTCTGTCAGAAGACGTTCATCTCTGTCCACCTTTGCTTTCTTTGACTGGAGCTTCTCTAAGGTTGGAGGTCTTCTTCTGCTCTCCCCTTTAGTTTCTCCCTCCGTTAGCGTCATCGCGTGTAACTCTGAGCTGATTTGTACTACTGGATGTCTGACTGGAGCCACAGACAGGGAATCTGTATTCATACTGAAACACAGCATGGAATTAACATTAAACAATCTAAATTAATCAATACAAGCTGACTTGTCTTTTGTTCGGTCAAACCCTCCTGACTTTTGCTGACCTTTTGACCTTATTTTAACACAGGATCTATGACGTAGACTTAAAATTTGTATTCTTTCAAGATTTATTATAGATGATTTACCTCTGCTCTTTCTCTAGACCTCCAGCGTTCAGCCTGATAGCAGCTCAAAGTCCCACCTAAATTTAGCTGTGAAAGTGGCGTCAGAGACACCCTGACTTCCCCTCCTGTTTCATCTGGTGCCATCTCTCCGTCCGCTGAACATTCTGGTTTATCTGTCTGCCCTCCCAGCTTCCTCTTCATTGTGTAATTGCAGCGTCTCGTTCTTCTCGAGCGGTGCGGTCGCAGCGATAGGCAGCCGGGCGGCCGTGTGGGGAAGGTGCTGTTTGCTTTCAGTGTAATTATGGCAATCATCTCAGGTTTGTTTCAATGTTTATTCTTGAAATTTTAGGCTTTCTGACAACTCTGGGAGACAACTTCCAATCAAGTTTCAGAGTCAGCAAGATTCACGGCCCTGAAGACGACCCCCTGCTGGGCTCGTGGACTCGCGTCTGCCCCCTGCAGGTTGGATCTGGTAAACGGTAAAAAAAAAGACGATGCAAATACATCAGTTACTGCTCAGGCTGTTGTCTTAAATTGCCTTTTCTTTTGTGCAGAGCATGTTTACGCTACACGACCGGTGAGACGGCTGTTACACCGGGAGATTTGTTGGCTGGCGGGTTGCCACGGCAACTCGGAGTGCTCTTCCCATGAAACCTGAGGAGGGCGGCAAGCTTCAGCTAATGTGAAAATCCCTGACTCATTTTGGAGAATGTCTGCGTTTCCACAGGGGGTTAGGTGGCAGATCCCCTCAGACATGGCTCTTACAGGCTGTGTGGAGGCGTCCGCAGCCTGGTTGGCGTCCTCGAGCTTCCCCTCGGCTTCCTGTTGAAGCTGGAAACCGCTGCAGCTCGGCTGCTGGCGAGCAAATACCAGTGAAATATTGCGAACTTCCTCCTCTGCTGCAGAGACAGCAGTTATAAATAGCCCCGGTTATTTTCAGGCAACACTTGTGAGGTTTACTCAGGCTGGATCTGATCTGGTCCGGCTCCGCTTACAGGACCGGCCCAAGTGACCCGGTCCACTTTAAACTGGTCTGCACTTCCCTCTGCTAAATGTCTTATCAGACTGGAGGATTTCAGCTCTGTTCTCAGAATATCATGAAGACATCTGGAAACTAACATTAAATGCACATTTGTTGGCAGCAGGTTTATGCGTGCACGTGTGTGCGCGCGTGTGTGTTACTGCTGAATTTCCTCCAAAACTAGCTAACAATAGTGTTTATCTCAGATGCCAGTCCTTCAAAAATCATGTTTTTATCTGAGCGCAGGTGCCAAGTGTGTGTGTTAGTTTCCTGTTGATGCCAGGCTGCCAAGAATGGCTCCAGCTGGGGTCAAAGGTCGAAGGATGTGTGTCACTGTCCCTTCCTCTCTGCCTGTCATGCCAGCTCACACATCTTGTTTTACACTGGAAAAACACGCTTTTAAACAAGCTCAGGACACACACATCAGGACAGATGTGTGTGTCCTTCCTTGCTGTGTGTCTTGACTGTGATGTTGTCGTTTAAATTCACTCCTTCACCTCCTGATGTGCTCGGGCCACCAAGGTCACCGCAGAGGTCGTGGCCGCGAGCGAACGTCGGCGCTGGAGGTCGTTCCGCAGACCAGGAAGGCGGTAAGCGGTTGGTGTTTCATGTCAAAAACTGAATGTATAGTCGGAATGCGTGTGTGTGTGTATTGTCTGTTGCTCGGGGACAGGACGTGCACAGCAGTGAGAGCACAGGTCCCGTGTTTGTTTTCAGAAAGTGTGAACGCGTGCCTCGCACTTGGACATCCTAAGGAAAATACTGGTGGCGGTCCATCTTACACACACACACAGAAACACGTCACACACACACACTTAATCGACTGGGTGTATACTGGAAATGTCTGAAACAGGATGCTTGGTTTTGGAGGAAACCCTGTTGAGACTGACCTGTGTGTGTTTGTGTGTGTGTGTGTGTGCGTATTATTTTAATATAGTAAAACCACTGTAAATTGTACCTGCGAGTAAACACACACAACTTGATTTTACGTCTTCTTTTCTTCTTCTTCTTGGTATCCACCTGTAGGTGTGATGTGATTAATGTAGACTGGCTTGCGTAACAGTCATCAGAGACCTATATGAGTTCCAGCACCTCCTCCTCCGCCTCCTCCTCGCCGGCCCCCTCCTCCTCCTCTCAGGCCTTTACTCCAGTAACAAAAGACACATATCCTCTGTTTGTGACATGCACCTCAGGATAATCTGAGCTCCATATCCTCCCGTGATCCCTCAGCTGGAGAGGCAACATCCTCTGGCTGCAGCGAGGGGAAGCTGGCCTCACTGTGACTCTTCGCTCTGCAGCAGGTAACACCCGACGCCAGAGCTCCGCACCAGGTCTGATTTCAGCCACAGTGTGAGTGCTTGACTTTTTGCCTTTCGGTCATCAGCTAAAGGGTTACCTCGGACACCTGAGGAGGCAGAGGAGAAGTCCGTTTCAGTCTGACTAAAGGAGGAGAACTCACTTTTGTGGAAAGGACAGGAAAGTGAGACAGGGCACCATGATGGAACTGAGGATCCAGCTGATTCCAACCGGGGAGATCATCCTCCCCCCGGGCAAAAACGGAGAAAACTACTGCAACAACTGCAAGGTCAGATCACACTCGGTGGTTTTCAGCTGAGATTTGTGGTGACACAGATGGGGTTATGGGGGTCGACCCCCTCGGGAAGCCGGGCGAAATTTACGCCTCAAAAGCTGCTGCATTCGACAGAGTTTTTGTCCAACATGGAAATAAATAAAATAGCTATAAAAGAGAGAGTGACAAAAATCAGGCCGGGAATTCTTAATCACTTTGATTAAAGCATCCTCATGCAGCAGCGAAGCGGCGTTGAACCCAGATTTTATAACCATCTGAATCCAATACCAGTGACCTGGGAGGAGGGGTATAGCTAGTTGTTGCAGCTCTCCGCCAGGGGGCGACAAAGACACGTCTTTGCAGACCAAACACACAGTAGCTTAGAGGAGTGCTGCTCATCTTTCGTTCATCCTGCAGAACTAACTGGCTTCCTTTAGAATCTGGCTTTTGATGACTGTTTTTTGGGTAATAACTCCACATTTAGAAGAGACAGAAGGTCTGGGCTGGTGTCCGGTTCCAGACGCCGCTGGGTTCAGACGACCATACTGGTGTGCTTCATGCAGCCGGCTGTACGTTGATGATTGAGGTAACATGGAATGTACTGTAGCCTGGACGGGAGGAAACGACAAAAACATTCCAGTGAGCAGCTCCCCTCCCCCCCCCCCCACCACCACCACAGCTACCATCCCCACATTCCTCCAAGGTCGAATCACCCTGAATGTTTGTGAAATGTACGCGCATCCCGACTGTGCACTAAGCTACCGGACAGCGTCCGTTAAACCCTGAACGTCAGCATTAAACAAATGAGGGTCGTCGACTGCCAACAAGCACCTCAGACTCATTTTTCTGTATTAGAGTACAAACGCAATGATGACAATCATTCTTTTGCTCTTCAGATTATGAAATGGGCAAAGTTGTTACTTTGGAAAATTATACTGGATTCAATTGG
>CAAE01014974.1:183159-219819 GCA_000180735.1 Tetraodon nigroviridis
GAAATACCAGTAGAGCAGCGACCAGGACAGGATAACAATGTAGGTTATGCAGCTGTAGATGAGGATCAGCACCCCACCATAGCCAATCCCTGCAGGGTCAGATGGTGCATTCAGTTCTATTTTTATTTTATTTATATGTAAAAATCTAAAACTGAAAGAGTTTTTAAGATGTGGGTTCTGCAGGAGTCACTCAGGAGTCTACTGTCTTTCATTACTCAGTCTCGCCTTGTTTAAACATTTTTAAGTCAAGGAAAATGGTTCACAGAGGCCATGCTGCTGTCACCTCAGTGTTGATAGAAGGGATAATGTTTCAACAGACAATATCCTGGACTTTTCTGATTGTGTAATATAGTAAGTTCCACCTTCAGCAATGGGACACAGCTTCCTCCAGCAGGTGATGCTGCCCTCCTGGGCGTACTGTCCAACAGCCGACTCCAGCAGAAAAAGAGGTATGCCGCAAGTCACCACAAGTACCAGATAGGGCACCAGGAATGCACCTACATTTGGAAAATATACACCTGCAGCAATGACTTCACAAGTTTAACAAGAAGAGACCATCAAATTTTTACCTCCACCATTTTTGTAGCAGAGGTAAGGAAACCTCCACACGTTGCCCAGGCCGACTATAGCTCCTGCAACAGCCAGGATGAACTCTATGGTTTTGCTCCAGTGTCCTCTCTCTTCCACCTTCCATTGCTTGTCTTTTGTTGCACATTTCATGTTCGGCATATCTAGGCGGCTTGGACTGAACCCAGTCTTCTCTTCACACACACTGCTGCCTGTACTGTGCTTCTCTATATTTATAATTGTTCCTAATTCGAGTAATGAACAACCACCTTACAAGTTAATCAGTTCTAGGTAAGTCTAGTTTCCATGCCCCATCCCATTTTGGGTAAGTTTTAGGAAACTTTTTTAACTTTTAGTGTAAAAGCCCAAGAATGTAGTTTAAAGCCAATGTAGAGGTGTATATCTACACCACACACTGGATCGGGCTAAAACATAATCAGTTTCCATAATCAGTTTCCATTATCTTCATTAACATTTTTAAATAATTTATTGATAATAATCATAATAATAATAATAATAATAATAATAATAATAATAATAATAATAATAATAATAATAATAATAATAATAAATCTAAAAAATGTTGGGTAATTTTTTTACCACAATATTTGCCTGTAAGATTATTTGCGAAGGCATTCACAGAATATGCTATTTAAGAACAAGTATATTCTATAGCTGTTATTTATATTTTAATTGTATTTATGAAGATTAATTTTATTTATAAAATATTATAACATTTAATTGCTTCTCAAGCTTTCCACAAATTTTACGTCAACGCATCGCTTTTATTTTGAAGGCAGCAAAACATCCGGTTGGGCGGAAACGCCAACAAACAGCGCGAGCTACTGTACTCCGGTGCGGCTGTACTGTACCTGTCTGTAAACGTAGAAAACAGCGGAAAAAAAGGAGTTTCATCATTACATTTCAGGTAGTAAATATTAAACATCGTCACTCACGGTTCCGACTGGTGTTCGATGAAAAACCTTTGCTCAATTAGCAACATTTTAAAGAAAACGGCTCTAAAGGAAAACACTTGCTCGTTTAAGCTAGCTGTCTCTACATTAGTCCGACAACCATAAACAGCTGCGTTCATCTTGTTCGACTTAGAATCATGAAAAATGGTTGTGGCAGTTTTAGCTAGCTGTGTTTCACCGACTGATTGCACCGTTGCGTTAACGTCGTTGTGAGTTGGAAAAGAGTTGAAAGTGTTTTTTCCTTTTCCAGATGCGATGGAAGATGAAGAGGAGCGATCTGAAGCCCAGGAGTCAGATTCCCAGTTTAGGGAGCTATCGAGCTTCAGGTTGTTTCCTGAATTGTATTTAAAACCTGCCCTGTCAGAAAGCTAGACGTTTATTTCCTTAACAGTGACATCATACAACATCCGCTGTTGTTCTTATTCCAGAGGAATATATCTTAGAAGAAATAAGATTTCTTGTCTCTTTTGTCATGCAGGACTGAAATACAAAGTTGTGTTGCATTACATGTCTTTCTTTTTGGTGGATTAGGTTGCTTAATGCACACCAAATGCAGATTTAAGAAAAACAAACCATGGTGTTGCAACTTGATCTGAGGAAAGCACAACTGTTGAAGAGAGTTTATTGTGCACAGATTTGTGTGCAGTTTTAATGGGCCTAATCCTAAATTATTTGACAATGGGATTATGCATGTTTTTTTGCACACAAAGAAGTTCTGTAGACAGCTTAGGCAACTCCTATTAATCACTTATTCCATTACTGGAACAACAAAATCCTTGAGCCATGGACTTTTCATCTTTTCTTTTGCATCTCGCAAAAGCACCAGGACCTCTGACTTTGGTTGCCTATTTCTGCAATCGGGGCTTGGAGAAGACATCAGACTTTGGCTTTCTGCTCTTAAAACATTGATCCGGCATGGGGGACATCAGTCAGATCCTGGCTGCCGCTAGCGGTGAACGTTCGGACAGCTTTTGTAGCGATGCCACGCAGTCAACAGCGAGCAGACTGGCTCTGCGGCACCGGCTCAACCAGCTGATGACTTGTTTGGATGACTTGGACCCTGCGAATGACCTGCATGACAAAGTGGTGAAGACCCTCGATAATGCTTTTGTTATCTGTGGCACGAGAGCCCGCAGACCAAAAAAGGACAAGTTCAGGTGGAGGAGTATTTGTGTTTTTGTATGGGAATTCTCTTACTGTTCTTCTCACGTGTTGACCCGAGATGACCGCTGTTGTGGATTTTGTGAACACGTAACTGTTCTTGTTGTCTGCTCTTTAGGGTTCTAACCTGACTTTACTGTGGTAGCAGCACAGCATTGTTTTTGTACTGGCTTTGACAGTGTCTCAATATCTGCTTTTTTTATTTCTACCCCAGGCTACATATCGTCACGTGGAATGTCGCCACGGCCGAGCCTCCAGATGACGTGTCCTCGCTGCTCCATCTGAACTCCCCAAAGAGCGCAGATCTTTACATCATTGGGTACACACACTTCTAGAGGATTCTTGGGGTTTTCAGACTTATGTCTGTGCCACTGTTGGACAGAGGTGTGACTGATGTAAGATCCTGTGCTTTAGTTTGCAGGAGGTGAACACGGGACCATTGAGAATCATGTTAGACAGCGTATTTGATGATCCCTGGAGTCACCGCTTCATGACCAGCCTGGCACCATGGCAGTACATTAAAGTATGACTCCTGATCATTTACAGCCCAATCAAGTGCCACTGTTTATCCCTAACAGGCTTTATTTTATTGAATCCACTCCAGGTTGCGTCGATAAGAATGCAAGGTCTGCTGCTGCTTGTCTTCTCCAAACTGAAGCACGTCCCTTTCGTCAGAGACATTCAAGCAACATACACGCGCACGGGGATTTTCCGTTACTGGGTGAGCTCAGGATATTTTTAATACCTTCACCTTTGGAACGCTTTAACTGGCAGCAAATTGCAACACAAAGTTTAGAAGAAGTTCAGCATTGTGTGGACCTGATGCTTCCCACAAATGGGTCGACTGCGCTCTTGTGCACGCTCCTCTTTGTCTCCCAGGGTAACAAAGGTGGCCTCTCTGTCCGCCTGTCCTTCTATGGCCACACAGTCTGCTTCCTCAACTGCCACTTGGCAGCACATATGCAGTTTGCCTCGGAGAGAGTAGACGAGTTTGAATACATCACAGACATGCAAACGTTTGACTGTAAAAAGACTCCCAAGGTCATGGACCACAGGTGAGGAGATGAGCGTCACACGGCTGCTCCTTCGCCGGCAGCGGTGCGTAACTTCTCACTTCCTTGAAGGCTGGTGTTCTGGTTCGGGGATCTCAACTTCAGGATTCAGGATCATGGAATGCACTTTGTCCGCTCCTGCATCAGCAGCCAGAACTACAACCTGCTGTGGAGCAAAGACCAGGTGACGCCCGCTCGAACGTCTCCCACACCTTTGAGTCACCAGTGGAAGAGAACGCGAGCCTGATAAACTGTTACGTCTCTGACAGCTGAACATGATGAAGGACAAAGAAGACACGCTCCGGCAGTTTGAGGAGGGGCCCCTGGACTTTCAGCCCACGTACAAGTTTGACTTAAACTCAGATTCTTATGATAGCAGGTAAGACTGTGAACAGTAGAAATCCATCCTTCCTGTAAACTTCCTGTTTATAGTTTCTCTATACTTTTTTTTTTAACTTTTCAGGCTTTACAAGACATGGTTTGGTTTTAAGTAAGAGTTCATATTTGTCTCTGCAACTGTAACAACAAAGTGTTTCACTTCTGTTTTACCTGACCTGGATTAACTTTGGTGTGTGAAATTACCGTACTGCTCTCTTTAACACTAGACTAAAAGTGGCAGATTCTATTACCTGCAGTAAATCACTTAAACATACTTTAGGTTTAACAGATGAGCAGGATTAATTGGTGATTTCTGCGGTGCAAATAACAGACTGTGTTTGCCAAGCATGCCCAAGCCGTAGGGACTGCAACGTTTTCCTGTATAGCTGCCCTCTGGGTACGATCACTGTTCCACCCTAACCCTGCACTTTGCTTCTAGTGGGTAATATTAATGCTGATTTCTTTACCTACTGCACCCCAGGACTCCTATAGAGCCAATCAGTCTTTAAGCTAGTAAATCACCAGCTGCTAATATTCAGAATACTTCTAGAATTTGGCTGGTATTGTGTCAGTTTGACGTAACAGGTTAACTTTGAGAAATTCTGCTTCCTGTCTCACCTATGACAACATCACCTCTGACCAGCTCTAAGAAAAGGAAACCTGCCTGGACTGACAGGATTCTGTGGCGGCTGCGACCCAAAGACGATGTCAAGGACGAACAAGGGGAAAAGAGGGTGGGTGCGGATATCAGGAAGGCCAAGCAGATGGAGGAGGACGAGGAGTACCCTCTGAAGATCAGACAAGACCTGTACACAAGCAACATGGAGTACTGCATCAGTGATCACAAACCTGTGATCAGCGTCTTTACACTCGAGGTGAGAAACACCCACACACACTCTTCTTCCCCTCGTCTGTCCACTGGGGGGCGCTGGTAAACCATTTAACACTAACGATCACACTTATGTGGGACCTGACTAAACTTTCAAAAGCAGTTTACAGAGGAATTTGTGTATTTTTTTTTCTCTCTGTCCAGCTTAAGAAGATGTACGAGACTCCCCTGGTGCGGCTCCAGCCAGAGGGAGACTGGAGCGCCGACATCGATGCAATGGTCGTCTACAGTCCTCTGCAGCCTTTCAGATCCAGCACATGGGACTGGATCGGGCTCTACAAGGTCAGTCATACTCTGTTGTATAAAACCTGCAATGATTTGAAATGAAATTCATTTCCACCTGAATTCTAGGTTGGATTTACCGCCGTGTTAGATTATATCACCTACACTTGGGTCAAAGATGATGAAGTAGCCTTTAATGAAGAACTCAATCAGGTAAGAATCGACGTGAACAAAGATTAGGAGGTGCAAAAATCAGGACAACGGCTGTTCTTTTGCACAGATATATATGGACAAAGAAGGAATCCCCGTGCAAGGAGGAGAATGTGTGTTGTGCTACTTCAGCAGCCATTTGAACTGCATCATTGGAATAAGCGAACCCTTCAAGGTAGCGTAGACACGTCTGTGTTTGACAACCCACTAAACCAACCAGCATCCAGCAGTTTGACCTGCTCCTCTCCTGCAGGTCCACGAATCCAAGGTCGCGATCGAGGAGGGCCTGATGCCCGAGAAGCTGAACCAGTTTGACCGAGCTGAACAGGTTAGCAAATGATGGACATGTCTGTCTCACTTATTGAGTTCTAATTGCCGCAGACGCAGCAGTGATGACCTCCTGCTGTTACATCGGTCAGAGCACAGTAAAATATTAGGGGCTTAAATGCTTCGCGTGTAGTTGACGGTCAATTGAAAATGAAGTACTATATGATCTGTGCGGGCCTGCTTTTAGAGATTGAATGTAGCCCTAGTGTATTTGTATTCACCACCTTTAATGTTGCCTTAAAATATGCTGGAACATCATTTATTTGCTTTTTAACAATTGTAGGAATGTAAAAATTGCCCTGTCGAACTCTCTAGATTTTAAAAAGGGACGGTATGTTTTGGTCCTGTATGCCAGTATGACGTCATTTCATTACATTTAAGATGCTTCAGTAATTAAAAAAAACAATAGATTTCCTCAGGCCAGAAGCTGATAAAGTAAATTATTAATAGTTTCTCTGTATTTTTAATGTATTTATCTTAGTGGCTGTTAAGATTTTGAATGGAAATGTACTTGTTTTAGGAAGATTTTTCTGTACTTTCTAAAAATTCTAACAGATAATCTTAAAAAGTGCAGGACTGATCTTGTCTGTACTGTGCTAAAATAGATCACTTCCACGTAAACCAAATCTATTCATGATTTGAATTATTTTGCACATTCTTTAAAATATTCTTATAAATATTAAAACTTGCTCTTGATCTTTCCTGCACTTTGCAAATAACATGCACAAATTCACCATTTCCCAAAGATATGCAGCACCATTTATTACTAATACACGGACATTATTGCGCCATGCTGCTTTGAATATTTCTCAGCTAAATTTTCACACATGAAAATCTGTTTTGAATTGTTAAAGCTATAAATTTTAGCTTCCTTTTTTCTATCTCCTAATTTATGTGCGTCTTTATTGAGAATAAAGACCTATTTCCTGAAATGCCATTGTCCGATTTCTTGTTTAAGCTGAAACCTGCCAGAAATAACTTGTTTAATTGGAATTTCACCGTTTTTACCAAACCCAGAATCACTGTTTATTAATCTGGGAAGAGCGTGGGGCTGGGCGTAGATTCATCCATCCCCACTTACATCCTCAGGTGGACATAAGATCAAATAAGTCAAAGGGTCAAAAAAGCTTTTACACCTGAACTTTTGAGGATCAAAGGAGCTTTGATTTAAAGCAACAAAATGGAGAAAATTATGTTACTTTGTATTAAGGCAATCTTCTATAATACTGGTATTGAAGTTTACCCATAGTCAACCACGATAGAAAAAAATAGAAAATATAGAACAACGCTTTTATATTACTAAACACATCAAATTGGCGTGTTCAAAGACAACTGTGCCTAACTGTTCTTACTGCTGTGGGTCGCTAATCTGACGACTCCGGCTCCTCCAGCCCCTCCTCGACACAAGGTACGGTGTAAGAATATTTGTATTTTTCAAAGAAATGTCACGGTGGCACCTACCATTTATTGCCATAATGTGGAAAATTTTAGAAGTCACGGTTATGGTAGAAGCTGATCACGTTTATATTTTAGCTCACACAAGCCCATACCGAGTGTTGGTGCTTCTCCAGGCCACCCGGAACAGAGGAAATTGAAGGTAGGATGCTTTTATTTTAAAATGCCGAAGTCGAAGCTGTTTTGATGTAACCTGAAAAGGCTAAAAAGCATCTTTCATACTGAATTTTATTTTGCCGTAGGAAAACAGGATTCTTACAGTCCTGCTGGTGCCAGTGGACGATGATGTCTGTCCCTCACAGTGGTAACCTCAAACTTCAGGAAACTGAACTGGTTCGGAACCAGTCCGCATTTCTAAGAGCACGATGCCAACGGCTGATCTCCGAAACCATCAAACAATGCAAAGACATGCACGATGAGCACAAGGAGAAACTAGGTGAGAGGCTGAGGAGCATCACGCTACTACAGCTGTGGGAGCGGCTGGTTATGGTTTTGTTCTTTGTTGTTGCTCAGAACGACGGGTCAAACAGGTCCAGTTTCTGAAGACAGAGTTGGAAGTGAGGTTAGAAGAGATCAATGTGGAAACCGAAGAGCTCATCACCCTGCAGACCAGAGTGGCCAAAGCTCTGGAGACCACAGCGGAGCCACTGAGAGTGACCCGCCTCTGCCTGGAGGAAAGGTCAGACTGGAGGAGAGAGGATGGCGGGAGAGCAGATTTAGAAAAGACAACGCTTATTGTTATGCTTGTTTTGCTTTCTTAATGGTCCCCAGAATGAAACTAGGTCTTGACCTGCTGCAGGATGAGGTGGACCTGGAGCTGCTCAATGAGAGGGAGGTGATTGGGGGCGTGGCTTCTGCTCTTCAGCAGCTAGCAGAAGAGATCACTGAACAGATCAGGTGAGGATGGACTTTGAAATGGTCTTCAAACCAAGGTGTCATCACTCTTGTTTTGTGCGTCAGACTGAACCGATCTGCTAAGTACATCCTGGAGAAGGATCTGAAGGAGAAGTCTGAAGCTCAGCACGTCGACACCTCCTGCTCATTAATAACCCCCCACACCATCAAGCAGCCCCAGCTGACCAGCACCCATCAGCAGAGGTGAACTCACACTCCACAGGTTTAAGGGAAGGTGCTTAGAGTTTGTTCTAGTTGACGCTGGTGTGTGTGTCAGCTTGGCGGTGACTCCAAAGCAGTGGGAGTACGTCTCAGATGTCAACATGGCCAAAGCTGAGGAGCAGAAGTCCAACTCTGCGTCCCTGAAGGCCCTGGTGGAGTCCCTGCTGGAGCAGATGTTTGCTGACATACAGAAGCAGCTCCAGGCCACAGCAGCCGCCTTTCGGCTCAAAGTGCAGGAGCTCAAGTCGGCCAAGAGCCAGATGGAGGAGCAGCTGGCCAAGGTAGAAGCGCCGAGAACGTGGGAGTGGGTGCTGCTGTAACAGCCCAGCCTGTTTCCTGTCGCTTCCTCCAAGATTCTGCCAGAATTGTCCAGCCAGCGGATGATCAGAGATGATCTCAACATGGCCATCGCAGAGGTGGAAGAGGGCCTGCTGAAAGCCCAGGCCCAGCAGACCCTACGCAACCAGAGGCCTTCCAAGGAGCTCTGCCATGATCAGGCACACGCACACCTGCTCTCAGAGATCAGGAAGCTCAGCGCAAGCATCACCCGGTACGGCCGCCACGCCCTCGCTCTTCAGATGAAACAGGAGACCGAAAAAGATGAGACCGTAAAAGCATCCTTCTGGAAAGTACCGATTCCCTTTGCTTCTTCTCAGACTGAGGAAGGCTCTGGTCCAGTCGGAGGAGAAAGAGCGGGCTCTGGTTCGCTGTCAGCTGGAACTGCAGAGAAGCATCAGCTTCAAAGCCAGCTGTCTCTACACGGACGAGGTGGTCTGTGGCCAGCACAGGGAGGCCCTCAAAGCCTGCAAGTTCTGAGCCTCCAGCAACAGGACGCTCCTGGAAAGTTTGGATTTGTGTGATTCAACTCATTTCCTCACAGAGAAACCTAAGTTGGAGCTCTCTCCTGACCCATGATCAATTCCAGAATATAGTCTTCCTTTTTTTTTTTTAAAGAAGAAGACTAATAGTTACTCTCTCAAGACCTGTAGTTTTCCTTCCGTGTGTTTGACGGCCATGACTGGAATGGTTTCCTCCGGATCTGTACTCGCGGATGGGAAAAAGTGAAGTCACCCAAGGCTATACATCCACCAGGAGAGGATGGTGTGTGGAAGGCAGGCAGCAGCAGCTCTGCACTGCCCAGGCCGGACAGTAGGGCCTGAAATGCGGTTTGCAGCCACAGCAATGCCGGACTCAACAGTGCTGAGTCGTCTGAAGCAGCAAGGAAGCCCTGAAGGGACGTGGACACCAGTGGAGACGAGAACATCACCCTTTCATAAGGGTGAGCTGCAGGGGTGCTGGGGGAACGTCCCCGCATGCCACTACCACCACCCTCCCCACCCATCAGTGCTGGTTCAGGGGCCAAGACATCAGTGAACAGCCGCCCACACCAGCACCGAGGACCCAAGCAGGATCCATCTCCTGGCCCGTACAGCCGCCTGAAGCTGCTCTGGTGACGAAAACAGTCGTTCGGGCCAGGAGCTGAAAAGGGAAATTAGAAAAAAATAATTGTATCGGCAATGTATTTAATTTATTAGCTGTTTTGTTAAGTTTTGGATACAAATTTACTTGTTTTTAGATTTTAAATATTTCATTCCTCTGATTTTACATATTCTGTCCCCTTTTTTCTTTTAATTTTACTAATGAAAAATGTATTTTAAATTAAAAATGCTTTATTTGGAAAATGTTGGGATTAATGTTGTAACCCAGTCTACTTTGTAGTTTTAAATATTTTGCATGTTCTTCAACATATCCACTTTCTGAAAAGGATCTATTATATAATTCAAAACAATCTACAATATTTACTGTTTCCCAAAGATAAGTAGCACTATAGCTAAGCACAGACATTTTAGTCTCTATCAGTGAAGATTATATTTTCGTGCTCAATTTTATTAACATATTTTTAATTTATATTTTCCCCCTCAGAACTCCCAGTTTCAAACGTATTTATAAAATGTATGTTATCAAACGGACACACACATTTCTTGATCAAATGTATAGTTCGTCGTTTCATTGAAATTTTGTCGTTTTTCCAGCAAATAGAAGACGTAATTGCCGCCATCTGTTACGTCATCCGTTGTCACAGCAACCGTTTGTTACGACCGGAAGAGGACGGAGCCAGGTATGGCGAAGGAGCGTTTTACTAAAACATTTGTATTTTTTTTAAGAAGACGTCCTCATGACACTCGAATAACGATCATTTTCACAATGTGGAAACTGTTTAATGACGGTTTGAATGGAGTAAATAGATTTAATCAGCGAACGCAGTGACGCTTTACAAACGCTACGATAAAAGCTGATTATTATTATTATTATTATTATTATTATTATTTTTTAGATTTATGCTACATTAGTGTGTGTGCGTGTTCATTCTTACCTTTTGCTGTTACACAAGGCAAAACTATTATATTTGCTTCTTTTTTTTCCTGGAATGAGAAAATCAAACGGAACGCTGTTATTCTGGAATGCGGCGGTGTCAGCAGTTTTTATGACCCGAACATTCGAAACTTACGTTGATCATGTTTCCGTGGTGTCGGACAGATAGTCCTGTCGTGAAGTACCCAAAAGTTAATTTCCCTGTAATTAAACACAGGCTCCTGCCGCTGGCACTGGTGGACGATGGCGTCTGTCCCGGACCAAGGTGGGAAAGCCAGTCTCCAAGGAAGTGAACTGGTTCGGAACCAGTCTGCATTTCTCAGAGCCGAATGCCAACGGCTGATCTCGGAAACTAGCAAACGATGCAAAGACATGCACAATGAGCACAAGGAGAAACTAGGTGAGAGGATGAGGAGCACCAGGGTTCTTCAGCGGCGGGGGCGGGTGGTTAGGGTTTTGTTCTTTTTGGTTGTTTTTCAGATCGACGGGTCGAAGAGGTCCAGTTTATGAAGACAGAGTTGGAGCTGAGGTTGGACCAGATGGTTGTAGAGACTGAAGAGCTCATCACCCTGCAGACCAGAGTGGCCAAAGCTCTGGAGACCACAGTGGAGCCACTGAGAGTGACCAACTTCTGCCTGGAGGAAAGGTCAGACTGGAGGAAGATGGAGATATACAAAAGACAGCGCTCGGGATTGTCCCCTCTCTGACCCGTGGTACACTTATAGTTGGTGTTTAATGTTCTGCTTTTTAACGCCAACTGAGAACCCTCACAACCCCAACACACACAGTTGACCCCTGGTGACCCAAGGTTCCGTTCTCCTGCCACGAAGGTGTGTGTGTGTGTCTGAAGTGTGTCTTCTGGCGTGTTTATCTGTCTATTTTCAGTATTTTTTAATTAAAAAAAACCCCAAACAAACTAAATCAAGCTCCTGTTCTGGCATGCATGGGAGAAACTGACCTTCCTTGTAATGGTTGCCTCATATACATTTACCCTTATTTAAATCAGGTGTGTACACAGAACAGGGTTTGCAGGGAATGAGGCCATTAATGGAGCGAGAGACTAACTCAACATCTCCCAGTTACTTTTTCACCTTCACGTCCTTTTCACCCCATTCAATTCATACAAAAGTTGCTTTTAATAACGCTGCGTACAAATGTGTCATTTCTCATGTGTCCAGTTATGCGCGTTGCGGTCGGCATTTATGAAATTAACGGTTGGATGAAAAATAACCGAGCGGCTCAAGGATCCCAACCTTGCTGCTACAAACCCTGAGTAACACATCCCGGGACCACCCACCGTTTTCAAAGTTGACATATTTAGATGAAAAACACACAAACACTCACAGGAACAGGAGGCAAACGTCACGACACTGAGGCGGAGCGGCGGCTGTTCTCTCCGCGGCCACGAGGGGGCAGCCTCGCCGCGCAAACACGGTGGCCGCTGAGCTCAGTTCGCTTTTCAGCGTCTTTGCGCTTTTAACACCGGATTAAGTCCCTTATTCTGACCATCTATATGCTCATGTTGATGCTACAAAAAAGGAGAGAAATAAGTAAACATGATCTATGTCAAATCTGTGAAAATAGAAAAATAGTCTTATGATTTATAAATAAACATAGAAAAATAGATATAATGTACATGATTAATGGTGTTTGGACCATGCTTTTGTACCATGATGCAGTTTGCACTGATGTTTAACTACAATGTGTTTGTAGCCAGATCATGCTGTGTGTAACGCGGTTAATATCAATGAACTGGTGACCTAGAGTGTGTGCGGGTTGTGAGTGTGAAGAATGAGTCTAGAGGGCAGACTTCAGGCTAGCAGCGGCGTCACCACACGGAGCATTTGTCCACGGGGTTCATGGGAGAACCCTTCGGGCAGTGGAAAACACGGGCGAACTCGTCAAACTGCGACACGCTGCCGATCACTCTGCAGGAGGAGACGTGACTCAGCTACACAAACGTAAACGCAGAAACAACAGGAATGTTTTGTGCTGTTTTCAGACAGTTGTGCCGTACCTGTAGTGCTCTGGTGCATGTTTGTCCGTCAGCAGCTGCAGGTAGATGGACTGAGATCTCCTCTTCATGCACCAGTTCTGGGAACAGAAGTGCGTTAGAGGAAGCGTAAAAGCTTCAGGACAGTCAGATGGTGTTGGGACCATCGGCCAGACTGTTGCCTTTACCTGTGCGAAGGCGACGAAGAGCAGCTGTTCATGTGTGTATCTGAGTCCAGGCAGGGGTCTCTCTGGGCCGTGTTCCCTCACCCACTTTTGATACGCCTGCAGATATGAGACAGAAAGGTAGAGTTTTGTGGGGACCTGAAGAATTCTGGATCCCACCGTTACTCACGTAGTAGGACAGCTTGAGCCCTCCCATGTCTGCGATGTTCTCCCCCAGCGTCAGGCGGCCATTCACCTACACACACACACACACACACACACACACACATACAGAGGACACTGGTCAGCAGAGACTAACAACTGTGACCTGTTTCCAGCGTGAGGACCCGTGCACGCTGGCCCACCTTCTGGTTATAAACGGTGAAGTTATCGTAGAGGTTGACGATGCACTCGGCTTTCGTCTGAAACTTTCTGTACGACTCCTTCGTCCACCACTGTTTGAGGTTGCCGTGACGATCATACTGGCCCCCTGGGGACATGAACCACGGCATCACTGAGCAGCGTAGCGTGGAAACAGCTCAACCTGTAAGGTAAATCTTCCAGGACTGAATGAAATGTGATTGTGAGTAGCATTTGTGGGCAGATCTTTGGATGGTGTGTACGGCGTTTCAGACGAAGAGGGCCCCGTCTTACCCCAGTCATCATATCCGTGTGTCAGCTCGTGGCCGATGATTGCTCCGATTCCTCCATAGTTCATCGACCTGGGGCCAGAAATGATGTTAAGTTCAGCTTCTTTCGATTCTGCTGCAGCGTGCTCGAGCCTGGGGCGCACACGGGAGTCCTGGCATGGCTATGGGAGCGCCTCACCCGCCACGCGCAGGTTTCCGACATGAACTGAGATTTAATGGAGGCGTGAATGAACACCCAAAGCCTGCTCGGAAGCCGGGCTCCCTCATTGAGCTCTCTGTGGGTAGTTCAATTGGTTTAATCAGGTGTTTGGGGACTTTTTAGGAAGCAGAAGCTCATCAAGGTGGAGCCACTTAGCGACCTCGAAGTGTTAAATTGCATTTCGACGCAGAGACAGAAAGAAAAGCAGGACAGGAAGACGGCTGCTTACTGTGGAAACTCTGGGTTGTAGAGCGTGGGCTGAAGAATGCCAGCAGGGAACACTGGGAGAGGGAGACAGACACAACAAGACAAAGTTGGAAAAGTCCAAATAAAATAAATTACAACAACAAAAAAAAAAAAAGCAAAGGAAAAGCAGCTCTTCTGCTTCATTTAGGGTGTTTTAGTAGTTTTTACCTCTAAAATATCTTATTATTAGTATTCCAAATTGAGCAATTACGGGAGTAAATGAAATAAAGTAATTACAATTGAAAGAAAAAAAAGAATTAAAGCCATACTAATGAACTGGGAGATGAAATAACTTAGCTAAATGAAAGAAGATATCATTTGGAAGAATGAAAACTAGCTTCCCGAGGGCTTCTGATGACCTTTTGCCTGACTCCTCTTGTCCTTTTAGCGTCATCTGGAGAGCACGGCATTGATTTTTCCCAGAGCGATTTAATCTGAGGACTCAGTCCAGGAGAGACAGACAGACAGAGGGACGGGGGACGGGGGAGGGAGGCGGAGGAGGAGGAGGAGGCGGTGGGGGGGCGATGACATTGCAGCAGATGTGTCAAACTCAGGCAGGTGTGACGGCTTGATTCTCCCCCAGGGAGCACTTCAGTGAGGAGGAGAGTGAAAAAGTAAGCTGGGAGAAGGAAGGTGGACCTTTTCCCCTGGATGGAATCACCTCTGACCGGTAGAACGATCCACATCCACAGAATTATTGATCCTTCTGACGACTCAAATTGTTATTGATCCGGTGGAGAAAAAAAGATCCGTCCAACATGTCACAATATCCATTTGGTTCTGTTTGCTCCTTCCTGCACCTCTCCTCACATCCTAATCTGTGTTTTTAACCACGTCAGCCAATCATCTTGCTGCTCTCTCTTTTGCATGTATGGAACCGTAGCTGGTAGATTTGAAACCCCCCCACCCTGAGGGACACACAGCAGCCTGGTGCCACCACGTCCAGGAGCAGAACGCTGACAACAGATAAAGACTGGGAGCAGAAAGACTCACCCATTTGGTTCTTGTTGGGAAGGTAGTAGGCATTCAGGGCCTGAGGAGGGAGAAGCCACCTGGGAGAGAAAGTGTGTGTGCGTATAAACACCTGAAATATTCCCCAAGCTGCATCCCACCGCGTGGGAAAGAACCGGTGTGTGTGGTCCCACATCCAGGGTCCTGCTCCCACAGTTCCTCGGTGATAATCCACTTAAAGCCTGGCTCATTAATTGGCACAAAATCCCCCAAACATGAGCCTCGAGTGTGTGAGGCGCCCTCGCTCTGGGGTGTGACACGGACGGCTCATCAGGGGCTGCAGCAGGACTTTTTTATTGTTCTCAGAATGACAGAACAGTGAGTGATAGCAGCCGCACTCACTTCTGGTGATAATGTATATGTGTGTGTGTGTGTGTGTGTGTGTGTGTGTGTGTGTCCCACAGCACTTTACTGCTGCCTGGCTGTGACAGATCAGTAAATCAGACGGAGATCCGCCTGCTGCGCGCGTCACTTTGCTGTGTCTGGCTTTAATTTAGCGATGCAGCAAATGCGTGTCGGAACGATAAAAAGGTTTCATAGAGACACAAGCGAGCAGGGGCCGCTCCGTGGAGGTCAGGGCGCAGCACTTACGTGGTCTTGTCCACTTCTTCGTGGATCTTCTTCACAGACAGCTTGATGTTAAACTTGATGCTGTTGAGGATATTCTTGAAATACGTCTTCTCGTCTACTTCAAACTGCACAACGAAGACATGACAGGAAAGTTGGTCAGTAAACTTGACTCATCAGCTTTACTGGTTACTGGTTCGACCTGAAACTGCTTCCAGGATAACCCAACGCCGGAGACTCACCCCGTACTCTTGATCTATTAGTTCAGGTTTGAGCAGGAAGTCCGGGTACCCCGTCATCACCATCATGTACTTCAGCTGTGGCAGACAAGAGGGAGGAAGAGGGGGTGACGGAGGGACGAGGAGGAGAAACAACTAGTGCGGCATCACCTTACGCCCACATCAGTCAGTAATAACCATCACACGAGCGTGCGTGCACACGCACGTTACTAATCAAGCAAGCCCGGTGTAATAGGATTACAGGAAAGCTGGTTCCATTCAGCATGGTCCTCTAAAAGGATTAGAACTTCCGATTGTAAACGTATTAGGAGGGAATCTCGCAGCGCAGAGCCTGAATCAGCGGCACAGAGAGATCCGGATTAGACGATCTTCCCTTCTCAATGTCAAGCTCCTGATGTATCCCATCATACACTATCTGTGCGACCGGGGGACCAATCAGAGCCGGTGGCGAGAAAGAAGCGTTTAAACTCTTTCCGACACTCATCGGAGCCGTCGGGGGGGCTTTTTTTGCGTGTGTGTGTTAGGTTCTGCACCTTGGCTCTGGCTGCCTCCTTGGTGGTCTCGTCCATCCAGTCCAGCTCTTGTAGACGGACGTCCAGGGAGTGTTTGATGTCCTCCACCAGCTCCTGCACCTGAAAGACGGACTTTTAGGTGTCACCAAACCAGCACCGAGGTTATAAAACAAACTTCTTGTTTCAAACTGATCAGCAGAAATCTGGAGATGGAGCTTTTCTTTTTCTCAGCTCTTCATTTTTATGATCTTATTATGATCACTTTAATGGAATCTTTGTATGGTTTGCTAACTGGCAGCCATGCGATTACAGCACTGACATGTTTTTAAGCAGGATTTGCTTTTTTTACGCCGGAGTCGTCATAAACCCTCCTAAAGCTAATGTACTGTAAAAATGAAAAGCTAATGCGTTAATTACACCAAACTCTGGGGGAAAATGACCATGTTCAGCCGCCATCAGCTCCATCTGAATTTGTAATTCTCGGTGTCAGAACCTCAGACTCATCAACGAGAGAAGCAGCATCGAGCGGCCAGTCGAGGCTTCAGACGTCGCCGCTGGCAACCAGCCGGCGCCTCTCCTGCTGATAATGAGGTCTCGAACCTGGTGGACATTTCAAACTTGGCAGAGACCAACAGTAGCAAACGAACGGTGGGAATGGCGGACTATTCTTTTCAATCACTTTGCAGCCAAAGGGACACAGTTTGGACCAAAACAAACCATGCACGAGGCCTTAAAGAGGACACGTCTGTGCCATAAACATGAGAAAATACATGAAGCATAAAGGTGAAAGAGTAAAGGGGAACATGTGATGGGTAGGTGGGGTGTTAGTGGGCAAAAACAAGGTCCCCACCCTCCGCCTGGCAGAACAAACTCAAGAGGAACAAATGGAATTCATGAAGGACGGTCGTTGAAATTCTACAGAGGACGAGCGTTTGAAAATCCTTCCCAGATAACAAACGTTTGATTATGATCTAAGGATTTCGCACACTAAAGGCTGAGGTCGACACTTTTCTGTGAACACCGTGTGTTGTTTTTTCTTTTGTCTCTTAGAAAGCCAGAGGAAATTGCAGCTAAACTGCTCATTACTACAGAACTTTGGAACCAGCAATTGAAGGAAATGGGTTCAATCAATTACCAATAAAATGGCTTCTATAGCTTGATGGATTTCTAGTTTCTAGTTTGGCTGCAAAGACCCAAACGGCGAAGGACGGGCCCCTGTTTATACGCTGGGCAAAAGTCCTAAAATCTGAGTTTGTGGTGGGTTTTCCTGGTTTGAGGAGCTCTTCGAGGGCAGTGGTCTGTGTGCACGGCACGAACCTTGGCCTTGCTCTGAGAGGAGAAGTGCTGCTGGACAAACAAGGCCCCCAGAGCCATCCCAAAATGTTTGTTGGCCTGGGTCAGGCAGAGCCGGCCCAGGTCCAGCTGCTGCTCCGTGCCGTCGATCTCCCGGGAAAACTCGTGGATGGTGCTTCGGAAAGCCGTGGACAGATGTTCGCTGAGAGCCGCCACGATGCGCCACAGCATGTAGTTATGGAGAACCCTGAAAAAACAGGCCCATGCTCTTTTAACTGGACAGAACTCGACTGTTCAGGCTGTTTAAATGGTTTATTTTAAAACCCTTGTTTTTCTTCCATTTATATAAAAACAGAACCTGTCAACCCAGTAATTTGTTGGTGCGGCAGTGATGTCAACTGAGTTTCTAAACGATGATGGGACCATTACAGCAAATGATGAAGATCTATTTAGAATAACACGCAGCTGTTTCTGTCCGTCCTGGGAACCAAAGTATAAAAACATTAAAACAATAAGTAAATAAAACACACTCAAAGATACAATTTCCAAGGTATTTTTGCCGCGTTCAGTCTTTTAGTCTAAAATGCTTTTCAGCCTGGTTATATAAATTAGGATAGAAAAAATGTAAATAAAGCAAAAAAAAACAAAACAAAAAACCCAATCCTTAAAACGGTTTCCTCAATCTTGTTGGTTTATCTTAAATTACCCCGAAGGGAAGAACAAATTAAGGATGAATCAAAGAGAAATGCATGTGATGTTTAGGCTTGTTTGCCATTTTCCTGCTCGGGCTGGAGAGGCTGTTTCAGCCATCAAAATCAGGCTGTTTTGTTCTGCGGTCAGAAGCACTTTTGCTCTAATGCGTCACTGCAGCACACTTGTGATGTTGAGTGGCATCTGCTGCATGGAACTGCAATCTTCTCTTCCAGGTGCTTCGGGGTTCTATTTTTCCATCTGCCCTCTGAAGAGTCAGAAAAGTTGCAGGGAGAAAGCGAAGGAGATGGTGATTGAGGGGAAAAAGAGCCGGAGAGTCAAGAGGGGCTCCACGTATCCTGAGCGACTCACGAGGGGAAAAGGGAGACGCAGCAGAGGAGCGAGGGAAATGTTGAGCCAAGCGGAGATAATGGATCACTCGTTTATGCATTCAAGATATGTCTTCTCACCCGGGAGCGCTGGTGGGTCCTCTGAGTGCGCGCATCTAATCTGTCCCGCGAGGACAAATGCCCGGCGCTCCCACTGCGAGGCTCCGTGCGAACCTAACAGCACGTTGTTGTTGTTTTCCGAAACGCCATTTCCCTATGCATGAGAGATATTAAATCAAGAACGCCTTTGGTAATAGACCCCCGGGGTCCTGCTGACAAAACACTCGCCGGGTAGATTTAATTGATGAGAGAGTGAAGAGAAGGCCAGGAGGTGAAGCCAGGAAAGAAGGAAGAAAGGAAGACGGTGTCCTTGATCACAAGGCCCACCAGGAGAAACCACATGACTCAGGTCTGGTTTTGGCTCCTTCAAAACAAAACACGGCAGCGTGGGAGCGTTTTCTCTGAAACGTGTGTTGCTGAACCAAAGCAGACGGTCGGTAATTCAGGATGCAGCAGGTCTTCATCAGAGCAGCACCGAGTGAAGGCCCATTAGCTAATGGGGCTAGTTAGGAAGACAAAGACGACACAGTCCCTGTACACCTCATTAACACCCCCCTGCAGGTAATGAGGTAATTACCCCGCAGGTAATGGAGGACGAACAGAATCATCTACTGTATTTTAAAATAACAGGAATATACTTGTGCTTGAGAGTTTGATCTACTGATTCCAACATGAGAACGAGAGCAGATAGAAGAATGAGGGAGAAAAAGAGGAGCCATGCTGCTGGACCTAGCTCATCTGGTTAATAACACACGCACACACACACATGGAAAATGATAGAAGGAGAAGGAAAGAAGAAAAATGGATGGAGGTGTGACTGCGCCTGTCAGAAGACACTTTGATGGGAGATCCAATCAATTGTGGGAACATCGGAGGGGCGGCGAAAGAGAGCAACCAAGAGAGCGACTCGGTCCGGAGATGCCTATAAAGATGGAGAGAGTGCTCACAGACAGGGAGAACCAGAAATAGGTGATGAGAATAGATGGATGGATGGATGGATGGAGAGATAGATGAGGAGGTATAAAAAGAAAGCTGTGAGCAAGTGAAGTCAAAGCAGGTACGATGTATGTGTTTTAAACTAACTACACTACCAAAGAGACAGATTTAATCAGCCTGTGTGTGTGTGTGTGTGTGTGTGTGTGTGACAGACAAAGAGGATTACAAAGAAGACATTTACACCCTGTGTATGCGCTTTAATTAAAATATATAGTAGACAGAGAAGGGAGGGGTAACAGATGAGGTAAGAGCAAAAGTAAGAGTATTAATCAGATTAAATATGGAGTGATATTTGAACTGATCTGAAACCCTAAAAAAGGGCTGTTCTATCAGCTGGTTGACGACATGCAAATCACACCTACTCATTAGGCTAAGTAGAGGGTGGGGTTTCTGGGTAATGTAGTCTTTATTGTAAGAAACGCATGAGTCACGGTGAGTCACTGACATCACACACACACACTCTGCAAGCCAGAGCACTGCCTTTTTATTATTAAAGCCATTCATTACCATCGGGGTGATTGATCAGCGCTGCTGCGCGGCACCGCGGTCTGAGGACCAACACTCACGACGGCTGCGTTTCTCTGAGGCTAAAATGTCAAGCGAATGTTGGACCTGTCCTGTGTCCTCTGACCTGTGACCTGTGTCTGCAGGTGCTATAAAGATCTGGGAGGAGATCAATAACATTAGCGCCCAAAGAAGGAGCGCTACCGTGAAACAAACACACACACACACACCTTCATCAAAGGCAATTACTCATGCTCAGAGGATACCTAATCAAAAACTCCTCCTCATTTCCTGGATTTTCCAGACATATCAGCAACCTCATCTTTCATTTCTCATCTCCACCATCGACCTCAACAACACGACAATCCGCCCGAACTTTTCTGTTTTACCTTTTTGAAGTGGTCTTGATGATGTCAGAGACCTTCTGGATGTAATCGGTGGCGAGCACCACGATCTCTTCGTCATCAGAAAAGGTGTCATGAAAGATTCTATCCAACAGGCGTTTCCAGTGAAGCTGTGAGGCGAAAATATATGCTTTCAGAAAAAGACGATAGAAACAAATCTTCCTCTTTCTGAACCCTTCCAAGGCTGCTCAAATTCACCTATATGCCATAGATGGACATAATAAAGAGAACCAAACTCACACTGGGAGCCATGCGCTGCAGCTGCCTCAGGGTGATGCGGTTATACATGGTGCTAATGTCCTTTCTTTGGTCATCATAATCTGCTACAGTGATCTGGAAAGAGAGGAGAGGTCACTTCACACGCACGTCCACACAGCACGCGTGCTCGCAAACACCACTGGCTCACGTTGGCCAGGCGCGTCTCGAGCTCGATGATCTCCTTTGACTTCTGCGTGGGGGCCTCCGCCCCCAGCATGCTCAGCAGGCGCTCCATCAGGGCCTTGTACGCTGCCAGGATCTGCAAAGTACCATAATCAACCATGACGTGAGCAGGCGTGACCTCATCGGCAACGGCCGGCGACATGTGGCCAAGTGGAAAAGGAAAACAAAAGCCCAGTGGGTGACGGAGGGAAGAAGGTGAATGGATGGACAAAAGAGGCGGACGGGAAAGAGGACAGATGGAGGGATGTGGGACAGGGAGGAGGCGGGAAGAAAGGAAAGAAGGCGGGAGAAATGTTCAGATAAGGTAAAAATAAAGGAAAATGGTAAATGCTGTCAGAGCAGCTTGAGGAGAGACCCAACCTTGACACTGTCTTCATCCTGTCCCAGGTACAGACTCCTCTCAGGCAGCGTGAGTCCCTCCTGATCGACCTAAACACACACACACACACACACGCAGACGGTTTGTTACGCGTGTCAGATACATTCTCCAGCGGTTTGGCTCACCCTGATGGCGTTCCTGGAGGAGTTCTTGTCGTCCACGTTGACAGTGAGGGAGAAGAAGACAGCCGTGCTGTACACCCCCTGCGTCCTGTACAGGAGCTCGTTGAAGTCGGGCCTTTGGGCAGCACCCTCCGTCTCCCACCCGGCAGCACCCGGAGGAGCCCCCGCCAGGTCCCACCCACCGCAACTCTTTATCACCTCCATCATGGGTTCGGAGCCCAGCTTATCGATCTCCTGGATGTTGATGCAGGAGCGGTAGAACTCCTTGACCTTGCGCTCGGCAGAGTTTGGCCCGCGCCTCTGTATGGGGTCCAGAAGGAGGCGCTGTAGTTTTTCCTCGTTGTGCTCCCCGATGGCGGTGATGATGCCGTAGCTGAGCTTGTCTTCGGGGATTCCGTGGCGCCTCAGCCAACCGCCACATGCGAAGGAATAGAAATCCTGGCAGGGCTGGATGGTGGGATCAATATTAGCCTGGATGAAGCGTGCCGCCCTCAGCAGGGTGCGCTTGCGTTGGCAGTCCTGGCGGCACTGAGGGTCCTGCTGAGAATCCAGGGAAATGTACTTGAGCGTCAGCATGCTGCCCAGGATGACGCACAAGCCCGCGGCGAAGACCAGCGCGGAGAGGAGGCAGATCTCCCGCCGGCTCCACCGAGGAACCCCTTTGCTGCTGCTGGCGCCGCTCAGGTCTTTGTTTTTGTTGGACCAGGTTCCTCCCCGGCTACGCCCCATGTGACGGTCCAAACTGCCCCCCAGGTGAAGGGTCATGCCGTTGCTGAGGATGTCGCTGCTGTAGCGACCCCCGTACTTCACTTCCTGGAACTCGTCATAGTGAGCCGTTAATGAATATGTCTTCTCCATGGCAAAGCTCTGCCGCCGGTGTCACGCAGGCGAGGAAGTTATTTCTGTCTTCAGTTTGCAGCCATGAGAACTTCCACGGGAATCAACAGGTGGACTTCGGCTGTTGGGGTGAGAAGACTGTTGCCAAGTTGAAATCCTCTTCAGGCGAATCGTCTCGCTGCGGTTTTAATCGAAAGCGGGCCGATAGAGGGACTCCCGGTGTTCACAGGCATCTCGGTCGTGTTCTGACTATCGTTCTCTTCATTCGTTCTCCTCGTCAGCTTCTCCAACCAGTTACAGGTCACCTGCTCAGAAAAACAAGGAGGAGATTAGGTAGGGCTGGAAACTGAGACAAGGATATGAGATGTTCTCTTTCTCATTCCCCACTAGTGAAACACAAACAGGATGATTTAGATGACAACAAACCACTGAAGAACCTGTAGGATACAATAATCCTCAAAAATGTCCCCTCAGGCCTCCGAGGAAGATGAGAGATCATACGAAAGAACTCAAATGCATCTGAGTGTCTCTCTGTTAGCTTGTCTTTTCTTTCTAATCCAATAAATCTCCCTTGAAGACAACATTTGACTGAAGAGCACTTGTCAAGGTCTATTTTCCAGCGGTGGAGAGGCTCCCTGGTCCGGTAGGACTTTGGTTTGTCTCCTGAAGGAACTGCAGTTGGCCTGATTCACAGTTCTAATAACTCCTGCGAAGTCTCAGCCTAATGTTTACAGCCTGCACTTTCTGAGGGCGTCTGCTTTCCTTTTTTGAATGTAGGCGGTGAAGATGAGCGATTAAAGTCTCTAAACAGTCTGTTAGTTTTAAACCAGCACGACAAATATTTTAGCGCGAGACAATTTGGAATGCTGTGAAAGCTAACGGACAGATATGAATACAACAAGTTCAAATAAACTGGAGCTTTTTGTAAACACTAACAGATGTGCAACCGGGCTGGGAAAACCATTAAAGGTCAGAAACTCGATCGGACCCGACAACCTATAGCTGCTGTAGTGAACGGTTGGCCAGGAAGAACATTAAAAGCACTTCTTAATGTCAGAAATGGATTCCACAGACAGTGCCTTGTGCAGAATATCAGCTATTAATTCAAATTTTTACTTAATGCTTTTGTTATTTTGCAGAGGAGAAGCTTTTAAGCACTTTCTTAGATTTTTCTTCAGTCGTTACACAAAAGAACTTTGCTTTTTAAATCAATTTGTCATTCTGTCTGACTTCAGCACTAACATACATCATATCATTAAAATTTTTAATTTGGAGCTTTTTTTTTTTCATGGGTGAACTTTTACGGGATCGATGATGGATGGTGAGTGGTTTATACTAAAAGGCACACAGCTTTTGTTCCAGGATTTGGATTTGTGTTCATTTGTGGCATTAGGGGACAACGATGCCAAATGGAGGCTTTGAAAATATTTCAACCAATTATCATCTGGAGTGTCTCCAGCCAGGTTTGAAGAGACTGGATGGAATATTCTGTGGGATTCAACCGAAAGTGACCAAATCCTACGTAGGTACATGTTAAAAAGGTAAAAAAAAACAGGTCTCCTTACAACTCTTGATGGCGTGAAACGATTTTGTTTATAAAATTGCTGGTCTCAAGTTCCGCACTGATGATGAGCAGAGGCAGGGACACACGGCACAGTGGCTGGCAGATGATGTGCCCATTTCTGGTCCGTATCAGGCTGTGAGCTCTTTTCATACTGAGAACTATCGTCCTTCGCAGCATAAACTGTTATTTTACGCTGCATTTTACATTCCAAGCGATTCTATCTCCCAGCTGCTGGCACAGTGGCCAGGCAGATGAACCGCTCAGGCGTCACATCTCTGCTAAAAATCACCGCCGGCGGCTGAACAGCAACAGCCGGAGACAACATTTAGGGGTGCCTGCCTGCACAGGCACCCTCACCATGCCAGAAACAGCAGACACGTGCCAAGCAGAGCAGACTGGGCCCTCCTGGGTGAAAGAAAATAGGAGGCAGAAGAACATAGTCTGTCTCTGGGGAGTGTCACTGATAATTCATCTGATCCATCAATCCTCCACCTTGTAAACACACAACTACAAGCCCTCTATTCACACTGTGAACGGCACACACCCACATCAGGCATGAGCACGTGCCTTTTTTTGCTTCCAAGTGTTTAATTATGATGTAAATATGTTTTATTGCACTTTAGGTCAAATGATCTTTGAAGCTTCTATAAATGGCCTCAACCAGGGTGGTGGCAGAGACTGTCCTGGAGCCTCAGGGCACAGAGAGCTCACGTTGTCACTCATTTAAGATAAAGTTCTTGCGTCTTACTTTTCAATGTGCAGTTACTTTCAGTCTTAATACCGACAAAACAGATATTGCTCAAACGCCTTTTGCGTGTGTCCACTGATACTGCGAGCAAAACAAACGTCTTTTTCGTTCTAAGTGGGGTAAGATAAGCTTGTCTAGCGTAGGTGAAAGTGATTAAAACTGTTGCATGTGCGTCAGGTGCCGCTATGTGCCGAATCCAGCGACTTTTACTGTCTCCTTGTGCGTAAAAGACGCAAAACAGCCTGGCGCCGGCGCATTAAAAACCAAGGAAAGCCACCGTGTGGGCACAGGCGGACCAAGATTTGAGAGTCTGCTTTTATATCTTATGAAACAAGGTGTTACTTTAAGTAATTCAACAGAAGTGCACTATTTCAGTTTTGTGACACTATCAAAACTTTACCGGCACCGCGTTAAAAAAGACGCGAGGAAGCACCAACTTGGACACGCCAGAGGCTCCCAGTGTGCTTTCGGTTCACGCCATCAAGGGTAGCCTTCAGTGGATGGCTGATACATCGCTTTAGTTAAACTGTATCAGGTAAAACCTGAGCTCAGTGACTCCGAGCGCCTCATTTTTCGCTTAGTCCGATCATACAGCCGCGTCCTGACGCGCGCGGTGGAGGATGACTTCCACACAGGGGCAGAAACTTGGGCAGAACAGCCTTACCTCTGCCGCGCAAATCTCAGTCTTCTCCCAAGGTGAACGTGGCTGTGCTCTTCTTAAAGAGGAGAGATAGACTCCGGTGACGGTGCCACGGGAATACCGGCCCCCCCACCGACGACTGGCACCCACGGGGATCCGCGACGCCTTCTGCCGCAGCCCCGCAGCCTCGCATGTAAAGAGGGAGAGAGAGAGAGAGGGAGAGAGGGAGAGAGGGAGAGAGAGGGAGGGAGGTCTTTATTCAACAAGGTAACACACACACACACACACACACACACACAGCAGATGCTTTTCCGTATGCCAGTTCGCTGCACTTTCAAGTAAAAGTAATTGGTCTGTAAATGAGTGATCATGAAGACAAATGTAGATCTCAACTATATTCAGTATTCCAGTGGCAACAACTGTTTATTGTTGCGGCTTTATTGTTTTGAATCAATTCTGCAGCTAGAAGGTTCACAGGCTGAGGCGGGGTCACCCTTGAGTGATTGGGTCTCTTCCACTGATTAGGCTTCAATGTTAAATCAGACACAAATGCTATTTTCATAAATCCTCTGGTATAAACAACCACCAAGCCATTCCGCATTAATCTCCATTTTGCAGAGTGTCACATAGTTTAGTAAAGCAAAAGGATCACCATTAAAAACAACAAAACCTTTCTACACAATTGAAGGAGGCTGGAAAAACGTGACAACTGACATTTGTTAGATTTTAAATTCATCTTCGAGTTTGTGATTTTGTTTTCCAGTCTGCACAATATTTCCCAGAATAAAAAAGTGAAAACTTTACCAGTGAATCTGGTAAAATCTGTCCTCTAGTTTTATCTGCTCCTGATAAACTCTGCAGGAAAAAGCAGTTTCACAAATACGGCCTCATTTACCACTGAAACGTCATCGTGTGATCGATATTACATCTGATCGGGGTTTTAATTGCATTCATTGAAATATTAGCGTGAGGAAAAGCAGGAGTTCCCTTGCCGATCCGCTGATGGAGGGCCTGGGTCCGGGTCCAGCTGACCGCTCAGGGAGCACATTTGGCAAAATGATTCACTTGTGACACACTTGTGGCCTAAAGACCCAGAATGATAATGAGTGTCCCAGTGGAGGAGTGAGGGGTGAGGGTGAGGCGCTCGTGTGTTCATCTTTGACCAGCAGATGAGCATCAGATCAATGTTGGAGTGTGAATAGAGGGAGGGAAGGGATGGCACAGATTAGCACCATCTGGGATTCAGAGCTTTGATTTATCCTCATTTTTGTTCGGGTGTTATTTACACACCTGCTGCCATAGGACAGATCATCCCTGATTGGCTCTGTGGGTGGACAAATACATCTGTGCTAACATCCCTCAAACACATTCTCTTGGCCATAATCTTAGAGTTTATGAAACCGAGGCCCTATTTTTCTGGCTAAAAATATCAGTTTTGTCCTGGATCTCCTGATTCATCAGAATCCCAGATGATGCCGTATCTCAGAGGTACTCAGGGCAGTCATGAGCCACTTTAGCTCTACTGGCTGCTTGAAACAACAGCAAATGTTCCAGAAGTGGGGCTGTAAACTCAGGGTTCCAGTATTGTGTAGGAAGAAGGGCCAGATCAACTCGTGAATCCTCAACGATGGTTTTTTTGTTCCAGTTTTTTTTGTATATTTCTGTCCTCAATCCCAGCATACAAAGTAAAATAATTGTAAATTTTGTGTGAGCATCCAGGTCTTATCCTGAAAGAGACGACTGAGAAATGAACCTTCCCTGGACATTGAAAGCAAAATCATTCTCACCTCTAATCAACTGTCCATGTTTTACTGTTTCTGCAGGTATTTGTACATGAAACTGAAATGAAAATTGACATTAGCTGGCTCCTCTACGTTTTCTATGCTCGGCTCAGCCTGGGCAATGACTGAAAACAAAGGTCAGTTTTAACTCCTCGTCACCAAAAAGTTTCCTGGATAACGGCATTGTCTGGCATTGTTACTTATGCAAAGAACATCACAACATAACGCTGGCTGCTGAAATTGCACAAACTTGTTGTGTTCTCAGTTGCTCACTCGAAGGATGTCTGGAAATCCTTGGACTGCACGGTCAGAGCGCCAAGAAACAACCAATTCCGTGCCCGAGCATTTCCCGTGAGTCACATGTACGATGTTCTGCAACTGCTTCATTGGGAAGTTTTCACAGAGACTCTTCTGAACACCGTTTCTGAACGCTGGAAAGAAAAAAAAGAAAGAAAGGAAGTCTCACTAGCATGCACACAAACATGCAATTAAAAGCGCCGGTCAGATGTACGGCTCAACAAAAAAGGGGTGCTAAAGAATGTCTCTCTGCAGAGCCTCTGGGAACTTTCTGTTACGCGCGTTGACCAAAGCTTTTATCCAAAACTCACAATAACGTTCCTCCGTTTGCCCCCCTCCCTCCCCAGCACCCCCACCCTTTGTTAGTTCTTAAGTCTCAAGTGTCAGAAACCCCATTACAGTAATTAAGTCGGCGCACCCTGAAAAAGCCCTCCATCAAAAGACTGAGCTGGGAGGGAGAGAGAGAGAGGCAGACATGGAGGGGAGAGATATGGTTAAAAATAAAAAAGGGATGGCTGGAGGGAAACTTCAGAGATGCTGGAGGGAAGGAGGGATGGAGATGTGGATGCCTGAAAAGAAGATGTGGAGATGTTTGTTCTGATGGAGCAGCAGCACGGTGAGCTGCAATTAAATGAGCACAAAAAAAAGCCTGTCTTTATTCTGAAGAACACCAATTCATTACTAGATTCATTTAGACGACATTTTGAACCTTAAGAAAGCTTTAAATGTTCTAGTTAGATAAAAAAAGTACAGAACAAAAACAGTTGGAAGAAAAAAGCAAGAAAGGCTGAGCCCAGTGGAGTCAGAGCGGTTTGATTCTGGTGGGCAGCCCTGCGAGAGTCTCCGAGAATTACCCGGCCAGAGCCGGAGCAAGGCTCTGACTCCAGTCTGCTCAGCATGTCGCTACTCGCTGTCTTTACAGCGCAAACACGTCTCCGCTACATGATGCTGTAGGTTAGGTGTGAGGCTGTAGGCCCGGCGGAGGAGCATCGCTGCCAGCGGTGCTTAGAGCTGCCCTTCTATTTGTATTCTGAGCTCATACAGCTAAAAACCCGTCCTCCTCCCCCTCATCTTCCTCTTTTTTATCTTTAGAGGGTGATGTCATCCCGATATGGATCTTTTGGTCAGATGCCACCGCAGCCCCCATCGCTGTGACTGTAACTATTTGCACGCTCACTTAGCCCTGCAGCGACCCGCTTAATGCACGCGAGCTGCAAAGGACACAGATGTGTATCTATCATTAGATGGTCCGAGTCAGCAGAAGACTGGTGGGAGTGGGGTGGACGTCCCGCTGCAGATGTTCCAGGGCCTGAGATCTGCACCGGAGGGTTCCTGGAGCTTTTACTGCGTGTTTAGGGTTGGCTAACCATGCTCTACTGCAGGGGTGCGCTCCATTTTAATATACCAGAGTGGTTCCAGTGTCTGTCTACGTGAGCGGAGGCGGAGCCGTAAATCATTTCAAATCATTATGAATTCATGCTTGGAAGTAAACCCTGTTGTGTGGGTTCGGGGGTGGGGGGGTGGAGGAACCGAAGGCATCTGCCACCACATTCCAATTTTAATCACGGCGCGGTCGAACAAGAGCTGCGAGCCACGAGACATTAACAACAATACCGGCTTTGGGCTAGCTTTGGCAAATTTATGGCTGTTATTTACTGGCTGGAGAAAATTTCCACCAGACTCCACACAAGCCTCATATTTCCAATAAGTGGGAGTGCGTCGGCTGTGGAACACACAAAGGGTGTGGAAGAGGGAGCGAGGCGGTCCCATTGGTCGTCGATTAATTAAAGAGGTCACCTGAAAGTCAAACCCTCTTTTCGTTTCTCTCTTTCAGGTGTGGTCGGCCCCCAAATCCACGTCACCGCTCCTGTGTTACAACGTAGAACCGCCAACCCACAGGTTTTTTTTACCTTGTTGTAATTAAAGTGTTATAGCTGCGGCAGTGGGGGCAGGGGGGGCAACGATTAACAGATGGGGGGAAAAATCAGGTGAGGGGCAGGACTCAGTGCTTGAATTTGATTGGAAAGAGTGACGTGCAGGAGGAATACAGTCAAATTGAGTTAAAAATGGGAATATTGGGGGAGGGTGGGGCTTATAGGAGGGTCTCCAGGGAGCTGGGGACGAGATGACCAGGATCAACTAATTGTGTCTGCTACGTTCTCTTGTACAATGAATCACTTAACCACAAATTGCTAGCGGAGGCTGAAGCCAGCGTGTGTGAAGGATCGGGTTCCTCGTAGGCTGCTGGTGTGCGTTTATCATTGTAAAGCACATCTGTGTGATGCGCATCTGCAGAACTTGCATATCACTGGGTATTTCTGCAGTTGGCTTAAACACACTCGTGCGGCTCCTTAAACGTTTACACTCCTTCCTCCAGGCTCCCTTTATCCCCTCTCCTTTTTTAGGTTCTTTTTCAGTTTTTACATCAGACTCCCCACGCTGAGCAGGAAACAACAGTGCTGCCAGGAAAAAAATGCACCTTATGAGGAAAAAAAGTGTGTGTTTGCTGATCATTCTACATGTGTTTCCTCTTCCTGTGTGTGTTCTGATGAGAACAAACAGTGAGGCCGGCTCTGGGACTCTGAGTGCCTACAGCCTAGAAACAAGTGTTAAAGTGGGAAAGCTCAAGTACCCTTGAGTAGCTTCTTATCACCACTGCGTGTGTGTGTGTGTGTGTGTGTGTGTGTGTGTGTACCACTGTGTAATCTTTGAGCTTGAGCTCTAACAGCCCACTGGGATGAGCAAAGGAACCAGAGCCACAGCTTAACCTGCTCACCTCCCCCCAACACTGATCTGCACAGCAGTCATGCACTTGTGGCTGACTGGAACACCAGTCAGTAACCCTAAGTGGAATATGTTGTGCCGTTTTCAAGTAATCAGTGGGAGCCAGACCCTGGAAAAGCCTTCCGACATGATAAAGTTATGCATTCCAGTTTTTAACCAGAAAATACTGGAGGACACCATGATATGAGCATGAATTCAAATTTAGATTAAACCCTTCAAATTGTTAAGTTTCTATTTTTCATGTCAATGTTTCAAAACTGCTTTAGTATAGAGAGAGTGTTACAGAGTAGAAGACTGTGCGAATTTGTACAAAATGGTCAAAGCTGGTCAGCAGCCTCGTGTTTAAAATGATGAAGGTTTATTATTCGCTCTCTTTCGGCTTCTGCTCATTCTCATGGAGTCATCATTAGGCTCTGGAGTCATTATTATAACACCGATAACATAACTTCAGTCCTCATCTGGACACCATAACTTATTTAATTTCCTTTCTATTCAAATGTTGCGAAACCAAAATGATTTAGGAGAATGTGAAATGGCCCGGAGTGTTAGAAAAAAAAAAGATAAAATTACCCACTGAAGCTTTTCAGGCAGCTTTAGATAATGTGTTGTAATGACATTAAAAAGAAGCACTTTCAGTGTAACAGAGTCAAGGACATTTTCCTGTACATCTCACTGGAATGAGCAAAAGCCAGAGTGCAGCCATGATCAATTCTATTAAGAGTTGGGTCTCCTACTTTTCTTTAACAAAATATGTGAATTATTAAATATTCTTGAGTACTTTTATTGTTTATTATCCTAATGCACAAGGATTCATGGAAGCCCCCCCCCCCCCCTTTGGAACAGTGATGTCGTTTTTCTAAGCTCATTCCAGCACTTCCCAGAGATGGTGTTGATGGTCAGGGTGGCAGCAGGAGAGAAGCTGGGCGAACAACAAACTGCAAAAAACAGTTGGAACAACCCTAAAGGCTCTTATCTCAAAAAACAGATTTTAATGTCCTCACCCTCCAAAAATAGTGGGTAAAAAAAAACCTTCACTGGTTGGGATGATGCAGTGTCCATGGCAACATACTGGCCACTGCTGGCATATGTTCTCCTGCCAGTGGTGTGTTGGGCTGTTAAATAACTGCGTGTTGGAATGAACAGACGGCGAAAAAAGATTAAAGGAGCGATTCCAGAGTTCACAAAAGAAGAAGCAAAAATGTCCCAAACATTCCGGACACATTAAGGGCATCTTGCTATGAACACCTAATCAGACATTAGTTAATACCTATATGCCCTACGTTTTACAACCCACCACTCATTAAAAGTTGTTTTTATGTGTCTTTGGAGTTTTAACTTCTTCCAAACAAATGCAAAGCTATTCTTCAAAGCTTTAAAAAAAAAAAAAAGCCTATGGGATCATTCCACTGTGTATTAATTACTATTCTGTGCATGTAAAGCAGCTCGGCGGTAATAAAACATCTTTTACTAATGCACACTAATTTTACCATCCTGCTCTGCCAATTTATTTTACTGAAAAATAGTAAAAAACTCTTAGCGTCGTCTGTGTGCCGGCTAGCGATCAAAAGCAAAGACGCCCTAATGAGAATGAGCTAATACACACACCTACACACACACACACAGAGTGGAAAGACGCGGCTGGATAATCCTGGTGTCTGAGCTCTTTTTTCATTCTCCACCCTACCTCTTCACCGTTCTCTTCATCATCACCTCCCCCTCCCTTGCTTCTGATCCAATCTCCCCTTCTGTCCTTCACCTCTCCCCCGACCTCTCAGGCCTGATTGGAGCCAGCCTGGGGGCTGTAACCTCCTCAGACGCACATCTTTCCCTCCACTCGTTATACCTATTGAATAAACATAAATACCAGTTTCTTATCAAACCACCTGAGGAGGACTGTTACTACTGTAAAACATGTGTGTCCGACATATATGTGTCTGCCTTTTTTTTCTCTATTGTTGAACAAATGCGCCAATGGAAGATGTGATTTTTTTGTGTCTTTAGTGGATTCTATCAAATTACAGCGGTGCATTTGTGTGTGTAATATGCAAAAAGTGTCAAACTCTGTGACTTTCACAGCAAAGAAAAACACTGGATGTTTGCCTATAAATCAGCTTGATTGCAGCCGTAATTAAATTGCATTTGCTTCGAGAGATTGCGCCTCCCCTCCTCCTATAGTGGGCAGAAGATGCTAACAGCATCAATTTAACACTGTCAAGATAAAAACTGCCACTGTCACTACCGTGTATGTCACTTATCGCCAGTAAAACCATAGAAAAACAGAGTTGACCACATCTGTTTTTACTATGTCCTATATTTCAGATTGATCATCTGATTTGTTTTTTAAATGAGAGTATCCCATCATCTCCCCATTGAAGTGGAGCTTCTGACAGAGGAACTAGAGATAAGCAATCGAAGCACAGGGACCTGCACTGGAACTACTGATTTTCTCTGTTAAAGATGAAAGGATTGGCCATGATCACAGTTGGTGCCTCAAACTGGCGTTTGTGAAAGTGACACGCCAATGTGAATTTTATTATTCTCTGTAACGAGTTGACAGTTATTGCATTGTTGTGCCTTAATTATGTTGGATGGTAATTGCTTTTTCGATAATGGAGAACCACCTTCAGGATTCAATTTTCTCTCCTCTCTAATTCTACCTGCCACAGCGCCTCCCCAAGCATTTGTAGAGTTTTAAACGCCCCTAAATTACACTCACTTAAGCAATCTGAAATTACTTTTCATCCTAAATTAATACGTGAAATATATTTAAAAAGCAATATGAAAATCATAAATTGAAGGAAGAGAAACTATAGAGATGTAACTAAACATTCTGTTCTCCTGGTCAGATAAAGTTCCATTTAAACCTGAGGCGCTGATGCTGCTGCTGGAGGGGGTCATGAATCATCTTCAGGATGGGAAGATGCTGCTGTCAGTCTGGATGTGGATGCTCACAGGGCTGAAATGACAAAAAAGGAAGATGGCATAGCATGAAGCATTTCACGTCAGAGGCAATATTAAAAATAGTAGAGGACTCAGGCTGAAGTTTAGGTTCTAATTTAATGTCAAATAAATCTCCACATCTTAATATATCCTTCAGGATTAGTATAAATTGAATCCTGAAGAACTGCATCTCATTAACATTCATGGTACCTCACCCAGGCCTCATTCTATTTTGTCATTCATTCATACTGGTCAAATAAAAGAATTGATGAAAGCTGTGGGCCCCTGCAGTCTTTTCTCTGCAGCTTCATAACGAGGCTCAGAGAGCGCTTTAACAGCACCCAAAACATTCAGAGCTGATAACCAGAGTCCTCCTGCCAGTCTATTATGTAGTTCAAAACATCAAAAATTAATATCCTCGCCACACCGTTAGTTTGGAATAGTCTGATGATCACTGATAATCATCACCCCGCCTCCACTTTGAGTTAGTACAGTTTGTGTTCCGCCTTTGTGTTTCTTTAATTTAGCAAAATGAGCAAGGGAACGCATTCCCACACGTATGGAATATATATTTACAGTCAGACTCATGTAAATTAATCTGCAGACACTAAACTGACCCCAGGTGCAGGACCGGTGGAAAGCAGATATTCCCTGCTGTGTTCTAAGAGGTGGACCAAGAGGGAGCACCCCCAGATTTTAATGAACAATTTATTAGTTTTAATTGATTTTGAGTGTGTGCATCACTTAACTGAAAAAAAGGATTTCTGTCATTTTCTGTTCACGTACACCTAAATATGCAAACGCCCCCAAACCCAGGTTTTTACTTTGGTTTTGTCTGTCTTAGTTTTTGTCTTTTTCTTGAGCAACGCAGCTAAAGAAGACGCAAATCTGTGGTGATATCTGCTGGACCAGAGAAGCCTGTGTAGATTCCAAACCTGCACTATCCATCCTTTCAATTTGGAAACGAGTGTGGCTTCGTTGTGCTGCAAGCTCTCCAAATAGTGAGGAAATGAAACCTCATGAGGTCTCCTCTGGCACTCTGCTATATGTCCTTTGCAGACATCTTTATGGTTTTGGCAGCGTTACTTTCCACGTTGGCCACAAGCAGATTATGAGATCATCAAAATGTAAGGTTTACTCTTTTACCTCACGTAAAATAGATTCATTGGAGGATGAACTTGTTGTACCTTTGAGCCTCTTACAGTTAACCTAATGTGCTTACTTTTAGACAGCGGGACGAAAACTGGAGAACCTGGAGGAGGGACAAGGAAAGAACGTGCAGATGTTACCCAGCCTCAAACCTACTTTTTAGATGACCTGCATCACACATTCTTAACTGCATCATATCAGTTAAAGTATATTCTTATTATTACTTATTCGGTACATTAATAACATTCCATTCTATTTAATGTGTATATTTTTCGTGATAAAATAGTTAAAAATACTTAAATTTCTGACAAAGTTGGGAGTGACGATGTGTTAATGCAAGGGGGAAAGAAATGAAGCCTTTCTAGCCTGTTTCTGTCTGATGTATTGATTGTGGGCCTGAACAGCTGCCTTGAAAACCCAGATAAAGATAGAAAGTGACTGAAAGACAGAGAGAACAGGAGAGAGTGAGAGAAACCATTTTTGGACATCTACTGACTGCAGGTTGTTTTTTTTTAAAAAAAGGTTCACAGGTGCTCGAGTCTAAACTCAGAACTTTCCCGTTTTGAGACTTTAAGGTTCAATATTGACATGAGCTCAACCTAAAGAGCCCTAACCCTAACCCTGTTCTCCTGGTGCAGATGATCAACTTACCCATCACGGACCTATGAGATGACATGCTGGGCCTTGTTTGTTGGTGGTGCCATCTCTATTCTTCAGCATCATTAGGACCTTCTGAGATGATGTTCACCTTACAAATACTTGAGTGAGAAATAAAAAGTCAACCTGAAAATTTAGGAGAAAATACATTCAGAATGGTGTTCAGAGATAAATACTTGACTGATAAGATGTTTACAGAACTGTTTTAGGGTCCCATGAGACTCTACATGGATAAAAATTGACTATGCTGCTTTGTTCATATTGAGTACAGCTTTCCATTAGGCTTGATTGAAAATGTTGACTGATTTCCTCTCCGTTCTTGGATCGAGGCAGGCGAGGCCGCCACTTAACTTTATTGGGACACGGTGGCCGACAGAAGCCTGTGCCAGTGCTGATGTAGCAGAAAAACAAGTGAGACGAATTATACACTCTCTAGAAACTTCAAACATCACTACAATCTATATTTCCTAAGCAGTCTGATATAAATCTGCATGATCTCAGCTTTGAACTGTGTGTTTACATTTATTCGGCTTACTGGTAGCTACGGTGCTGTTGCTATAATAGTAAATTCAACTGGGAAATTGAATCCTTAGTGAGCACCCGCAAAAATATAACTAGGACATATCAGAGTGTAACATGCCTTCTGCCCCTGGCTCCAGAGACAGTTCTATATTCTTTTAAACTATTTAAAAAAAAACAGTTTCAAGTTTGCGCATCGCTTTACGTCGGTCATGTGACTGATACGGCCGACCCACAATGCACCGGGGCCAAAAGCGACAGACGCGACCAGATCAAAGGCACGTTATTGTGCACAGCGATAGTTGTAGCACAAAGTGTGCAGACGTCAAAATATGATAAAACTGCACCCCTTTGCTTACCTTGAAATTTTCAAAACCAAAACCATCAAAACCCATTTTTGATTGTTCGGGGTTTTTAGAACAATTAAATTAAATTTGCATTTTAAAAACCGATGGTCGTTAGCCGACAGTGAAGCAGCATATTATAAAGAGCTAACTCCAATTTGAAAGCGTTTGTTTCGATGATAAACGTAGAGGAACGTAAGTGGCACATTAGTTTAATAAAGTTGTTGATTACAGCTGCGTAATTCCACATATTTTTAGCAAAAATTCGCTTCAAGGGTCGCTTGCAAAGCGACGGTTAGGTACGTCGTTTGTGACGTCACCGCGATATTACAGGCGCTGGCGCAAGTTAGTAGTTAGATATACAACACAACAAGACGGTACAAAACACATATTATCAAAGGGGGGAATGAATAAACCCAAGATTTTAACATCCCATTGATATTGGCAGAGTTTTAAAATGATACTATTGGTTTTGCTGTATTCTGTTATTACATATTTAGCCTGATTTCATTAGATAATTGTCAACACTGACAACTGACATTTTTTAATAGTAATTCATAAAAAGGTAAAGGTTGTTCAGTAACCAAATTCTTCCATTTCCAAATTCTGATTTGAAAACTGCTGTCTCTAAAATTGTGTTGCAGAAATGGACAACAGCGGGCAGATTTTACACACAGACAAGGTCTTTGAAAAACAACTTGCTGAGATGAGCAACTGTGTGCTGGGAAACAGCAATGACTCAAGTTTTGACTGGCAGGGTTTCAAAGAGTTTCTCCTCGATGAGAACAATTTTGAACTCATTTCAAATGCATTACAA
>CAAE01014974.1:220241-287649 GCA_000180735.1 Tetraodon nigroviridis
AAATCTGTGATTCAACATCTCCTTTTTCTCCACAGTACTTTTATGAGCCCACTAAGCAGGCCCTTAAAGCAAACTTTGGTAGCCAGTGTGCTGTTCGTCCATTCACTGTAAGTTTATGACACTGATAGATTATCACTGTGTATTCTGTCAAGTATTTGAGTACAGGTATGAAAAGACATAAAACTTGTGCCTAATTTCAGAATGGCCCTGATCCATGGCGACCATCTCCACAGTACTTTTATCAGTATGGTGTTAGGGTCCCTCAACCATCAATGGTTGGCCAGTATGCTGTTAGGACCCCTCAACCATCAATGGTTGGCCAGTATGGTGTTAGGGCCCCTCAACCATCAATGGTTGGCCAGTATGCTGTTAGGGCCCCTCAACCATCAATGGTTGGCCAGTATGCTGTTCCTCCAGGCACAGTAACTTTTATAAAACTGATTGAATTGTTAAATATTGAAGCTTATGAGCCAACATTTTTCCTGCCATTAAAGGTGACCTGTTGTGTTTATATTTTATCTACAGTATTTAAACCGCGCACCAGTTTTCACTAAAACCAGTGGCCCAGCGGCAAGTGCTCCACAAAAAACCGCCTATAAGTCAGGGTAACGTTGTTTTGCACATTGTTGGCATACCTGTCAGTGTACCAACAGTGGTAACAACAACGCTCCCTTTTGTTTTGCAGAACAACCAGGAGGTTACCAGTAGGGCCATATGTTTGCATTAAGAATTCTCCCAAAGGTTTCATGCTGTGCCTGAAAGAGCAGAGGCCACTTGTGAAGCCGGAGCTGAAGATACCTGAAAGCAGGGCCTACCTGGGCGCCATGGTGAGTGTGTGCCTCAGTTCAGATTTGCATCGATGAGGTATGAATCTAACATGAAAACAGCACACCTTTCTGTGATCACATGATCACAACATGATCACACATTTGTAACTCTTGTCCTGCGTAACCATGGAACGTGACCCTGTTGTGTTTATATTTTATCTCCAGTATTCCAATCATGATGTCTTCTCCGGAGGTGTGAACCCAGCTACTTCCACCAGCTTTGCTACAAGCACCGTCAACCAGTCACAGTAATTTGTTGTGCATATTGTTGAAACCTGTATTTGTCTTGTCAGAGACTCATACCGATAGTAACTCATCTTTGCATCAGTCCTTTGATTTATCATCCTTTGTTTTGTTAATAGAAATATACTTGAATATTTTCAGAAGTAGCATCTTTGAATAAATCTCATGTCAGTGGCAGCAGCCACAGAACCTTCGACTGTCAATGTCCCAACGATGATGACAACAACTCTTCCTTCTTTTGTGTTGCAGAAAAAATGGATCTGCATCTCTAGCAAGGCCACAAGTTTACATTAAGAAGCCTCCTAATGCTTTCATCCTCTTCCTGAAAGAGCAGAGGTCATTTGTGAAGCCGGAGCTGAAAGTCACAGGGAGCAAGGGCGTCCTTACCTACCTGGGAACCATGGTGAGCATGTCCCTCAAGTCTCATTAGCATGGACTAATTCTGAGAGGCAAACTAGGCGTAGGACAACAGCACATTTAAGTCTTTCCTTGAAAAACATCACATTTAAGGTTTACTGTCTGTCCACAGTGGAAGTCCCTGCCAAAACACTTAAAAGAGAAATATTACGAAGAGGCAGAGAGGCAAAAACTTCTCCACAAAGAGAAGAATCCAGGCTGGTCCACTAAAGACAACTATGTAATTCAGCAGAAAAAGAACCAGTATAAAGTCATAATTAGGTCACATCCTTCTTTAACAATCATGCCATTTATTTCTCTCTTTTGTAGGGCAAAAGGCTCACAAAGGCTGGAAAAAGGAGATTGGTCAAAAATAGTGGGACCTAAAGCTAGCCTGCCTCATCCACCAGGATAATCCGGATTTCTAGTTCTGTGACATGTATTTATTGTTTATTTACTTAAAAAAAAAAGTTCTATGCGATAGCGATTGATTCTGTAAGGCCCGGGGAATCCAAATCATCACGAAAATTTGATCATCTGTCCTTGGGCTAATATCAGTGTTTCGTGAAAATGCCATTAAAACTGCAGGTAACAGTTATTTTGTTCACAATCACAGACGCCAGGTGTCAGATAACCTCCTTAGCGAAGATAACAACAGAATCAAGCCAACACAAGCCTGTGCAGAATAACTTGTATCTGTACCCCAGTTTTTCCATCAGATCATCGGGTTTTCAGCTACTGAGCTAATCGCTGTTTCTAAATGACCCATACAATTGTTTTTGTCTTCTAGAAGAAATAAAGTCTTTTTAGCCTGAGTTTGAAGCTGTATTTCATGTGTACAAATCCTGGACTTGGACAGAAGACAACAAGACTTAATCAGAAGTCTGAAACACCCCAGCTTCAGTCCAAAGGAGCAACGGTGGTCTGAATAAAAAATATCAGCTGTTATTTCCCACGAAAACACTTACAGGTTTCTTCTATAGCTCATTCTGATCTTTCCCTCGGTGGTACCCCATAATTGTGTTGTTACATTTTTATTTTTGCCCTCATTTTGCCAGAGTTTAATTTAGCAATCTCAAAAAGGCAGCTGTGAAATTCCCACAGGTTTGGGCAAAATCTGACCGGCTCGGTTTGCTGCAGTGTGAGCAAATCAGCAGCGCCAGGAAGCAACTAAGCAAGCAAAACGTATATTAAAGTCTTATGAGAGCATTATATTGAATTATGCAAACAAAACAGTCACCATGGCAAACACATGGAAACCTTCTGCAATCTATCGTCCAATCTTTCTCAGTGAGGAAGGGCATTTTATTTGGTAATAAAGTTAAATCACTAAGTTAAAAAAATATTCTTTCCGTTCAACCTCTATTGTTTCAAAGTTAGCAACAGCTGATGCTGTCCTAAACCACCAGAGTCAATGTCAACTATTTCAGCCATTATTCTGGACCTAAAAAGTAAAAAAACAATGCTCAGAAGACAAGAAAAAAGTAATTCTACACGTTGTTGTTGAATTAAACAAATGAGACTAAAATCCTCAAGCATGGCATTGACAAAAATGAGTTTTTGTTAAAAAAGGAGTGGGGACATTAATAACAATGTAGATAGGGTTGTACCGTAAAATTAAACAGCATATTTGTGTGCATGGCTTTTTGTGACTCTGCACATCAATCCACGTGGCTGTGTTGGGAAGGCACTAACTTTAATTTGGAGCCCATTTTCAGTCCATTATGCCAGGCCACCGGGGAGGCCGTGACAAATTAGAACCATGTCTACTTCACTAACTTCATCATTAAAATTAAAATGGCTCTCACTGCACCTCAACACTCAAAACACACACACTGACCAGAGAACAGCAGAACACACACCCCTGAACATGTGCACACTCACACACATACATACCTTACACACACACATAGCTGTTTTGATAATGGTGTTAGCGTCACTCACCCAGTGGGACGCTGCATTGACTCCCGCTGCCTTCAGTCTCACATGTATCGGGAGATGTGTCTCAGTCCCGTTAACGCAGTGGGGGGGGGAGTGTGTGTGTGTGTGTGGAGGGGGGAGGTTGCCTTTGACAACGTGGCCAACATTAAAAGTTAAGAATGGCCCCTCATTTAGTTCCAGCCTCGCACTCATCCTCCAGTCTTCGCTGCGGTCCAGAGACGATCGATAGAGGAGAATAAAGGAGGCCTGAAGAAAGAAAAGTGGAGGGAGGGAGGGAGGGAGGGAAGGAGGGAGGAAGGGGGGGAGAAGAGATGCACCGATACTGCCTTGACGCCTCGCCAGTCTGTAGAGCTAAAACTTCATAATTACACCAGTTTTTCTAAAAGAAAGAGCAACTTTGGCGAGAAAAGCGCGTGTGTGTGTGCGTGTGTGTGGCTGCATATGCTCTGTGTTGTGTGATGGGACGGAGGTGTGAGTAGCTGTTTGCAACATATGTTTGGAGAAGCAGGCAAGCGAGGTGGGAGTGGCGGCAGCGCGAAAGAGGGAAGAGAGGGCTGTTTTCACGGATCACGGAAGACTCAACAACAGGGAGGTGTGGAAATGAGAGGAAGTGGAGCGAAAAACCGGAAAAGCAGGAAGGTTTGTGCTCACTTGATGACTGTCATTCAGCTCCAAGACAGTGAGGGTCCAGGCATGGCTGCAGGACATGAATTAAAACAATTCCCTCCTCACAAATCTCCACTAATTCACTCATCGCCTGTTATCTGCCTGCATCTTTATTCAGCCGTTCGCTGTCACTCTTTGCAGCATCTCTACCTTCATTTCCCCTCAGCTTTTGTTTTTCTCATTCTCTCCTTCTTGTGAGGCCCCCGTCTTTCCAGCCGAATGGTGGCAACATCGACGGGGAGATGAGCCTGGATAAGATTCTCTCTCTCTCTTCCCGTCTTCACTGCTCAGCCCCGCCACCCCCACCCTGCAGCCTACGCACCTACCTCCCTTGCACCTTCTTCCTCGATGAATCCCCTTTCTCATCTCCTCACCCTCATACACCTCATCTACCCCGCTCCGCCTGTTCACGAGACCCCCTTTTCTCATTGTTCTCTACAGCTCATAAAATTCATAAAAGCAGAGAAACCTGAACTCACCTGAACTTCTGCAACAGCCACAAGGAGCCGCGTCTCTTTGAACAGGCAAGTTTGGTTTTTCTGACCAGGTTTTCTTGTTCTTAGCACCAAAAACAACAAAAACATGCATCTACATAATTATCTGTTGTATAATTTTAATTAGAAAATAATGATTTGAGAACAAAACACTCACAGAGCCAGGTAAAGGGGTGTGGGCAGAGCCGCAGAGGCACCGTTGCTCCTGAATGAAAGCCTCGGCCCTGGGGGGCGGAGGGGCTCTAATCTGCTCTCCTGGTTTGAGGCGGCAGACACTCAGCCTGCTGCGCCTCAAGTTCTGCTGGCAAAAGCTAGAGCCGGAGTCCCACTGTGTCCCACTGAGTGCACTGTCCCCCTCCTGTGCAGAGTAAAAAGTGGAAATGGAGCTGATGGGGGGCCAGGATAGCGGTAAAAGAGGCAGAAAGACAAAGAAATGCATGTTTTGAAATGTTCCCTGTGAAGTAAAAGATGGATGAAATGACAAGAGAAAGGTTCTTGGTGAAATGCTCCGGTTCATTGAAGTCAAATAAGAGCTTTAATATCTGAGGCAAGTGCGCCTGGTTGACAGAGAAACTAAAACAAGGAACTGTGACCAGATGTGTGGAAAGTGATAACGGAACTCCGCGTGGGGATCCACAGACGTGGGTCTGGTAAACTACCGCAGAGAAGGCCCCCCCGCAGCCCTTACTGCTATCTGAGGGTTCCGTTTTCAACATCGAAGGCAATTTCCCACAGAGGAAGAAGCCCTTGGTTTCCCAGAATCCAATCCGACTCAACCTTCCGCCACGCTGCTGCCCATTTCCGCCCCGCAATTTAGAGTCCAGAAGCCAGAGCTACCTTTGGACGTGGCTTTAGCACTGCTGGTTCAAAAAGAAGTGGATGTGTGGGGACATTCGGCAGCCAGCGGGCCCATAAATCCGCACAAACCCTGGTGGTGGGGAGGGGAAACTAGCGAAGGAGAGCTGGGAGGCAGGTTAGTCACACCTGGCTGGTCGGACATTTTCAATGCGAGATGATAAATTGGAGCATTACCAAAGTGAAGCCGAACCACATTCACCGTCTGTCCCGCTGATGAGCTGTAAATGCCTTAAACCCTGGCCGACGATGAAAAACGGCCCATTTGGTATTTAGGTCAGTGTCTCCGACACCCGCGCAGGCGCTGTCAGACAATGGAGATGACAACAGCGGAGAGAACGAGCGAGGGAGGACAAACTGTGTCAGCAAGTGAATCTGCTCTGCTTTCACTCGGCAGGATGACGGTCAGTTGTGCCGGAGAGGTAAATCCAGGAGTGGAAGGAGTGGAGGAGGCCAGAGGAGCCAGTGAGGAAGGAAAGGAGCGAAGAGAGGATCAGCAGAGGTAGATGGAGTGGAGATGGATGGAAAGAGTAAACGGAGGTTAAGGAGGGATAAACAGAGAGATAGCTACTTGTTCTGAGGACAAATAAAGAGATGAGGAATATTTTAAGGTGAAACAACAAAAGCATGACAGAGATGAAAAGGTAAAGAGAAAGATGTGGAAAGGATTGGAAGGAGGGAGAGAAGAGAGGGATAAGAACCACAGAACAAGATCAAAGGTGGGATAAGAACCACAGAACAAGATCAAAGGTGGGCACAGAAAGAAGAACTTCTGTATGAGAGGGACACTGTGTGTGTGTGTATGTGTGTGTGTGTGTGTGTGTGTGTGAGAGAGAGAGAGAGAGAGTGAGAGTGAGGAAAGACAGTGTGACTGATTGGGCTGAGGCAGCAGTAAAAGGTTCTTAATACACCGGGTGGTGAGGAGATCAGACTGAAGAAGCCTGAAGGATAGAGTCAGAGGAGAGGAAAAGAGGATGAGAGAGGAGGGAGACAAAGTTGAAAAAGGGACTAAGGGGAGGAGGAGACCATTTTCCTCAGGTTCTTCTCAGAATCTCCTCCTACTTCTTGTCTGAAACATGCTAAACCCTCCCTTTTTACCCCTTCCAGTCCTCTCCCGCTCTCCCCCCCTCTACTCGTAAACCAATCTCCTTTTTTTTGGCTCTGTGCCTCTTTTCTCGTGCAGCCCGCACAGTCATTAAAACTTGAAAGCGCAATGTTTTTTTTCAATAAAAGCAAGGGATCAAAAAGAGGAGAAAGAGCGACCGCGGTCCCGACATGTAGACTGTGAAGGCATCAGTTGGTAACCACGAGAGACCGGTGACACAAACGGACCAGAACCTTCCAGAGACCACCTGGGCCTCAGGACATGAAAGATCAAAACATCCTGAACATTAGCAACGCTTGAACTAAACAACGGCAACAACCTCGGCCTCCTTCCCTCCGTCCTCGCTCCTCATCCCGTCTAGACTGGCTTTGGCCCACGGCCCAGGAACGACTGCAGTCCAGTTGGATGGAAAACCACCTCCCACAGGCTGGAAGCAGATGGAGATAGAGTGGCTTCTGCGTGTTGGGAAAGAGGGATTCGGACCTGAGCTGGAGCACGCAGAGGCATCGATTTGCAATTCCAATGAAGGACGTTAACAGTGAATTACACCCCGAGCCACTCTGGCTAAAGTGTGCATAAAGAATCCCGCTGCTGCAGCTCTGGCCTGTAATGGGCGGAGCCGCCGTAACGACGTTAGGCAGGCTGTGTGTCGCGGAACAACATGGAGATTTCACCAGTTCTGAGAAGCACCATAGTTTGACCCGTCCGCTGAGGCTTCTAATAGCACAAACCTGAATTTACCAAAACACAAAACAAAGATCGGCTGATCTGTTTAGGAGACGGACGTCGGATCCGTTTGATCCCAACCGGCAGCAGGTTACTGGAGGACAGGAGGTTCTCTTTTTTTCCCCATAAAGACCCCCTATAAGGCTCAAAAACTCATCTCTCTCCTTCTTCCACCCTGATTGAGCCATTAAGGCAGCCGAGGCAGCTGATTAATACACCGCGTGTGTCAGGATTAATTGATTAATCGCATTTGATGACGTTCAGTCCAAAACTCTTCAGGACAAATGTGAAACTAATGACAAAAGTATCCGCCAAAAACATTGGCTTTTTGTCTTCAAGGTCAGTATATTAAGTTTCAAAAAGATATTTTCTTTTTTTATCTTTATAAAATGTGTGTGTGTGTATATTTTATATAAATTGGCAGTGGTTTGTGTATTTCCCATGGATTTGTTGTTTGTTCTGCATTTATTGCACGGTGTCCTTGAGTGTCAATAGAAACACCAATAAATTTTATTTCATTTACACATAAGGCAAAGTTTGGTGAGAAAGCTTTTAGGTGCAAAGTTTGACTTGTAATCAAATATGAAGCGACTTTCTAACTTCTAAATTGGTCCACTGTAGCGTTGGAGCTAGCGCACCCATCTGAACCCGCCAAAGCCTGTGATTTTTCCAGTCTGCAGCCTCGCGCACTTTCGTGGATCCATCGCTTTTCCCTTCTGAGTGCAAGTCTGGGCTCCTGAACTGGAGGCAGGGACATCAACCAAATGACTGAATAATTGAATGACCAAATGAAACAGCCTGCGCTGCCACATGGATCAATAGCCTCCATCGCTCCCCATCAGGTATTCACCGCTACCCTCCTCTCCCTCCTCAACCTCTAGGTGTTTTTTTCCCTTTTGTTTTCATTCCTCATTCTTTCTTTCACCAGTGCTGTTTGGCCTTTTGTTAAAATTTGAATATCATATGCGTTTTGAAAGGTTTCTCGTTCTTATTTCCAGAATAATGCCACGCTAGTAATGTAGCATATGCTGCTACACTGGTGTGCTAACATGAGCAGCTGAATGCAGGTGTTCTTCCATCACCAACCAAAGACGGTGGAAGCTTTGATGAATGGATTCACTATATTAGTGGGCCTACGTGCATGTATCACATCCCTTTCTTAGAAATTCAAAGTCATCTGTGCTGAAGTCCTGAACTCTACAGTCCCTGATCGGCAGCACTCGATCACTTCCCATATTCACTTTTCCCACTGCGAAACCACATTACGCCGCCCTCGTCTCCGCCACGCTTCCCACTTTCCATCCTGCCACAATCCCACCTTGTAAATATGAGCCGGGCCCGCCTCAGAGATCTCATCTCTGGAGACGGCAGCGCCGCCAGCGAGGCGGAAACGCTCGCTGGGATTTCACAGAAGAGGTTAACAGGTGCGCGCGGAGGAGGGAGCCGAGATGGGAAATGAATGGGGGTGTTTTTCTTTGCTGTCACTCCGTGCGGCGGGACCTCAGTCAAACCTCGTGAGCACCCTCGCCGATCTACCTGAACGGAGGAGGGGCGGCCCAACGAGGTGGGGTATCTCCAACACCCAGGAGCATCCAAACCAAGTGCAATCTGATAATCCTCCTCTGTACTTTTAGAATACCAGAAACAAGAATACAAATGATCATTTACGATTATTCGCCCTGAAACACAAATATCGACACACCAGCAAATTGACTCATGCTACCATGCTAATATGGATCTGCAGGTGAAAGGACAACAACTGTGATATTTTGACGCTCAGATTTGAGATTTATGTCATCCCTACACAGCAGAAACTGTAGCTTTAGGCTGGAATGATCAGAATATCAGCTAAAGAACGTGAGCACGCCAGGGAGGAAGCTGAATACTAGCGTCAGCCGGGGAGAAGCAAGCATCATGAATTATTGATGTTAATGTTAGAAAACAAATCTCACTTTAACCTTCAGTCCAAGTCAGTCCAGTCTCTCATAAAGAATGAGAAAGTGCTCCAAAGACAATAGTATTATCTCACAGCATATTATCTTCTCCTAAGAAGACAGGCTATTTATTTTTTTTAAATCCAGACACTTGGGTTTTTGCTTCCTCAAATTTGCTCCTATTACCTTCACACAAGCACCCAGCGATGCTGGATGAACCAGTAGCACAGTTATCATGACCACCGGGGAAAGTGTTCCTTTTCATTCTCTAAATATATATATATATTTTTTTAAGATTAAACTTTTGAGATCAGGACAGGATGGGTATGCAGCTGTCGTTCAGCCACTGTCACCAGGCATCCAATCTGCCCCCACAGCCCCTCCATCTCAGCCGGATCTCCCTGGACGCACCTTTGGTGATGAAACCTGCCTGTCAGGTCTCATCTGAGGGGAAAACAATGAAACTCGAATTCCTCTGAATGATCCGACATGAACAGCGAACGGTCCCGAGCCGTTGTGGCCGGCAGCTGTTTTGGCCATCAGGTCTTATTAAATCACCCTCGTTTTTCCTCTCATGTGTTTTTTTTAGACCTAAAATGTTTTTTATGAACAGGCTCAACATGTAGGGGGGGAGAAAGGGCCAGCGGAGTGGTTCGGATGGCCTGTCAGCATGAGTGACGAGCTCTGGGCTTTGATTTGATGTGGGGGGGTTGTGACAAATGCATTTAAGGGAGGATAACACTGACTCCTTCAGATCTCTCATCTCCACCTGGCTTAAATAGAGCCAAAATTCAGTTTGTATTGATCACGCCACGAATATTTAGGCCTGAAAGAGTCCCATTGTTCCGATAAATCAGCTTTTTCCGTTAGGCCAGCCACCATCCGTCGGCTGACCCCCCCCCTCCCGGGTCCTCCGACCAGGTGGTACCTGAGCCCTCGTCGTGTCTGTGGCAGGGGAGGAGGAAGTCGAGAGACAGTTGCTCAGGCGGCCACGCAGTCAGCAGGGGGAGCACTGCGTCCCCCTGACACTGATTTATTGGACAATTTCACAGCGGCGTCCCCCGTAATGGGACAGGATAAATGGGCAGCCCCTCGGTGACTGAGTCCACTCCCGGGAGGACAGAGCCGTCTCGTTCTGCCACCGTGTGTTTATTGTGTTTGTCCAGTGTGTGTCTTTGCTCGGGGTCCACACTCCATCGTGTCTCATATATGTCTGCTACAATTATTTTCTTTACCTCCGTTTTTCCTCCCAGCTCGACCAGCCTTCTGTGACGACCATTTAGCCTCCTTCCCTGTCCTCTGAACCTTCAGTCTTCACTATGCAGGACTTTTCTTTTTTAACACTCCCCCATTATACTGTAAATATCAAGACTCCTTCGCCCTCTTTTATCTTCATTTTTTCCTTCTACACCTCTTGCTTTTTCCCCTCCTTATCAATGGGTGCGCCCAGTTTGATATCCATCAGCTGCATCGGTTGGTTATGTTCTTGTTGTTTTGAAATATAACTAAACTTTACCTGAGTTTTATTCAAACTTTTAGAGAGTATAAGCTGAATTTTATAAAGAAAAAACATGCAACAATACTCAGAGGAATGCAAATTGCAGCAAAATGAGAGAAATGTTGCGTCCGAATGTGTTATGACAATAAATAAAACATTTAAAGTGCAGTTATTGCATAACAGCCTTAAAACCATTGAAACGCGAACATTTTGCACCTGAAATATCACTAATGTGCAGTGATTCAGCCCCGTGAGCTCTGTTAAGGACAGAATTTAGGGAAAAGCCGACTGTTATGTGTTTTATCAAAGGGTCTCAATCGTTTCTGAACCTACTTCGGTTCGCCGGCTGAGTGTAGATGAAGGACGCTTCAGGTGCGAGTGTGATCCGTCACAATCGAGCAGATCTGAGCAAAAGGAAAAACAAGTCAACCATTCTTAATCCTTGGGAAACATGGAGAATCTTCCTCTAGGAGCTACACCAACAGGGTTATCTGTGAAAGCAAAAAATAACAACTTAAGCAGTAACTGGTAACAAAAACAACATTTTATGGACACAATATCTATATTTCTAACAAAAAGAGAAGAGAGAGCAAATAAAAGCATATACAGGTATAAGGAAATACATTTCAGCCATTTTCTCTGCAGTTAAACATCTTTGATTGAGGATGTGATTTTCTGAATGTTTATCTAAATCTGTTTTCCACTGAATTGGTCCGATTGTCTGTCTGCCTGTCCTCTAACATCCACTGTCCCCTCGCCTTCTTTTGTTCTCCGATATTATTGGAGCTGCAGAGCAGAGAAAAGCACAAAAACTCATCTTTTCATCTTTCATCAGACATGAAATTATCCGAAACTCTCATTTCTGCTGTCGCTGACGCACGCATTCATTCCTGGAAAAAGCGTGTGCATGTGTGTTTTCATGATGTTTTATATGTGCTGTGATTGGACCTTTTGCAGAGCTGTTTAGAACAGCAGGGGGGGCTCTTCGGGGCTGAGCTCCTACATGAAGGGACGATTGTTTCCAACCCACCTTTGACCTCGGCTGAGGAGTCAGACAAGAAGATTGCTGTCAGGATTCCCAGAGGTCCCTACGGTTCACCTGAGACGATAAACAAGGAAATTTAGTTGCAAGAAGAAACGACTGTTGTTCCGGTTAAAACACAACTATTACGCAGACACACAGCCGCGTGGCTAGAGTTCACGGCACCTATGACTCCTATAGATTAGCCTTTTAATGAGTCTGCTTTAGTCAGTCACAGAAGAGCAGAAATGCCTTCTCGCTGCTCTCAGCCACTACAGCTGCGAGGACAACACATAACTACCCCCTAATGAATGCTGTGGACATTTATCTGCTGCTGTTGCCTGGAGACAACAGGAAGATTCTGCTACCAGGAGTGGGCCTGAATGAGGTATCGAACTGATCCGCGCAGAAATCTGCTGCTTCAGGGTAAAGGCTCAGTGCCATTTTTGAGCATCCATTTTGGGCTGCAGCGTCGCCATTTTCAGACCTTTTTTTTTATCTTTTGCAACACACTCGGGCCTGTTGGAAAGAACTCCTGCAAACATCACCAGCACCCATCTGGTCAGCGTAAAGCTCCTTTGGGTGGGTTTAGCTTAGGCGGGTAATCTAACCTGCCTCCGACATCCGTCATCCCCTCAACTGAATGATTTCAGCACTAATCCCAGTCACGACGACACTCGGTGGGAGGTGCTGTGTGTGTGTGTGTGTATGTGTGTCTGTGGGTGGTGTATGGGGGGGCAAATCATGCATCTACATGCACGAATAAACACAGTAAAACGTGGATGAATGAAGACACCTTCAGGGCTGTATTGACTTAACATATGGACTCGTCTGGTATGTGACAGACTGTGTGTGTGTGTGTGTGTGTGTGTGTGTGTGTGTGTGTGATGGCTTCTCCAGATGTTCTCCAGTGCAGTTTCCTGCAGCGTGACTTCTAATTAGATGCAGTGGTTCTAGCGGAGCGACGCAGCACCTCTGATGTAACACTGCACGCTCTTTACTCCTCCTGATGTTCACATTGCGGTTGTCGTACGTGTTTGCGCCCACGCTTGAACGTAAAAACACATGTGGGTCTTTTCCCATGCAGAAACAGGACTGCAGGTTGCTCCCCGTGGGAGCCGACTTGAGGCGGACTGATGGACTGGCTGTCACACATATCTACTTACTGCTTTCTCACACACACATACACACACAGGGGAAATGAATGCTGAGAGGGGTCTTTCATGGCCAAACAGCCTCTGTGGCTCGCCATTTGATCTCTGTGCTGCTTGTGGGAAAGCAGATCTAACCCACACACAGCAGATCGGTCTCCAACGCGGCCCGACGACACACTTTCTCTCACTTGCTTGTGCTAATCAGCCGTTTTGTGCTTTATTTACCTACTGCAGACTGACCTGAATTAAGTCCCAGAAGCATCATTCCCAAAAGCTCCGAATGATTGAATCAAATCAACTGATTAGAGAACAGCGTGGTCCTCCGGTATCACACCGAGCTATCAGGAAGCTGCAGGTAAGACCGATCGCAGCATCACCTCCTCTAAGCTAAATACCACCCGCCACGATCACACCGGCACGCCAGGAGGTGAAGGCCGGGAAGGCTGGGAAAGTTTTTCAGAACAAGACTTACAGACTACCTTGATTAAATGACAAACGGAAATAAAAATAAAAGTTGAAACTTATTCCGAGGGGGAAAAAAAACTTAGCGGCAAGTTTACTCAGTTGCAAACTCGGTCTGAAGGTTTTAATCAGTAAAAATGACTTTTAATAAGGGTCTTTGTATCCACCAAAGCATTAAATCTGGGCAGAGAAGCTCTGCTGCATTTGAACTAATGAGGGGATTTATTTTTGAAGCCTTTTACTGCGTGTGTATGAGTATATGGAAAATCAATCAGCCCTGCCGGTATGACATCATAGAGCCAGATCTGGTGACATCAGCGAAGGGGAGGGGCTTCATTGTTGATCCAATCGATGATGAAGGACCGCGTCTGTGCAAAAGCTTTTGGGAAACCAAACATTTACCTTCTGCACTTATTAAAGTTGTAACCAGATTAATCTGAACTGCTGAGGGGGGATTACTAATGACCCGCTGAGATTAACGAACTGAGGAAATGTAAAAAAGTGACAATCGTGCAGCCTCCAGGTTCCAATGTGACTACGCTGTGAAATGTTTGGAAGCATCTGAGCGCTTTACATGCGAGATGATTCAGATTAAAAGTGTTATACCGCCTGTGGCGCCATCAAAACATCCCAAAATGTACCTCTGCGGAAAGCTTAATTGACACATCACAGTGTTTCATGCATAGCTCTCGATTACCGAATGTCACCGTCTCCGCAGCTCCGTCGACTTCTAACAGACTATGAATGCAGCGGAAAGACTTCTGCTTCCACCGGGACTCGTTTTGACCATTTGAACCCAAAGTTAAGCATCATGGAGTGGAAGAAAAAAACCGTCACAGCAACTGTTCGGTTGCAACTGTTGCTGTGCTGCAATTGGATACACGAATAAATTATCAACCGGGGGATCAAAGAGGCCATAGAGCTCCTCATCTTTTACTTTCCCCCTCCTTTTCCTTTCTCTTTAAGACAGCAGTGCAGAACTCAGCCAAAGCAAATCGTTTTTATTCATGCTTTTAGCCAAAGAATTGAATTCCTTTACGATGGAGCAGAAGTTTAAAGATGGCATTACCCTTGCAACAACCTTCAGGCAATTAGATTCTCTATTAAACTAAAATCACCACTAATGGGGCCTCAAGAGTTTTGCTAACCACACACACACACACACACACACAAATTGGGGTTTTTCCTCCCAAGTCCTCCTGTGAAGAGCCCATCATCATAAATGAACTCTGGAAGCAAATATTAATAAATGTCAACAGTAAACACGTTTGTCTGCATGTTGGCTGCAGAAGGCTGTGGAACTTGGAGGATAATGTGAGCGGGTGAAGACTGACCGAGAGCTGAGGGTGGGGGTGAAATCCACAAACTAAAGATCACTTTACCAGAAAAGACAACACTTGCAGCCTCATAAAGCAGAGCCTCATTACGTCCTGCTTATTTAACCCCGGCCAGGGTCCCGCTCTCTCTCCGGTCCCTCATTTTTCACATCTCCCCCCACGTTTTTATTGCTTCTTTTGCTTCCTCTCTGGCGTCTCATGAAAGCAGCACCTAGCTACTCCTCCAGCGCTCCACCTTCCTGTTTCGCTCTGCAGATTTGACTGGCTCTCCTCTCCATCACTCTTTTTCATCTGTCTGTCTGCACTTTTTATTAGGATATGAGTTTTTTTGTGAAGGAGGGGGAGTCCTTTGATTACTTTATATGTGACTGAGAGGATAAATCTTCACATTACACACACGTAGCTCCCAGCATGGTGTAAAACAACCTAATAACGCTCAGGAAGTCCAACCTGTCAATCAAAATGAGCTCCCAGAAGGGGACACTGGTCGTCACCATGACAACAGCTCCCACCCATTGAGGACACCCTGTGCGGCTAACGCTGCGGATGCCGAGATGAGGTTCCGGGAAGTACTCCCTGCAAGGTTTGTGGATTATCCTTAAAAAAATGTTTGTTTTTGTGTTTTAGTTTTCAGGATGCAGCGTAGCATAAACTCACATTTTTAAACTGCATTTTATCACACACTGCTGCAATGAGTAAATAAGGAATCATACAGTAGGCTGGCACACACAGTAGTGTGCTTTTACATATGATAACACACACACACACCCACACACACACAGTTTGTGATCCGTCTCAATGCCACGCCTCAGCAGATTCAATCAAAGGGGAGCTTTTGTTTTTTTTCTGTTTTATTTTTCTACTCTCCCTCTCCCATTTACACAGACGCACACACACTCACAAACACACAAGGTCAGTAAATGTGAATTTCTCCTGTCTTCAGAAGATGGCATAATCACAAAAAAAGTAGACACACCTCTGACAACTCTGACGGTTTGTGGTGGATCTGAAGGACATTGGTCATATAAATAAACAAACTGCTTTAAACGGATGGTGAAGACGGTGCTGAGCACCTTCAGTGACTTCTGCGTGACCTTTAACCTCTAAATTCCAATTCAAACTGATGATTGCCGAAGAAAAGAGTAGCAATTAGCTTTGCTGATTTTTGTGTACGTGTTTCCAAGCGCAAACGTGTACGTGTGTTTGTTGGGTAAATGGAGCCCATGGGTGTGCTCCGGCGGGGGGCACCACTCCATTACCCACCCATTACCTCATCTCAGTGGGGCCTGAGCGTTTTGCTCCCAGCATAATGCGCCAATTATGGCGTAAACACAAAAACACTCATCATTACTTACCCTCCGGTGGCACCCGGGACCACTTCCGCGTCACCTTCTCAGTCTTCATCCAAGTCCACCATTTGTACGATCCCTGAAGAACAAAGGGAGGACCGGGCTCAGAGTAGCAGATGAGGAGGAGGAGGCACGCAAATTCATCTTCATCGCTGAATAGATGTGATTACACGTCTGGTCTGAGTAGTGGGCTGGAGGACAGGAGATGGCAGGAGGGGGGCAGAAGGTGAAAGAAGAGGTGGACAGATAATGACAAGCAGCGCGGCTGAATTAGAAGACAGCAGATGAGGTCTCTCACCTCGTTCGGTCCGCTCGTCTAATTACCGAGAGAGAAAGCCTCCTTTTCTCTTCCCCCTGTTTAACGTCAGGTTTGATGGCACCGCCGCTGGGTGGGGTCGTGTAGGAGGAGAGCGTGATTGAAGCCTCGCCACGGTGAAACGGAGAACGATGTAACTAAATTAGTGGATCATTTGTAACAGTAGTTTCAGAAACTCTCGACGTCGGAGCTGCTCGCTGAGGAGCGACGGTGGCCTGTTCAGGTGGAGCGAGAGAGTGAAAAAGGGTGGGTCCCCCAACGCAGGTGAAAGACACCAGAACCATCGAGGAGTGAAACGAAGTGAAGCAAACCGGGAGTGTACATAAAAATGTCTGAAAACTTGTTTTCTTTCCTTCCTGGTGCTGCTGATTAATGGAGGCTTGAGGTTTGGGGAAAAAGGCTGCTAAATCTTCAAATAACACATTTGTTTTGTTTCCTAATGCCCTAAAAATCAATGTGGGGATGATTTATGTATGCAAAATGCTACGTGTGGCACATTTTATAAAAGGCAAGTGAGAAATGAAAGCGTTTGAGAAGAAAAGGCGTCGAAGCTAAAGAATGGAAGAAGACAGCAGCTTGGCGGTGAAAGGAGGGAACATCAAAGCAATATCAATGATGGCAGCGTTTTTACCCACCGTTGTCCCTGCTCCCGAGGCTTTACCCAGTCTTCCTTTGACAAGTGGACATCACCAGGTCATGTGACCTTTAGCTGCTAGGCCTTCACCTTCATCTTCTTCTTCTTTTGTTCTTCGATGAAGCCCTAGAGAAACACAGAGCTGAGTGGGGGTTTTGATGCAAACGTGAGTGTTGGCTGAGGGGAACATCATACGAGCTAGCGGTTCAGATGATGGCGCGGCTGCAAAGTGCCACACGAACACGCAACACAGCAGTGGGGGGGGGGGAGTGCTGCAGCAATCAGGCAACACCGCTGCGCTGAGTGATGGAAATCTGCGCTTGACGCAAACGGGAGAAGCCAAGAGCGTCTGAAGTCTGAAACACTGAGGCGGGGCGGCGGATCAGAGCCTGGGCCCCGCTCCGCTCTCCTCGTCAAGCCACTCTCGTCTCCGTGTCGTGTAATGTTGTCAGAGATGCAGAAGGTGGGGAAGTGTGCTTTGATGACCAAGAGCATGTCCTGGTGGCGTTCCTCCGGTTTACGGCCCAGATGAGCTCCTAAAACAGACAAGTTGCTGACAAGTTTCCTGTGATCAGAACTGCAATCGTGAGGCTGGCAGACACACCCGATGGCCCCCATCTTTGATTCTGTCACACACAGGTTGAGGAAAAGCCCCTTTAGGTGAGCAAGTCCTTCAACAAAATGATTTGAATGCAAAAATTCCTCCTAAACCCTGGGTTTAGAAGGAATTCTAAAACATGGGTTCCACAAACTGCTTTTCTGTAGCTCCCGGTTTGAAAATTTGTGCCATGGGTACATTTTAATCCAGCTTTGATGAGCTGGAAATGAAAGCAAATCAAGCATGCCTCGTCCTCCGTGTGGGGAAAGCAGGGCAGCAGAAAGGCAGCTTAATGTTTCTGGACAAAAGCTTTTCTGTGTGCAGGCTTTCATCCACCAGCCTCCTCCCAGATTCTGATTAGGGTACGACTATTCAACCTGCAAGACAAAGAATAAAACCCACATAATTAAAAATGTTTAAATGGGTAAACGGTTATATATGAGACACAGACACATACAGACCTTAAACCCTGCCAGAGCTGGGGTCCCTCCCTTCACTCAGCAGTAAATGTCAGCCTTCCTCCTCCTGAACAGACATCGCTGATTATTTGGACTCATTTCTCATCTGTTGTTCACCTCTGAGTGAAGATGGAATTCATTTCTGCTGGCTGCTGGCGCGGTGGACTCTGTAGGACAAGGTAATTTGGCAGCTCGGCACCCTCTCTGTCTAAACCGCTGAGATCCCCCAGCTTCTATTTCCAAAGTTTACCTCAAATACACAGGGGCAGGAAAAAGACAAAAAAAATGACAAAGGTACACACAAACTGGTTGTCACTGGAAATGAGGAAATGAAATGGCAAACTGCCTCTTTGGCTACAGAACCAAATAGGCCATATTTTTTCCTAGGATGGTGAAGGCAGCATACAGGATTTAGATACCAGTGTGTAAATCTGCCTCGTGTGACTGTTTAAGGGTTTAATGTGAAACAAATTCAATCAGATTGAGTCAGTGAGAAGATGATAGTGCACATTCAAGCTTTATTTTTTTTCATTATCTTGGAAAAAACACAACAATTCTTCATGAGGTAACCAATAACAAGGCAAATGTTCACTAACGCTATTATAGTGTTTGTATATGTTGTGGATAACAAAACCGTGACAGTAATTCCTTTTTTTTGTACTAGTACTTCATATTTATTATTATTCAGTTTCTCATAAATGCCTCTTGTATTTAAAAAAGTTAAAATACTTTGGAAAAAGAGATATAATTTCACTTTAAGGCACTTCATCACCACCAGATTGGTTAAGTAAAGGCTTCACCAAGATGTAAAAAGTTAATTGTTCCTAAAATCCCTAAACAAGACAGCAATAAAAAAAAGTTTTGAATAATGACGGCAGATCTTGGCGATGTAAACAGGACTTCAAAGATGTGGTGGTTTGGTGCTCAGGAAAACCTCCTGAGATGTGTTTTACCAGTTCCCAGACCGGTTCCCAGACCCCATCAGAGTGAAAGAACGGGTTCCTTTCTTCAAGCTGCTAAAACAGACGGATTTTCTTGCATGCGACGCTCCAGGTCTCGCATTAGCATCCTGACCAGCGAACGCTTTTCTCCAGTTGACATGTGCCATGAAGAATTAAAGAATTAAAGTTTTAAAGAATCCGAAAGTGTGACGATGTGGTCAAGCGCTCAAGCTCCGTAAATATAACCGGGGCCGTCGATGAGAAGGTAAAGGCTGCAGGAATTAAAAGACTGCTGGTCCTAATGAGCCTCTAGGCTGCTGGCTGACATTGGACCGCTGCTGAGGAATGCTAGGCTGATGCAAAATCAATAAAAAAGTGATCAGAATAATAGATTTGATAGTGTTTCTCACCAGCCTGTTTTCAGGCTGTGCATTCATCTGACAAATAAATGCTCTGGATCATCCTCAAGTGACTGTTTTCTTCTCAGAATAAAAGAATCCGCTTAAGTACCATTAAAGTTCTGACATGGATAAATACAGTCTGCAATGATGTCAGAGCTTCATCTCAAATATTTACATTTAATCCCCAGAAATCACGCCTCCAAAATGTGCAAGTTAGTGCAAATTCCATCAACTTCCTCGGCACCTTTGGGTCATATCTGCAGGGTTGTTGTTGAGGTCTGCAGCAACATGAGTGGTCAAGTTAAAAAGTAAAAAAAAAAAAAGGTATCTACCTTCTCTGGCTAACGAGTGTTTCTGCACCGGGTGGGGGCGGTGGGAGCCAGCTGGTCACAGGTCAGTGGTAATGACCGGCGTGACGCCGTGGATGAGCAACGTGGGGCCCAGGTCTTGCGTCAGCAGCTCCAGCTGGCGCAGGTAGGTGGTGTATTGGCGGGTGTCAGCTGGTGGGCGGGGCAGGTACAGGAAGCGCACGGCTGGGGCGGGCGGGGCGGTGGTGAGGATCAGCTGATTGACGGCCAGCAGGTAGTCGTCGGAGAGGCGGGTGGCGTTACTAGGGAAGCTGTTGACGTAATCTTCCTCCTCCTCCTTGGGGCGATGGGTCTCTTCTGTGGAGGCGTCAGGCGACTGGATCTTCTGGCCCAACTCGCCCTGGCGCTGCCAGTGTAGCGCCACCTGCTGGTCCCAGGGCACAGGGTAAACCTGAGCTTTGATTCTCAGGTCTTTGAGCAGCTGGCCCAGCTTCTCCTCCGAGCCCGTCAGGCTTCGCCCTTCCTCCACGCACAGAAAGAGGCGGAGCTTGGCTGTGCGCCAGGCCCTCACCATGTTGAGGATGCAGGCGAGCTGCAGCAGGAACAGGGAGCACGTGTCCACGTAGCTGCTGCTGTCCGGGCGCAGAAGGTTGACCGGCCACACGTCCACGTACACTGCCTTCTTTCCTTTGGAGAAGAAGGACGGCGAGACAACTTCGGACCGGTCGAATCTGTTGAAGTAGCGCGCGAGCACCACGTTTTTCAGCATCTTCACGGCGTCGGCTATAACCGCCACGTACTCCTGGGGTCCCAGCGTCTTCCCATCGCCAAATTCGCCAAAGTCCTGCCTGTCACTGGACACTCGCAGGGAGGCAAAGTGGAAGAGCGGGGGCTTTTGGTCGAAGCCCGAATGATCCCCGCACTGAATGGTGGACATGGACGGATCTAGGAGCATGTCCCTGGGACAACAGCTGTCATAGAAACCGAGAACGAGCGTGTTTGGACGCATCCCACCTGCAGAAAGCACAATGAAGAGGAAAGAGCTGTTTAAGAAGGAGTCACAGACGGAGAGGAGGCGACGGCGGTGGCACTGACCAAGCCCAGAAATGAAGAGGAGGTGCTGGATGCCATGACGCACAGAATCAGCCAGAGTCAGGTTGACAAAGGCTTTGATGTTGAGATGATCCACCAGGGAGAGCCAGGAGTCGTACTGAGACTGCAGGGGGTCTGAGGGCAGCGTGTCTGCGAGCGAGGAAAAAGCAGAGCGGCACCATGAGAGAACTCAAGCTGACAGCTCGAGACAAATATTTTGGGATTCTGCGAAAGTAAACAGAAGACGAGACCAAAGGAGCCAAACACGAGAGGGAGGGGGCGGCGGGCTGAGAGGGACAGACACGCGAAGGCTTCGGGAAGCTCGACGGCTTCAGAGAACTTGGTTCTATCAAGTAAAAGTGGACAAACACTCCTCTCAAGGCCGCGCAGGCCCTGCAGCCATCCAGAGGTCGGGATCCTGAAGGTCCCCTTCGATCCTTTGATCCTAAACTCTGCAGAAGACTCCGGTTCTTCTGATCAGAACCGCAGACGAGGAGAGGCGGCTGATCGAGTGTGGTCCTTACTGAGATCTCCGAGTTGAACGTGTCCCAGGACGTAGAGGCCGCTCTTCTTGATGTCGTTGATGAAGGTGATGAGGCCCACGCTGCTGCGAGGGTTGGACACCATCAGCAGGATCTGGGGCCTCCAGAACTTGACGTGGTCCTTCCTCACGTCCAGCATGAGCAGGTACTTGCGCACCTGAGACAGAAGAGTCAAAAAAAAAGGGCCGTTAGTTTGTTTTCAACCTAAAACTCAAACGACCAAACACGACCGGATGGTCCAGGTACGTCCGGCCCGACTGCTTCTACTCATCTGCCTCTTTTCATCCCTACATTTTCCACCTTCTCATCATTCCTCCGTCTCTCCACTGTCATCCATCACTCGGCTGCTCGATCACTCATCTGCCCCTCATCCTCATCTTCCTCACTGTCTTCCTGCTGTCGCTCGCTTGCTTCAATGTCACCCAGTTGGTGCTGCGCCAGAGCGGCCGCTGCAGGACGCGTCTGCCAGGCCTCATTACTGTAATGGGCAGGACGAGGAGTTCAAAAAGTAGGGCGGCCGTTAAAGAGCTTGTACTCTGCTGGTGATAAACTGCGTGCGATTGCGTCAGGGTGCAAAGAGCAGCGCCGGCTCCCGCTAATCAGATGCAAACTGCAGCAGAGGGGAAATTAGTCGGAAACGTGCTTCCGAGTCAGTTCGGGAAACGAAGTGGGAAGTTCTGCAACAACAACAACAGACAGAACTTTTAAGACTTTTCAGTGAAAAAAAAAAATCCAAATGGGAGGCAGCGCTGCAGTTCTAACAAGGTGGATTCAGATGAATGCTGCTGCATTTTTGGCAAGTTTTGTTTAGTTTTTTTTTTCAATTTGTCGGGATTTTTGTGGTTAGACTTTATGGTGACATTTGTGTTAGTCCACAAGGGCATTTTTGAGGTCACCATGGACACGTTTTTCACTTTCTCTATTTCTTCTTCCTCTAGTCGGAATCTCTTCATGCTGGTTTTGTTTCTCCTTTGCACAGTTCCTTCTGTGCAGCTGTGCCAAATTCATTTCCGGGGATTTTTTGTGTCCCTGTGAAGGGTTGTTTTTGATCATTTCACCGTTGCGCTACGCTTATCTCTCTTCTTCTTGAGTTTGCTTGGCAGTCTTTGTTGTTGTTTCGCAACTTTAGGTTTTGAACTTTTCGTCTGGAGTAAACTGGCGTGTGGTATAACCTTTTCCCTCCTTTTTGACAACAGAGGTGTCCAGGAAGTGATTCCAGCCAAAGAGGGCATGAAAGAAAACCCCAAACGGTGAAGTGGTTGTACCCTTGTGGCAGAGCCAAACTCTGGCACAGGTGGCCCAGACCCTAGTAACCGCTCCTCCCAGAACCGGAGGACCCGGGGTCGGGGGTGGGGGCACCTGCTAGACCTGAAATAATTATGATTGATTGTGTGTGTGTGTGTGTGTGTGTGTGTGTGTGTTTGTGTGAGACCTGGTGAAAAATCAGCGCCTGGCTGATGTAGCCCCAGCTGGAGGTGGGACTGAGGTAGTGAATCAGCAGGAGCAGCAGCAGCATGAAGGCGATGCTGGCCGAGGCGTAGATGGGGTTGATCAGGAACATCATGATGCCGCAGCCCACGATGCCCATGACGCACGTGTGCCAGGTGAAGTAACGAAAAGTGGGCCTGAGAAGAGGACAGAGGGTAGAAGGGCGTATTGAGATGAGTGGTTGGCGCTGGAATGGAGTGGAGATGTAGGAGCTTAAAACCCAAATCCAAAAAACAGAGTTTATGACACATATGAGACTAAACATCTGCTTCTTAAGCAGTCAAACATGGAGGTGAAATACAAACGTAGCATAACCATGGTCCAATCTGATTATGTTGGATGGGTGATGTGACTGCCTCCGGGACCAGGATCATGCCGAGGATGTTCTCCTGTTCTTCCTCCCTACTGTTCTCCCTCTCTCCTCCCTCTGGGAAGCGCTTCCATTTCACACTGGCTTAACATGAGCCTCCTCCGAGGACATTAATCACATAAACAGAGGCTGCTTTCACCGTGGAACACAGGTTACCGCATAGGTGCTCTGCGTACGAGCCAGACTTGAAGGCTAATAAACTGGTGGGGATCCACCGAACTGGGCTGTTTGACCCGACTGTGGTGCTGAAGGAGCGTACCACCTTAAAACTGTTTTTTTTTACAGCCTAACTTCATCACTTTGCCTCTGTGACTTCTGCAGTTGTGTCATCTTATCCATTCCACTGGAGAACAGGTGTAATTACACTAAAAGCTTGGCCAGCACGCCCACTGCACCCCACCCTCTTTTGTCGATGTAGTCCCTCCACAGTCGCCCCCCACTGCCACCAATGATGTCACTTTGCTGACACGGCAGAAATAACCACTGTCCTCTGAGGCATTAGCCAGAAGTGGAGAGAGGAGGACCAGCTTTTAGCCAAAAGTCCCCTAACGACCGAGGCAGCAGAGGCAGGAGCTCCCATTTACACCCCCCAGTGGGGGTTTGCCAGGAGGAGACGAGAGAGACGTTACGTCAGGTGGACACGACCTGGCACGAGATCAGCAGAGCCCTGATGGACATTAAGGAACCACTCAAGGACTCTAAACGTCACTCAAATTGGACCAGTCAGGTGGACACTAAGTGCCCGTTTGTGTCATCGAGAAAATAAATTAAATGCTAAAATCTGAGTCAGAGTCACTGGGATTCGGACATTTTCCTGGTTATATACAACTGGTCGTCCAACCACATCTACAGACACGACGGCCGAAGTGCCCCGCGTCAACTATTTAGCAGCAAATGTCAAACTGATAAAAGCACAGCCGGTGCCGGAAACACCCCTCAGTCCCAAAGGTCTCCCAAATATAAAAACGGATGTCTCAATCACTCGGATACAGAATGAAACTCCGGATCATCACTGCCCCCCACAGAGCATGGTGATTTACTGGTGCCCATGGTTCCTCCGCTCAGGAGGCATCATTACACAGCCAATGAAGGAGGCTGCAGACAGGAGACGCTGCCAACGCTGTTTCCTTCCCTGAGCTTCCCACTGACTCAAGGTCGATGCTGGGAAGGAGTGATTTTGCGATGCCAACTGCTAACATGTTCTGGTTAGAAGCTCACTCTGTTTCACCTTTGCACGCTATCGTGCACAAAATCACGACACAGACACACTTAACAGGCAGACTTCTGTGCCGCTACATCACATTTTCACATCTTCCCCCTGAGCAACAGCAATTTTAAGGGAAAGGCAAATATTTCTGCTAAATTAGTTCTGCTAATTACAGAGGGGCTCTGGGGGGAGAGGCGACGCTAAATGGCTTTTAATTCTTTTAGCCAGGAAAAAGACGGGAGAGGGGCAGAAAAGGTCCAACCAAGGAGCAGCAAATAAACAGGCTTCACATTTGCCAAGTGACAACAACAATGAAGAGAAAGAGGAGAACAGAGACGGGAGGAGACGGGAGGAGAAGGGAGGAGAAGGGAGGAAAAGGGAGGCTCCCAGCTGACGGCAGGCCAGAAAACAAACTGCCTTATCGGCTCCAGGCGCCCCCGGGCCCTCCGGTCAACAGGGATCCACTGGAGGACATAAAAGGTTTCCGCTTTGTGTCCTGGAGTCTCCGCCAGCGGTCACGCAGAGACGAGGAGGAACGAGCAGATAAGACGGGCAGCAGGAGACTGGGCCCGCCCAGAGATGCAGAGTTTGAACAGCTTGGACAAGCTGACACACGCAGATATTGGTCCAGAATTCCCAATATTACAGGAAGAGCTTTTCAATCGGTTTCAAACCTGCAGAGTTACAAACATGTCCTGTGTCATGATTTTCACACACTGACAGAGACTTAAAGCACAAAAATTCACATAAGTGAATCGGTTCCCGTTTTCTCGGCAGAGCAGCGTAGATCAAGAAACGCTTAAAAACCGTCAAAACAATGCGTCTGTGCGTGATGTTTCCCTTCTCTGCACTTTAACAATTAACAACCATAAGATGGGATTTTCGTGACATCGAGCAGTAACCTGGAGGAGCGGCTGCGCGACGCAATCATCGAGCCACATGTACACAAATAACGCTCCGGGGTTACGACACGGGGGCGCCGGGATTACTTTGATAAATCAAGATCATTGCAAGTGTCAGAAACAGGGATAACATGCACAGGCGAGTAATCAAACGAGCATAAATTCAAATCTCAGAATCTTCAGCACCTATTTCAAGAGGCGCAACAAAGATTTACTGTGGAGCCTTCGCCAGGATGAGGGAGAAGACGGTTGCATTTCTGTTAATTAGCACCCTGTCAGCGCAGCGGCAACCAGACGGAAAACAAGCGCCCTGTCACACCACGCGCAGAAGGATGGAGGAGGTGACGAGACAGGGAGCGATGCTGAGGAAGGAGGCTGTGTTTGTGTTCGTGTCAACACAAAGTGGCAGCGGTACCTGAAATTGGGCGCCGAGGCCCATTCGAGAGCCAAGCAGGCCAAATCCACGGCGGCGTACACCAGCAGGAAGAAAATGGTCACAATGCTGGCGATGGTGTTGAGCTTCCCGGGCGAAAAGGACCAGCTGGTGGAAACAGGGAAAGTAAGGGGGGGGGGCGTTAACACCGGTGAAAATGGGCGAGATGACAGTTTTATGGCGTCTTTTACCGCCTCGTCTCTGTAAATGAGATCATAAATGAGGTAAGGAACACATTTTAAAGAGCCACAATCCTGGGCCTAAGACTCTGGCTTTTTTCTGCATTGCATGATTCAAACCTTCATATTTCCTGTGCGTTTAACTTCCCGATATTTCCACGTTTGTTTGCTTTTGACAACTTTCCACCTTTTTCTGTTCATTTCCCTCCAAAATAAAACCCAGGGAGGAAGCAAAACTGTCCACTTCTCCTCCTTCTCCTTCAAGTGTTTTGGGGTGGGATTACAATCAGGCATTTTTCATCAGCGACTCCATCAGATGAAAAAGAAGCGAAGGCAAGAAGGACGTGAGAGTCAGTGATATCTGGCGTAGGCGGCGGCTAACAATTTCCATGTAATTGCTCCTCCTGCACTCCAGCGGAGAGGGGGAGATGAGGAGAGGGGTGAGTGAGAGAGAGAATAATGGCACCGTTCAGCCTTCCGTTTTCACCTCTAACCATCGTGAGATGATCTGATCTTCCCCATCGCTACACTCATCATCCTACCTCGGTTTAAACACCCCAGAAGAATGATCGCAGCTGTTTTTGTTTGAGTTTTGAGCTTTCCCGCCCCGTTCACGCCTCTCTCCAGTAGCATCCTGGACCTGGAGTCCCAGTCTGCTGGGGCTGATAATGCCTCTTTGTCCACAGAAATATAAGCGTTTACAAAATCCTGATGAAAACGTTCTCCTTCCAGTCCAAAGAAAGCCTCTGCGTCTCCATTTACTGTCACGTCACTGAACTTTGGTGCAGCAAATCGATTACGGTAAATCAAATAAATCCATTATTTCTTTCAATTGCTTCCATTTCTAAAGTGCCCACTGGCTGTAGCAATAAAAAAAGACTCACGTTTCTCCTTCAAATAGATCCACAGATCCAAGTTCTGGGTGGAGTATTCAACGGTTTAGTTCCACTCACCTGGACCCCAAACCAGGAGATCAGCACCGAAGCCCAGGGGTTCCCGCTGCGGGAGGTCTTCTTGGCCGGAGACAGGACCTTACCTGGTGGGGGGGGGGGTCAAAGGACACGTCAGATTTGCACTAGGATCAACACCAAGATGGCCGGAGCACCCACCGAACAGATCGTCTCGGGCCAGGGCATAGAGGATGCGGGACGCCCCGATCAGGTTGCTCATGGCGGCGGACAGAGTGGAGGAGTAAACGCCGATGGTGACAAAAGGGTTCCAGACGTTGATGTCTCTCAAGAAACTGTAGTCTCTCAGGAGGAGCATGCTGTCGGAGAGGAAGAAGATCCGAAAAGACTATTTTAGAGCATCGACAATTTGACTTCAGGATTTAATCATTCCCACTCCTTCTACACACACGTTTTACACATCCCACCCAGGGAAAGAGAAAACCCTTCTCTCCCTCTCTTTTCTGTATCAGCCCTCTCTTGTTTTATTTTGGGATCGTTCACTCTCTCTGACTTAATTTCTCTTTTAATTAAGAGTCTCGCCACTTTTCCTTTCAGGTCCAGTGGTTTTAATACTTATTACGACCCTGTTAAGGACTGTTCACACCACCCAATGATCTGAGCACGCCGTTATTTCACATGGAGCCTGAGGTGTACGTACACACACACACACACACACACACACACGCGCAAAGAGGCTTTTGCATTATCACAAATCATAAAGAAGTTAACAGCACCCTCGGAATTAGAAAATGAAAAGTGCTTTGTTTGGTTTGGTGCTTGTGGGGTTTATGCTGCGTGAAAAAATGTAATGCTTTTATCTCCGCTTTGATCTGGTCCCCGAATGGATTTAACAAGGGAATAAAAGCTTGACATTCCCAAACTGGCTTTCAAAAACAAACGTCAGCAAAGACAAATAGAGGATGAGAGATGATGAAGGGGAGAGAGAGAAAGAGAGGGAGCGAGAGGGAATAATACGGTATATGCATACTGATTGGATATTATTTCTGTGTACGGCCTGGATATTAATTATTGATCAGATCATCCTGATGAAATGAACGCTGCCACTCAGATAAAGGGGGAGAACAAAAGTGTGAGGGCACGGGTGACAGATCGAAGGAGCTCATTTAGAGATGAGGAGGAAACAAAGCGGAAGGAGTGAAAGAGCTCCCAGGGACAGTTTGGTCTGATTGTTCTGGCCTCCGCCTCCAGAACCGGCACTTTTATTTCTGCCCTCGTCTGTGTACTCGTGCGTGTTCATCTTTTAATCCATCATTTGGGGTGTTTATGCTTCTCATCGTTCCTCGGCACTCTGGGCAAACATTATGGATTAATTAGCCCTGATTCTGCAACCAGGATGATAAATGAACAGCTGAGAAGGAGGCTGAGGGACTTTGGGCGGAGTTGAGACTTGCCCATCACAAACGGAGCACGTTTACCGCCCCCCGGGGTTCTGTAGGACCCACATTAGTGTCTCTGTAGTACCAGAACCATGACTGGACCAGGTCTGGACCAGGACCACCGTCATGCGGAGGACAGGACTGTGAACCGGTCTCACCGACAGACCTGGCAGGACCGGAAGGCTGACGTCACCTTGGAGGTCCAGCACTTTCACAGGGCGACCTCAAGAGAAGGAAGGAAGCCAGACAGCGAAGGAAGGAAGGAAGTGATGCCGCTGCAGACAAAATCAGCCAATGAGGGAGCCGGGAAAAAGACGGTAAAGGCAGCGGCGAAGGCGGGAAGCTGGAGGGTGCAGAGGAGAGTTAAGTGCTCCCAGGGGAGCAGAGAGGGGTTGAGGGTTATTAAATGATGTCAATAACTAAAAACACACACACACACACACACACTCACACAGACACACACACTCTCTCTCATCACAACTCCTCGATCTTGGTTTGGAATAAGAGCTGGTTGGCAGAAAACAGATTATTGTCATGAACTGATCAACCAAGCCCATTTAATAAAAACCATCTCTCTGCATCCAGAGTCCACATGGGGGGTATAAACAGGAAGAAGTGTGTGCATGCGTGTGCGCGCGCGTGTGTGTGTGTGTGTGTGTGTGTGTGGAGCCGTCTGAATGGACTCTGCAGGAGGGAGATAGAGGTGCACACAAAAGATGGGACATGGATGGATGGATGGTTGACAGACAAGGAGCAGAAGGTAAAAAGGAGCCAGGAGAGCCCAGAATGCTGCTGCGGAGTGATAGAGCCAGGGCCACAAAGAACCTGGTGGGGGGCCTGTGTTTGGTAACAGGAGCTGGACGAGGAGAAGGAGCTGTGATGTGAGACATCCGAATCCGTCTGATTAGTGTCAGCAACAACTTTTAGGAGGACTTTCAAGGCCGTGGAGGATTCACTCAAGCTCTGGTAGAGGCTCTTAGCAGCTCCAACAAACCTGAACGTTCTGCGTCATCGCGGAACCAACCAACCCAGCAAAGTCAATGCTGGGAATAGAGAGAGAGGGGGAATTTTCTGGAGAAAAAACTAGAAAAGAGGCACGTGTGAAGTGGAGGGCCGGCTGGAGCTGGAGCTGACTGCACAGGCGTTGATAAGGCTGGGTGTTGGAGATAGCGCAACAAAAGACGGCCGAGATTCACATTTCTGTAATTATCCAGTCCGTTATTAACACAAAAGCTTTTATCGAGGGGGACAGATTGGCTCATGGGTCAGATATTTAGAGCACTTCCCAAACACACACACACTCACACATACAAAGATGTCAACCAAACCAAGTTGATGCGCTTCCATTTACGCTCAACCAGTTCAAAAAGAAGCACAACAGAATGAGCTGGAGTTTCATTAATGGATAAACACAATAGAAGGCTTTGGTTTTAAAACAGACAAAACAGGTCAAATTATAAACCGTTACCTAAAAATAAAACTAAAATAAATGATTTATTGAATTAGGTTGAATTTCCTTACGTTTAAAAGCAATTAGACAGAGATTTTCTGCCCAGAAAGAAAATGAGGAGACAGAAATCCTCTTTTTATGCCACCCGGGAGCAGGGTGGGCAGCTCTGATCGTATATGGTTCTAGACAGGCTGAGGTTGGCAGCCTCCAATAAAAAGACCCCATCCTTCGCTTTACTGGGCCCCGGCACAGGTGTGCCGTTAAAGAGGGTAGGTGGGAAGGTGTGGCGCAATTATTTTCACCTTAATGGCATCCACTTTTAATTACAGTCCTAACTCCTTTGCCATCTAAAGCCCTGAGGCGGAACTACTGGGTGCAGGGACATTTTGTGAATTGTGTGCAGGCAGTTTTTCACTTCTTACACGGATCAGGGCCCCGGGGGTAGACGGCGCGACTGCCACCCTGCGGAGAAGAGGCGCAACTGCATCAAAGTGGTCGCGCTGAACCGTTCTCTTGTTCCACAAATGCCAGAAAAATGTGACAATAACGTCAAGAAACTGGAATAATTCAAGTAAATAATTCCATTTTCTAACGCTGGACTATCTCCCTGACTAAAACCAAAGTTTCGATGAGCTGCTAAACGATGTAAATCTGAAAGAAAAACAGATGCACAGATGCACAATCAGGAAATGCCCGATTGGTAACTTCGAGGGAAGTAAGAACCAGCTGAATTGTGGCCACCCACTACAAAAACAAATAACCCGAGACAACGGCAGATAAGACAGTGAGTGATGTCCTGGGCGAGAAAGCAATAAAACGCAATTTTACGCGGAGGACATTTGTCTTTTATAAGCACAGCTGCCTGCAGAGAGCCGCCTCTGCTGGGCTCTGCATCTATGGCGGTTCTGTAGCTCTGCTTCTGTTCTGTCCCTAAACCAGCCGTGAGCTTCTTGACTGCATTCTGCACACTTTGAAAGGCCGCATTATGTGTCCAAATACCGACTGTGGAGCTTTTCTGCTGAGAAACATGGCTGTAATGTAACACTGGAGCCCCTGAGCACCACAGCAGTGAGCACATTTTAAAGCCAAGTGTGAAGCCCACCCAATGCACAGGCACACACACACACACACACACGTCATGTGTGGCTGATGGGTCATGTGAGCACCAGCTGAGCGCTGACCCGCCCTAGTTCAAAGAGCCAACAAAGTCCACTTAATGGAAACATTTTTGAAAATCAAGAGGAAAAACAGCAAAGCTGCATAAAAATCACAGCAAACACGTGCAACCTGACGGCTGCGAGCCGTGAGTGTCGACAGGCGGGCGCCAGGGGCCGCAGCGGCAGGGTAAAAGATGGCGGTATTGATCTCTGCTGCTCTTCCAGCCCAGTCGTGTCAGTTTAGTGCCCCGGCAACGCCTGCTTTAGAGCTTCATCGATACTGATCTCTGGCACTCGGAGCAAGACGGAATGAGACAGAGAGGTGGTGAGAGACGGATGTAAAAAAGAAGTAGGTACCGAGCCCGGTCAAGACTTTCTCACAAAAAAATCGCTTAGATGCAACTACTAAATGGTCCAAGTCATCAGCCACTACATAAACCCTCTGCTGGAACCTGAATGGGTCGTGACAGGTTGATGGATGTTCTTCTCACGCTTCCTTTCACTAACCGGTCACAGGAGCAGGCCACCAGCACACACAGGAGTATGTAGATGATGAAGGTGAAGATGACAGCAGTGATGGTGCCGCGGGGGATGGCGTAGCTGGGGTTCTTCAGCTCACCTGCGGAACAATCATTCAGCGTTTATAATCAGCTCACACACACACACACACACGAAGCCAGATAACAGCTTCTCCTTGATCAGGTTAATGGAGATTAAATCCTCCTTTTTCATGATAATGGGACACACACACACACACACCTGACATGTTGGAGCCAGCCATGATGCCGGTGCAGCCGTTAAACATGACAGCAAAGACGGTGGCAAAGGTCATCATGGTCTTCGTTGTGTAATCCAGAGAGTAGCCGGCTGTGAAGAGATAACCAGGCGGTGATGCCTCACACATCCGGCACCGTGGCAGCATCTGCTAACTCACCGCATTAATATTTGACACCTGTGTGTGAATGTGTGTTAGTCTTTCCTTCAGTGGGATTACTCCAAGCTGGAAGGTGTAATAGTTCTCACGTGAGCCTCAGCGAAAGCCCAGAGGCTGCTAGCTTAACGATCACATGCCTGGAAACCAACCCCAGCGCCACCCCGGTTTCTCTCTCACCCCACAGGTTCCCGAGCAGCGTGTTCAGTTTGAAGCCGGTGAAGTTGGCGGTGGTGGGAAACGCGGGGTCCGTTCCGTTGGGCGAAGGGCTGGGCAGGGTGATGGTGCGGGGGTGCACGGCGAAGAAGCTGACGAAGATGGTGCCCAGGACGAACATGACGACCAGGAAGATGAGGAAGGTGGCCTTGGCGTAGATGTGCGCTCCCACCAGGCACACCAGCAGACACAGCAGGGCGATGCCCGTGGCGTAAAGCAGAGAATACCAGTAGCCCGAAGGCAGGACGTGGTGGGCAGAGAGCGCGGCGCCATCTACAGGTGAACCAGGACGGGAGGAGGGAAAAGGAAAGAAAGAGGTTATCTTTATCGCAGTATGGAACTAAACGGTTGCATCGTTTATGCTCAACTCGCCTTCTGGTTTTCCAAAGGTGTCTACAATGGCTTCCACCAGACCCAGCACGTACAGAGCGCTGCCACACACGTTGGCCAGGAAGAACATGATGCCGATGCTGCCACCGAATTCAGGGCCCAGCGCTCGGCTGATCATATCTGAGGGAGGCTAAGGCCCAAAACTGGCTGCAGAAGAGTGGCGGCTACGTTCACAACAGCTGTGGAAACAGGTTCCACGAGTCAAAATCAGGAACACAGGTGAGGGCTGGAAAGGCAAAAGCACCAGTGCGTCTCCGCCGTCAGAGGAAATGAAGAGGATACAGTAGGCTCCGCCCGCGTCCAGCGCTCCGTTGGTGGAGATGGCGCAGACTGACAGCACGGTCATGCAGATGATGAAGTAGGCCACCAGGAACATGGCGATACCCTGGTACAGTCCAGCTTGTCCCACCACAAAGCCTAGATAGGGGAACCAGAGTCAGGCCAGACGGGATCAGCTGAGTGAAAGCAGAACTTTGGCCTTTTTCAGGCTCCAGTGGAGAAGATGTGACGTGGCCTCTCAACCACAGCTGCTGCCTGTGAGGAAAAATGTGCCCTGCCAGGGTTAATAAACTGCCATTTATTACTAGATTTACCGGATTAACCGGAATTCAAAAGCACCAATTCCTCAAATGCAGAGTGTAAACACATGTTGTGTTGTGAAACTTGCTGAAGATAGACGCTTGCTCAGCTAAGACGGAGCTGTTTGTATCCAATCAGTGTGGAAATAGTTGTCATGTGACAGTGTGATTTTACACCTAAAACCATATTTTCAAGATTTCAAAACACATTTAAACAAGACAAACTTCTGGTTATGGGATTTACACTAGTGGCCATTATTATCCTGCAAGCTGTATCATTGAAAAGATCATTTACATTAGCGTATATGTTGTCAATAAACAGCATTTTCCAGAGCATGTGAATAAAATAATTGTTGATTCTTTTTGAGCTGTAACTATGTGGCAGATAAAAACAGCATGCAAAATGTGCTGCTCTGATCCGACATGAGGCTTTCACAGTCAGGAAGGCCAGTTTCACATCCACATTCTAAATTAAAACAGGCTTTGTTCACACATCGACTGGCACGCAAGTCTAAAGTCCCCACACAGACTGCTACTATGTGATGTGGGTGTGTTCCGATCTACAGCAGCCGATATCCCATGACACTGGGATAAACAGAGGAGAAAGTAAAATGGGAGAAGTGGGAGGACCTCTGGTTTAACAGGAAAGATACCAATGACTTCATTTTGGTAAATGATTCCTGTCCAATGCTAAGGTATCACATTTTAAGCTGAAGGAGAATGGTGCAAATGTGACTCTTTTTTAGTAAAGTTCCTCCTCCACATACTTTTTCTAGACACAAACTTAAGTTTACAAAGGATAAGAATTGCTCAACAGGCTTCCTGAATACAGGATGGTTGTAAATATTACAACTAGGTGAATTATTAACAGCTCAATGTTGGAAATATACGCTGAGAATGGCATACGGTTGTTATTAAAAAGAAAGAAAGAAAGATGAGTGAGACAGATGAGTGTACCAAAATGAAGAAAGGACAAACAAATAGTTTTCAAATTAGTTTATGCTTTGCTCGTCAGCGCCGCCTAACGGTGGACGCTATGAGAGAAAAGTATGCAAGTTACCGGTCAGAATTAAACCAAAAATCAAAGTTTTAAAGGTGGATTTAACGCTGACTTCACCGGTAGCTGGTTAAAAGTTTAGAATAGTTTCCGAAAACCATGATACTGTACAAACACACGCTATAACGCTAGAATATGGAGGAATCTGTGGCGCTGTGGACTGGTTTTTGGACTGGTTTTTGAATGAGTGCGCCTCTGGGAGGTTTTGCTGCGGTCCAACTCACCTATCCTGAGGAAGAGCACCACGCTGAACATGGACAGCAGGGTGGGGATCACCACACCGAAGAACACGGACAGCTTCTGCGGCTGCCGCTGAGGAGCGGACCTCTGCCGGCTGCTTCCCGGCGGCTGCCCCACGGCCTGCCCGGGCTCGGGGGGCCGTAACTCGGCGTCATTGACGCTGGCGGCGAGGCGGTAATGGAGGAGAGGAGTCCGCTCCGTCATGATGAATCCCGGCGATTCGCGACTTCAGAGTAGCTTCGGAACCGGCTTCCACGCCAGATTTACGCGAGCAGGAGCGCCAAAGTCTGAAAGGCGAAAGTGCTTTTTTTCGGGAGTTTTCACCGCGGCTCCTTGATGCGTATTTAACCCGGTAAATAAACAGAGGAGCAGAATGCAGAACTACTCACATTATTAATCAATCAGTTCCTACACACGCCAGTAATTTAGGAAGTCTGCCATGTTCACTTTTCCCACTGATACGCTGCCACTGCGCCGTCATGTGACAAGTGTCAGATACAGTCGCAGACATTTGCGTTTCCGTTTGTTAGTTTCAGTATAAAAGCTCAAGCTCATTGCGGCGTTTTTGCTCTTCGACTTCAACGGTGGAATCGCAGATTAGACGGGGAATTATAGATACTTTACACAATATCAATACCCCAGATTGAATAAATGTTGCGAAATAAATTAACTCGTGATTTTTGTTTAAACCACCAGCCTACAACTTCCTGTTAAACAGTCTTGTCTTCGCAACTTCACCAATCGTCACGCCTGGATTCAGGTGCGTTGACTCAATCGCTGAGAACGATCGCTTTCGTTCTCGTACCTGCAGTCATTTGACCCAGTTCACTGGCTAAACAATGCATTTTTTTCTGTGCCTAGGAATGTGCCTAGGAAAAAAAAACGTTCACGGAAATATCAGCTTACATTTCACTACGGTGAGAAGTGTGATTGTGGCAGGGTTTTTCTCTTTTGTAATAGTTCCTCATCATCCTTGATTGCAGGAAGTTGGGCCAGTCGAAAGACTCTGTTCCATGATTATTTTAAGCATAATAATGAATAATATAAGTAAATTAAAAAAATGGCATTTAATGGTTGCTGTAACATCAAATGTCCCGATGTCCTTCTTTAAAATGTAGATGTATGCAGCATATTCAATATCAGTTGCACATCTCTGTAGGAGGTGTCATTACCATGGTAACGCAAAGCTTTGAGTGCCCTTGAAAAAGGCTGGGCTCTTCAACGCTCTCTCTCTCTCTTTCTCTCTCTCTCTCTCGCTTTATCTCTCTCTCTCTCTCTCCTCTTCTCTCAGTCCATTGTCATCATTCCTGTCTTGCACAATAGTCTGGCTGGAAGAACAGGAATCTTTTCAGTCTTCAGGTCCGTTCTTAAACAGCAAATATTTACATCTTTGCAGTTGTGGACCATCTCTTCTGGCATCTGAGAGATTTTTTGTATCGCTCCTGGGAAAAACGGATCTCTAAAAATGGATTGTTGACATGGCTGAATGATGCTTTACTGAAAAAGCAATAATTTTGTGGCTTTGGGGCCTTTACGGATATAAAACTTCTTTTGTTTATCACCGGACTGTTTATGCACAGGGAAAACACGGGGATCAGAAAGTTATGGATATAAAGGCAGGGAAGCCAAACAAGGTGGAAAAAGAGGGAAGAGCCACAGATTGTTTGGAGCAGATCTGCTGTCAGGCCTGTCAGCAGGAGAGGGATGTTCTGCTCATCCTGCCCTGCTCTCACACCATGTGTGTTCAATGCATATCTGCTGGGGAAGCAGGAAAACCAAGCAGGTCCCGTCTCAGTGGGGTTTGCGCCGTGGCGTGCCCGAGCTGTGGACACCATGTAGAGCTGCCCTGCTGGAACTGGTCCTCGGCCACCTCCTGCCTCCCAAAGCATCCCCCAGTGAGCCGTGCACGCGTCAGGGAGAACACCACCATCAGCAGAGACCTGCATCACCAGGTGAGCTGAGCTGCTTCTGTGTGCCAGCACACAGAAAGCAGTGGGGACAAAATAATTGATTATCTTCTTAAGGATTCAGTTGTGTCCCCTGGGTTGAATGGAATTTTTTATTTTAAGAGGAACAGTCACTGCCTGGACACAGGGAAGATGGCGGCTCTGAGATATTTTCATGGTAAATATGCTGTTCCTGTTCGATGAAAACATGTATGTGATTCTGACATTGCTGATCCAGTCAGTAAATCTTCGTTACAGGCGCCGTTTCCACAAATCTACCAGAAGATGGCAATGTAGACCTGAGTGAGGAGGAGATGGAGCGGTCTGTGTTTGGTCAGGAGTCAACCCTCACACAGCGATCGAACCATAAATCTGATACACTCATGCAGATGTGCGGTGCACTTTGGATGTTCCTTCAAACCTTTAGGGTCATAAAGTTGGTGCCATTAGATGTTACACAAATAGAGGGTGCACGAGAGTGGTGTTTTGTACATGGAGAATTAAAAAAAATCTGACAAATCTGAAACCAAGTGGGAATTAAATCTCATCCAGGAATCAAAATCAGACAATAGAAAACCCGAAACTGGGAGCTCCCTCCTAAAACAAACATATTCAGTTTAACCGCTGATTCAGCTGCATTTGGGCTCAAAGAAAGTGGTTCTCAAAATATTTAGGGCCAATTGCACGGTTGTGGTTCAGCTGTGATTGACGGTCACTCGCTGTTTCTGGATGGGAAACAAATTGGAGCGTATTAGAGGGGGAAGTGGTTACATCTTCCTGTGCCACACCGAGGAGACTCCTAACTAACGTTAAAAACGTTTTTTCTTCTCTTTTCTGTCTACATGATTTAAACACAAGTGCTATTTTTGATTTGTATTTGACGGAAACATCACCGCGCTGATGGATTTCAGCTTTTCGTGCAGTCACACGCAGGCAAACTAAGCCCTGGTTTCTAAATGACTATGATCTGTCTCAGGACTGCGTTTCGCCCTGGATCCTGCATCTGTTCCTCCATGCCTCCGTCTTTCCCACTCCTCCCTCACCATCACCTACCAAGGAGAGGACCCTTCCTCCCCACCTCCGCACAGCCACGGCGGGGGATCTGCGTCCTCTGACCCGGGGTTTACCCTGCCTGAGGCCTGCGCTGATGTCATCATCGGTCGAGGGCAGTATTACTGGGAGGTGGAGGTCTGCAACAGCTCTGTCTACAGGATCGGTAAGAACCTCCATGGTCTGCTCGGGTTGGGCTGATGCCAGTGCTTTCATTGTTTGCAGAAACCCTCATTAGTCAGCATGGCTGTGCTTGTTTTAGAAGGCAAACATGCATGCACACATCATCGCATGCAAAGGTCATCAGACCACTGCAGACAGGAAGATTTCATCTCCCCAAATTGGGGAGGTTGACATGATTTACTGATGAAGAACTGACCATTTACGCTCAAGAAGAACCATCCGAAGCAGTAAAAACAGCTAAACAGACTCCAGTTGACCTCTAAATTAAAAAAAAAAAGGCAGCAGTGATCTTAAAAATTGTGGCACAGTAGCACTGAGTGAAGATAAAGTTCCTGTAATCAGTGACACACCAGTGCCACCATACAGGAAAACACACATTACCTGCTATTACAGTCAAACCATCAGAGCACAACATCAGACCGAGACTAGAAGATTTTACCGTCGGTATGCTAATCCACTCACAGTAGCATGCTAATTAATAGCAGATGTTTACAATGCTAATTTAGGCTGTTAGTATACTAGCAGCTTTTCAGCAATACACAAATCTGAGAGTTTTATACTTTATCGGGCAGTGAATAAAGCATGTCCTGTCTCAGGTGTGAGGTCAGCGGATGGTTCCGGTGGACTCTGGCTCCAGAGACTGGGCCCCTCTTTTTCTGCAGTGTATGATACGACCCAGGAGCCGCTCTGCAGCGTCCCCCCACAGATCAAAACCATCGGTGTGTTTCTCAACATCGGCGGCGGCATCCTGAGCTTCCATAACCCCCTAACCCAGGAGCACCTGGCCACGCTTCCCACCCTCTTCCACCCAGCAGGAGTGCGCCCCGCTCTCTGCCTGGGCCAGGGTCGGATCAGGCTCCGATCCGGCCTCCCCCCGCCATCTCATGTGTTCCTCTGCAGGAACTCGAACTACAGGGGGCCCTGTGAGGCCGGAACGGCCCGGTGGGCCGGGGACACTCGCTTCCAACCTGTGAGGAAAGCGATCCAAAAGTTCGAGGAGCTGTCTGCGTCCAACCCAGGGTCGGGTTTTCAGTCCAGCTTTGGATCTTCCTGCTTCACTCTGGTTTCCCTTCCAAACCCTCACTGGATGGTTCCCTCAAAATGAGAGCAGCCTCTGCTGGACGGGTTTGATCTTTGGTTGTCATTTGAAAAGCAAATTTTTTTTTTTTTTTATCATGAAGGACTTTTGGCTGCCTCTTTCTCTCTGCTTGACCCCAAAAGAGCCTCTCCCCAGGACGTAAGTCTTTCTCTCCCCCAGATACACCCTGCTGCTTTAGACTGAGTCTCTGTAATGTGGAGTGTGAGGAATGGGTGGGACTCGGAGCAGCGGGATTCCTTGATTTGTCCTGTGTGCTGGTTGTTAGACAGCGGGGGTCCTGCATCGGCCCCGCTCCTGTATGTGGGCACAACCCTGGGTATGTGCATTTGCTCTGTCGCAACAATATAGAAGTGACGGGGGGTGGGGGTCCGAGGTGCGAGTACAGTCACACCCGGCGTGTTGACACAGAGCAGCAAGGACAGGTGGTATCTCTATACAGTCGGTGGCAGCGGCGTAGGTTAACCCTGGACAGTAGATCTGCCCTTTTCTGACCTTTTTCAAGCCGCGGGACTCCAAACCACTTCAAAGGGGGCAACAAAGAGCAGGAGAACAGAGGGAGAGAAAGAAAGAGGGAGAAAACAGCATGAATGAATTAAAGACAGCAGGTGATGACCCGCCAGAAAAGAAATGAGCCGAGTGTGGGATTCCCATCAGCTTCCATGCCAGGGCTCTCTGAAAAGATCAAGTAGCTCAGGCCATCTGAGGACCGCTGCAGAAGCTGCTACTTTACATTAAAAACAGAGCCGAGGTGGACGTTTGAGGCTTGGAGCTGGTAAAAGACTCCCCCATAAGCAGAGACACAACAAAATCCTTCCTGGGTTTCAAACCGGCCCACTTTTGAGTTCTCGTGTTGTCCAGATTTGACACATTTTTACAGACGTGACCTCCGAAAAATTCCAGTGTGGGAAAGAGGGACTTAGTGGTGAGATTGCTGCTCAGGATGTGGGAGGTCTGGGGTCTTATTTTATTGATATTGCTTACAGCTTCTCTGACAGATACAGAATTTCCCGCTTTTATTCTCACTAACTATGTTGACATCAAACCTACACCATCCGTTAGCCGAGTCTTCCGACCTTCTATTGTGTCCCATCTCCTTCGGTTTGCATCTCGGCCACATATTGAATGCAGCGATTATGGCAAAGAAAATGAAATATGACCTTTCTTCCGCTCTTTTGTCGTCTGCAACAATTTCATCAGAAACTATGTTATTCTCTCTGATTTCCAGACAAATCAGTGGTCCTGTTTGCTGTTTTGGAGAGTGTGATCTGTTTCCTGGGACCACCCAAACTGTACATTTGAATTTGGAAAATTAAAGGGTAAAAAAACCCAAAAAAACAACTGTAGACTTTGTACCACAGGGGCACTTCTAAGGATGAGTAGGGGAGGAACTGGGCCAACTTTCCACTGAGCATCACCGTATGGATGCATAAAATCAGTTAAGCAGCAGGTCAGAGGCAGTAATACCTGATGAGTCAGAGAGGGCCTCGTTAGACTGTCGCCTCTCAGGATGACTGCGCCGCGATGTTTAACGGTCAAAGTATTTACCGGCCGAGCAGAAAAACGTGTGCGCCCCGGCCGCTTTGCCTCAGTTCTCTCTCCCAGATCCATTAGCCGAAGAGAGTGTGGAAGCAATTTGACTCTTGTAAACAGAAAAGGGGAAGGCGTGACACAGATTTCAAAGGATGCAGAGGAGAGAGAGGGGAATTTGCAGGGAAGGATGTCTCAGACCTGAAGCATGCTCGGCTGTGTGCGTTTGATAGCCTCACAACAGTGCATGTAAATTAATGCTCATATAAAGTCGCTTTTACGAGCGCCTCAGTGTTTTCATTTATTAAAACTAGGAACTCTCTTTCTATGGAGAACCTCGTTAATAGTTCCAACATTAATGGCCTGCCATTGCGCAGAATTGGCACCTTTTACCAACTTGTTCTGCATTAATACATCATACCATTGGAACGATGACGCTGGGTCATCTGTTTGATCTGCTTATTAAAACACTTCTGTCTTTTCTCATATTTTAGTGGAAATCTGAACTTAATTGAGATCAGAATGGAACATATTAAAATATTCAGAAATAGGGACAAGATTACAATGATTTATGTAGGGATGCCATCAGTTCAGTTCAGATTATTTTTAAGACATTTTGTGGCATATTGCTGGGTTTTTCCTCACCATTTGGGACTAGTTCGGACTTCTCTCGCTCAGGTGTCAAAATAAACCCCACAACAAGCACGGCCAGGACATATGGAGGCGGCTTTTGCTGCCCGCTAATTACCTCCCGCAATTAATGTCGCACGCTCTCCATCATGGATCCCATCTGCAGTGGTGAGAAGAGAAATGGGAAGTTTCTCCTCGGAAGTATCGACTGTGTCTGCAAATTGATTCCGTTTGTATGAATAAACATCGGCTCTGCAAGACTTCTCCCATTTGCATGTGGGCTGAAAAGGAGGGGAGGCCTTCCTTTCCGTCGCCCGCAGAACCAAAAAATTAGCTTCACAACTGAGCGGGCCGCTTCTTATTACCATCATTATCGGCATCAGCATAACAGTGGCCGTAAACGCATCACGCACGTCTCGTTGCTCTTTCAGCTTCTGCAACTGCAATAATGGGCTCCTGTTATGTCCATTACAGCGTCTATTGAGTAGGAAAATCTCTTTCCTCAAGCAGATCATTTATCTATAAATACTAAATACCTCCTTCAGATGTGCGCCTGTGATAACTGCGCTCACGCAAGTTGGCAAGACTGTCGGAAATGCGCCATTCTGGCCAGAGCCGACATCATTTCTTATCTAAACATGAGTCAGGGACGATCGTTAAAACGATTCCAGTAAAATGAAATGGCTGAATGAAAGAGGGTTTTGTACTGGACCAGCGCTGGAAAAGCGTGAGCAATGACAATATGATTCTACTGCAGCCTTTTATTATGGATGGTGTATTGTGGTGCGTGTGCGTGCGTGCATGCGTGCGCTATGTAGGCAGCAGACAGTTTAAATGGGGTTGCGAAAGGGGCATGTGTGCGTTCGTGCGTGCGCGTGTTGAGATGCGGTGAACTAAATGGTTCCAAACCGGGTCGTCTGACAAACATGGAGCAAGAATAGAGTCAAGCATCCACAACCACACACACACACACACACACACACACACACACACACACACACACACACACACACACGGGGAACCTTCGATACCGTTGTAAATGATGTCATTGTGCGTGTCCGTTAAAAACGTAGAAGGTTTAGAAAAATTACACATTGCTTTTTGTTACATTATGTCAGCTCGAAGGATTCTTGAATGTTTTACACTTGATTTCAGGATGTTTACTGTATCAACATTTCAGGTGGGAGGTGAACGTATCGGATGGTGTCAGACTGGATACGTCATGCGTAAAACGGTTTCACTGGTTTATGATAAAAATGGAGACCGATTCTACGCCGCTCCAATACACAAACCGCTTCCACGAGTGTACTGGGAGTTGTTAGTTCCAATAGACGTTTTACCATCCAGTCTGCTTAATGAATCACCGCGATTAGCGCAGAAGAAAAGTGTCGGTTATCGCCCGATGATGAAGTGTAAACAGGCCATCATCGACTCTCACCGCTGCTGCTGCGCCAGCGGTGGGGGTGGGCGTCAATCCCCACACCTGGGTGGAAGAGGCTCCCACAGGGCTCCATCGCGCCTGAAAAGTCGCACCTTACGCTCGCACTTTCGCCAGGACTTTTGGCACAAAACCCAATCGATTTTGGCACGTCTTTACGCACGACGGGGACGCGGCAGCGGCACCATGTAGGTCCCGCAGAACATCAGATACAGTACATGGAGTGTTTGGCCTTTAATATTCATCATGATGAGTCCCACTGCAGCCGTATTAGAAGCACGGCTTTTGCTAAACCTTCTAAACTAAATCACCCATGAGTGATACAACTGTAATATAAACTTCAGCCTTTGGTCTGCCCCCAACGGAGCCCCCCGGATTGTTGCTCAACTGCTTTGTTTTGTTTAACGGGAAGGTTTCCCAGATCTAAATAGGCCCTCATAAATTTCTCTTGCTGAATATGTGAAGCTCCATATTGGCCGGAGAGAGCTTTTAAAAGATTTAGAGTTAAGTAGCTTCTGGCCTTCTGGCCTCTGCACCCACGTCAGAGAGCCAAGAAATATAGGTTATAATAAAGAGAGACATATTTTAAGGTCTGATGGAGGTTTGCAGAAGAGGTGAAGTATTCCAACTGTCTTCATTTGTTTCTATTCTGAGGATTAAAGCTTCACACTTAAAAACAACCAGACGGCGCGGCCTAGCAGCGTCAAACATTCCTCCTTATGATGATCTGGAGATTCCCACTCTTCCTCCAGTGTTGCAGCCCCCTCCTCCTCCTCAGCCTCCATCATCCCCGGTGATTGACTGCACCACGGAGCAGATTTATCACAGCTGCAGAGTGTGAAATCAGACCATCAATACCATAAATCTGAGATGAAGCCGTTGGACAAACAAGCGGAGCAGGGAACCGTAAATGAATAGGGGGCATTTGGCACCAACAGGAAAGTCTCTATCAATCCCTGTTTTAGAAGATTTTTCTGCTAGGAAAATCAAAGAATAAACAAAAAAGAGAGGGAAAAGTTACTGGCAATAGATGTTGTTATTGCTCTTATCTCTAAAACACTGGTCCAAAGAATGTGTTTTAAGCTCAAATTTGATTTCACTGTAAAGAGCATCCAAGTTTTGCTCCATAATACATCAGACAAAGACTGTTTTCCACATCTTAAGCCTTGGTGAATTGATAGGCGCGTCGATTTCCATCGCCCACTTTCACCCCCACCCACCCACCCAAACCATCATCTCCCCCCTCCTCCTGGCCGGTGGCTGCTTCAGGATGTCAGGGAAGTGGGCTATAAAACAGAACGGGGACGAGGCTCCGAGGAGAGTCTTGGTGCTGAATAACCGCTGATCTCTGCGCCGAGTCCGGACCGACCTTCGCTCGGAGCGGGAAGCCAGCAGCCGGCGACAGTTTTGGATAAACTCCGCGGTGCGCAGCGTGTCGCCACTTTTGCGGACCCTGGTCGGCGCAGACGCGAGCCTGGGCTCTGGGATGCTGGATCGTTGCGCGCTCCGAGCCGCGCTGTGCGTGCTGAGCTGCGCGTGGCTGCACGCAGGAGCGGCCCCGCGGCTCAAGTCCCCCGCGCTGCCCATCCAGTCGGAGCGGGAACCGCTGCCGTCCAAAGGCTTGTCCGGTAAGAGCGCCGCGGAGGCTGGCGCGCCTCATAGGAGGGGGGACGGAGCGCAGCCCTGCTGGCTCCACAAGGGCCAGAAAGGAAGGTGGTATTTGGAGAGAACGGTGACCTTTTGATTTTCTGCTCTTGAGAAGAATCTTTGCCATCCTTAAGCTCTTAGAAAGTTTTCAATTTGCAGAAAGTTCTTGAGATAAAACACCCTGAATTTCAACATCAAATAATCTGTAGCTTTCGCTATTAATTATTTGCATTATAAGGTATCTATTGAAGGCCAAAAAAAGCAACAACATTTAGGTCCAGAAAAGGCCATTTCGTTATTTATAGTCAGGGTTATTGATGGCCCTCAGGGGCCTCCGGGGATTTGGCCAACTAAAACTTTCTCCTGTTTTCCGCTCCTGAGCAGGAATTTGAATGTGTTTTTTTTGAACACTTTAAAATGTTCATTTCTTTGCAATTTTGGGTAAACTTGGCTCAGCGTGCTACATACATGCTCGTGCTGCAGCCAGGTTATGACCTAACCTCAGCTCAGTTAACAGTGTTTTTAAAAATATTTACATCCAGCCTGAGTTTGTGAATTAGATTAGGGTTAAAAGTTCTTAACTTCTTCCATTCTGATGACAGGCAAACTTGATGTTTCTTTCAATTTTCCCCTGCCTGTGTAGCTCCAAGTGTAAACTAGCGGCAAACATCTGAGTCATAACCACAGCGAATGCCATTCGATTCATGTGTGAAAGTCCCTACGAAGCAAAGCTCACTGCGGTTTTAATAAGGTACCGGCTCTGGAGTTCAAAACTGTGGGAACTCCACGTTAACCACCGCCTGAGACGGCTAATGCTATGTTGGAAACTGCAATCAATCGACTTTCCATTACAAGCTCCCTGAGATGATTTATTTCTGCAGAGACAGAAGTGGCAGGCGAAGCGAGCGGCTCACAGTTTGGCTCCCTCCAACCGGACTGGACTGTTTAAAATGTGCAGTCGCTTTAATGAAAGCATAATGTGAACCAGGTTGATAGTAGCGCGAGTTTAGCTTCAGACTTGGACGCTGGTTTTACAGAAATATTAAAATATTGATCATATGCCTGAACATAAACATAAACAGCACTTAATTACAGCACGTCCACACACAAACATGCTTCTATTTTGGAACTAAGTGTACAAATACACGATTCTCTTCCAATGAGATTTATATAATAATACGGATTCTGTTACACACCTGAAACGTTCTTCTTACAAAGAAAATCCATTTCAGTTGGAAAATTAGAAGTCTGCCGGGCTTCTGCTCACAGATCATTAACTGTATCTGGGGCAGGATGCAAGCCCAGGTCCCGACTCTGGTCTGAGGCACTGAGGGAGTTTCAGTGGCCCCTGACATGCCTGGACAGCAATCTGTGCATAGCTGAAAACTGGTGAGGTGTTCGTCATCTCACTTGTCAGGCTATAAAAAAATTGAAAAACAACTCTGTTTTTTTTTGAATATGAAACACTCAATTTAACTCAAAAATCTCTTTTTCCAAACAGGATGTTCGTTCGGTGGTCGATTTTATTCTCTGGAGGACACGTGGCATCCAGATCTGGGGGAGCCCTTCGGCATCATGCACTGCGTTTTGTGCCACTGCGAACCTGTAAGTTCCATTTCTCAATCTCTCCGTTCTCCGTATCTCTGGGATAACGGGTGGAATTCCAGATGACTTTCCAATCAAACGCCCCTGCAAAAAGGCAAAGCTCAGGACCGAGATTTGGACAGTAGTTAACGTGTCTGCTTCCCTGTTTTTTGGTTTTTTTTCCCCCATTGGCAGCAAAAGAGTCGTCGTGGCAAAGTGTTTGGGAAAGTAAACTGCAAAAACATCAAGCAGGATTGTCCCAACCTGGACTGTGACGATCCTGTGCTCCTCCCTGGCCACTGCTGCAAAACCTGCCCCAAAAGTAAGAACCCACGCATGCAAGTGAGGCCATCAGACACACTTGTGGTCTTAATTCTATAAAGCTGGTGGTCAAGATTAGATCATGGAGTTAGAAAACTAGCAAGCGCAGCTAAACATTACACCAAATACATTATGGGAAACCGTCTGAGGCTGCCGGTTCAATGCAATAAGCTGGTCAATTGATTTTCCCTTCAGCTGCGACAAATACACATTTTCTCCAACCAGCCATGACTGAAAGAAACCACATTTCATTCACACACTGCCAGTGTGCACACACACACACACTTACATACACACAGAGGGTGGGTCTAGATGCTGCGCTGTTGTCCTGCAGATTTGGTGTTTTCCTACGCTGCCTTTTTGGTAATGGAATGGAAAAAGCTCAGCACTGTGGTGTGTGTGTGTGTGTGTGCGCTGGGGGGTCGGGCTTCTAGGGAAAGGTTTAGTGTGTTAGACTCAGCTTTGGCCAGAGCAAAGCCAACATGTTTGCGTTAGTGATGCGTGTGTGTGTGACACACTTGAGGAAGAAGTGAGAGTGACGCCGAGTGACCCTGTGGCGATTCTGTTGATGAGTATTTATAACTTCTTAGACAAAATATAGAGAATGGAGACATTTCCCCACGTCACCGAGTTTTAATTGAAAAGAGCGTCGCAGAAAACTAAAATACACTCGGAATACTGCCAACTCCGAAAACACATAAAACACAATGCCAGATAATAAAAGGAAAAATCTGACTGTAATATAATCCAGAATACAGCTGCTAACTGTTCCAACTGGGAAATATAAAGAGTTTTTTAAAAAATACATGGCCTCTGAAATCGACTAGGCTTTCAGAGACTAACACCAACCATATATCCTGACAGAGAGAGTACATTTAACACAACACGTACTGTAAGTCTAGAGTTTAGAACTCTTAAAGACAATATTTATAGTCCATGTCAGTGCTACGCAGAACATGCTCATTTTTTTTCCTTCTCCAGGGGTGGATGACATGAAACAGACAGACTCTGTGCTGGACAGCTTTGATTACTTCCTTGAGAAAGACAAGGAGAAGGTGGACGACCTCCACAAATCTTACAATGACCGCTCCTACCTGAGCTCTGAGGAGGTGGGCTCGGAGGAGAGCCGCACCGGTGAGTACGCAGAGGCCGCGTGCCGGCGCATTTGGCACGTGTCCGACGCTCTCTCCTTCTGCAGATTTCGTTGCGGTGCTGACGGGCGTGACGGACTCCTGGCTGCCCACGTCCAGCGGCGTCGCCAGGGCTCGCTTCTCTCTGACCAAAACCAGCCTGGCCTTCTCCGTCACGTACCAGAGGTGAGACCAAACAGCTGTGAACCCCAAAACTTCAAAAAACACGGCACATTCAGCGATGCCATGAAACGCTCTTCCTGTGTGCTTCCAGAATGGAGCGTCCCAGTAGAATAACCTTTCTGGATTCCGATGGGACGGCGGTGTTTGAGTACAGAGTTCCCAGAGGACAGTCACACATGGTGAGACGCCACGTTCTCTCATTTGCCTGGTTTTAAATGTGCATTTTTCCAACCAGTCCAACCATTTGTTGTTGTAACACTTAATCGTAGTCGGCGTCCGCATGCCTGACTCTATCACGACGCGTCGTTTCCCGCCAAGATACACACGTTCAGCCTCAGACCAGAGCTCTCAGGTGTAGGCAGGAGCCCCCCAAATAACGGCTCTCCACTCTTTGCCCTATTATTTTTTGATAAATGTCTTTTTGGGCCGTGGAGAGAACAACAGTGCAGTAAAGGAAAAGGGGGAAAAGAGAATTTTTCTCATGTTACATCACGGCTCCGCAGAGGGACAGCGAGAATTGCTAATTAAAAAGAAGCTTAAGCTCGAACTGCAAGTTACGAGGTGCCGAAGAACGGCCGCATTTTTCTCCGAGCTCTAGGGAAGACGCGCGCTTTGACGCCTTTAGCAGATGTGCATTTTGGTCTGTTTGGATGTGTGCAAGCCCGAGCAAATCAGGCGGTGACACTGGAGCTCACCTGTGTGTGTGCGCTCCCGCAGATCTGTGGCGTGTGGAAGAACCTGGCTAAGCCTTTAATGCGACAGCTGCAGTCCGAGCAGATACGCATCAGCATGTCGACATCGCGACGGGAAGAAGTGGAGGGGAAAATCATCAAACACAGGGCACTGTTTGCTGGTACGCATGAAATATGATGTGAAATATGCTTTCCTGATGTTAAATGATTCCCATATTTGCGATAATTCAACTGTTTATTTTCATATTGGGTGGTTCTGGTCTACAGAGACCTTTAGTTCCACCCTGACGTCTGAGAACCAGAATTCAGGCATGGGAGGCATCGCCATGCTGACGCTGAGCGACACGGAGAACAACCTGCATTTCATCCTCATCCTTCAAGGCCTCATCAAACACAAAGAAAAAGGTGAGAGAGGAAGGAGAGGTCCAACTGCAAAGTTCAGGAAAAGCCACCCTGCTACCCCAGCTGCAGATTAAAAACAACTGGATGCTTGTGTTGGAATTTCCACGGCAGTCCTGACCCGGTCTCTGTCCGCAGAGCCCCATGTGGTGCCCATCCGAGTCCAGCTCGTGTACCGCCAGCACATCCTGAGAGAAATCCAAGCCAATATCACCTCTCATGTGAGTAATGACCCAACGTCACATTGAATTTATGTCTGACAGGAGCCCCCGATGCCCTCTGCCTCCATGATAAACCTCACATCATGGAGGACGGCTGCTGCCACATCACCAATTCTTCAACGGTTACATGTGACACTCGCACCGTCGTGGCAGCTTGCAGGTGTTCGGATCAAGCCCAAAACTCCAAATTTCCACCGAGCACAGATGTTAGCATAAAGCCCCGCTGCCAAAGCTAATCATGGAGTGTTTCACCAGTGTTTATATGTGCACCAGCAGCATTGAGCCATGTGCTGGATGCCTCCCAGATGGGGGTCAGCATGTGTGAATAGCCAAGGTTTTTCCTTCGGTCAGGCTGCTGAGAGCAGATGGAACAAGGGAGCACCAGTTTGTACAAACAGTGTGACTGGAGGTGCAGCGCACTCCTGACCTCCCCCTAACCGCCGCAGCCGCCGCCCCTCATCTCGGAGATGGATGTGGTTTGGTCGCCACATCCTAATTCTGTCACTGCCGCCAGTCTGATCACAGATAACTACTCAGAGGCCTGACGGGACAAATGGGAATTATGGGAAAACATGACAGGAGAGAAAGTTAGCGGGAGGAGCGCTAGCGGGTGGCAGATGTGGGGGGGTACTAGACAACGGACTGCACACACACTCCTCACACATGTGAGTCGTTAGTGGTCTGTGGGCTGAGCTGGATGGATGGATGGAGGAAAAGAGTGATGAAAGTCAGGTCTGTTTTGAGTTTTGCCGGGAATTGCGTAAAGGCCCGATGCACCTCACTCCAGTCCAGTGGTGAGAAAAGGCAGTCCTTGAAAAATATGCAAACTGTTTGGACGCGTGGCCACTGCAACTGTCCCTGGGCTTCGCCTCCATCCCAACCATTGACAAATTTCACTCTGAATAAAGAAAAGAAGTGAGGATGAAAGATGCTTTGAACTAATCCCCCTTTTAAGGGCATCAAATCCTTTTTGTGCCCCGGTGGTTTTATCGCCCTCACCACAGCGTGCTCTCTTTGTTTTCCAGCCTCACTTCCATCTGATCCCATCTATTCAGTTTCTTCATCGTAAGTCAGTCAAGGCCCCCCCCCGCCCCCCCACCCACCACAAACACACACACTTTGGCTCCTTGCTGAGTGGATTTATGATAGATGTATATTTATATTGAACGGGGGCCCCTGGGTCATAAACGTAACCATTTTTCAACGCGCTCATACATCTGTCCTATTAATCCCACAGTTCTTGACATGTTCTTGACTGATTCTCCAGCTCTGCCGGAGTCCAGTCGACCTGCATAAGATTGGGATTCCCTTATGAAAAAGGCCACAAGAAGCCATATTTCTGCAGGGGATTTAAACTCGCACCTCTAAGCGAGATGGTGTAAACACGACAGGTTTCAGTATGCTTCACCAACAGATGATCTAAATTTGTTTTTTTGGGGTTTTTTTTCTGTTGCAGGATCCTGATTTTGCAGAGGTGCTGACAGATTTAAACAGCCGCGAACTCTTCTGGCTCTCTCGTGGTCAGCTAGAGATCGCCGTGGCAACAGAGGGTCAGGATCCTCGTCAGATCTCAGGCTTCATCACCAGCAGGAAATCATGTGACAGTAAGTGTGTGTGTGCATGTGCATGTAGGGGGGTGGGGGTTGCTGAGAATGTGGTGTGTGTGGTACGTGTGATAGTTTTTGTTGGTCCACCTGTGGCTGTTTTTGTCATTTTCCTCTATAAAGACTGGTTTTTCTTTCTTTTCGCTTCAACCCAGTCTTGCCTTTTTCAGACGCGATTTCTGACAGTTTGCTTCTCGGAGTTAAAGTTTCGAACACGGAGGTGCTGCCAAGGTCACAGTCTGCTGAACCCGAGTCTCCGCTCGGGTGTTCCAGTGCTGTGATTAACAGCGTGATGTTATGTACCAAGAATTCAAACCCAACACGGCCTTCTCCCCCTCCTCTGACTCCTCCGTCCTTCAGTCTCTGTCTTGTTCCATGCACTTTTCTCATCCTTCTCTTTCGTTGCCTCCTGTCCTCTCACTTCAGTCTCAGTGCTGCTGCCCTCCAACAGGGCAAACCCTGGGTGCTGTTTTTGTTGGCCCACTAATCACACTCCCTGATTACCTGTGAAAACATCCCCATCCCATCATCTGCCATGTTGCGGCTCTGTCTAATATGACACCAGGGAGGGGAACTTCCAGGGAAATGTGAAGGATTTAGATAAGTCTGTGGAGCGGAGAAGTGGATTTGTGATATCCATCTGCCTTTGTGCGGCGCAGCTATTCAGAGTGTGATGTCCAGCGGGGATGCGCTGACCCCGGGGAAGACGGGAGGCGTCGGGTCGGCAGTCTTCCACCTGCATGATAACGGAACGCTGGAGTATCAGGTATGACTTCTTCCTGGTTTTGAACTTTGCTGCATGTTGATGCAGAAATGGGAGTTCTTCATGTCTGACTCTCCTCAGGTCCAGGTGGCAGGTCTCACCAGCGACTTCATCGGCCTCACCATCGAGGTGAAGCCGCGGCGGCGAAACAAGCGCTCGGTGCTCTATGACCTGACGCCGGAGTTCAGCAAGGCCACGGGGCGGGCGCAAGGCAGCTGGAGCCGCCTGGAGGCGCGACACATCCACATGCTGCTGCAGAACGAGCTCTTCATCAACGTGGCCACGGTGCACAACCAGGACGGGGAGCTGAGGGGGCAGATTAAGGCCCTGCTCTACAACGGCCTGGAAGCGGCCAGACACGGTTGGCACCGCTCCGGGTTACACGGAACCAACGGGGTTCCGCCTGCCAGCTGCTCAGACCTGGTTTTCCATCTTTCAGAGTTGCCTGTTCCACTGGCTGGACACTTCGTGTCTCCCCCGGTGAGGACGGGAGCTTCCGGTCACGCCTGGGTGTCAGTGGACCGACAGTGTCACCTGCACTATGAGATCATCGTGGCGGGCCTCGGCAAGAGCGACGACATCACCGTGAACGCCCACCTCCACGGCCTGGCCGAGATCGGGGAGATGGACGACAGCAGCACCACCCACAAGCGGCTGCTGACGGGCTTCTACGGCTCTCAGGTGCGTGCACGTGCAGAACCGATGGCCGGGAAACACACGTGTGTTGGAAACCCCCTCACACACACACACACACTCTTTCCCTTTAGGCTCAGGGAGTGTTGAAGGACATCAGTGTGGAACTACTGCGACACCTGGACCAAGGTACGGCCTTCATCCAGGTCAGCACCAAGATGAACCCGAGAGGAGAAATACGAGGACAGGTACCACCTCAGCGCCCCCTTTCACCTTTTCCCAGATAAAACACTTTCTGAAAGAATAAAAAGCTTATTTAAACAGCGATGAGTACAGTTAAAGCTTTAGTAGCTCCCTCCACACACACACACACACACACACACACACACACACACACACACACACACACAGAGTCCGGCTGTTTTACTAGCACACAGGTCCAGCGTATAAACAGCCGTCTGTTCGGGAGCTCAGAAATGCTCCATTAAGTAACAATTAACAAGTCAGCTTCACACCGGAGTGGAGTCAGGTGTGTCCAACGCTTTTCTCACCTCTCTTTTCACTTTTAATTCCTTCCTACAGATCCATGTGCCAAACTCCTGTGAGTTCGGGACCAGGGGGGAGGAGGAGGAGGACGGGGAGTTTGACGACTACCTGGTGAAAGATGTGGAGGAGCTGAAAAAAGACCCTCAGACCTGCTTCTTCGAGAACCAGCATCACGCCCACGGCTCCCGCTGGACCCCCAACTACGACAAGTGCTTCTCCTGCAGCTGCCAGGTGAAGACGGCGCAGCCAGCGGCTTCTTCCTTTGAACGTGAGGCGTTTGTGTGTCGATTGCTGGATGTAAAACCGAGTTCTCCTCCTCCAGAAGCGGACTGTCATCTGTGATCCGGTCATCTGTCCTGTCCTGACCTGCCCCAAAACCGTTCAGCCCTCGGACAAATGCTGCCCCGTCTGTGATGGTGAGATGTTCATTTATTCCAAAAATACCGAAATTTCCATCCATAAAAAATAGCAATTTGATAAATCTAGACTAATATCTCTATTTCTCCACAGATAGGAAAGAACCCAAGGACATGAAAACTCCAGAGAAGGTGGAAGAACATCTGGAAGGTTGGTTCTCAGATCTTCATCTCAACAAAACGATGCCAGTCGTGGACGAAATATTAGCTCATTGCGTCGTCTTTGATTTAGTTGAAATGTGGTCCAAATGTGGTTCAAAATTCCCTGTATTTAATTTCTGCAGACAGTTGAATGAATTCCGTCTCCTTTCGTGAACCTCATTCCTCCGTCTTTTGTCTCAGGTTGTTACTTTGAAGGAGACCAGAAGATGCATGCTCCTGGAACCACATGGCATCCCTTTGTGCCTCCCTTTGGATACATCAAATGTGCCGTCTGCACTTGTAAGGTAAATATACAGGAATAAACCCGCTCACATCTGCTAGGATTTACTTTCCCACCCCCCGTGAATGGATCATTTGCCCTGTATTAGCCTCCGAAGAGTCATATGTGCATTTGACATTAGTTTAACCTGAAGGAATGTCCAGACTTTACGTGTATTTATGTGGAAAATGGGAACAAGACACCTGGAATCTGTGCTCCCTCCACAGGGATCTTCCGGAGAGGTGCACTGCGAGAAGGTCACATGCCCGGTGTTGACCTGCGCTCATCCCGTCAGGCGGAATCCCTCCGACTGCTGCAAGGAGTGTCCAGAGGAGGAGAAGAGCGTAGCCGCGCTGGAGCACAGCGACATGATGCAGGCAGACGGTCCCAGGCACTGCAAGTTTGGCAAGAACTACTACCAGAACAGCGACAACTGGCACCCCTGGGTGCCGCTGGTGGGGGAGATGAAGTGCATCACCTGCTGGTGTGACGTAAGTAACGAGGCCAGCGCATTCCTCACCCAAGCTAGCGCTTTTCTGCGAGGCCGTGACGGTTTTTGCTGGTTCTCTGCAGCACGGCGTGACAAAGTGCCAGAGGAAGCAGTGTCAGGTGCTGACCTGCTCCAACATCACCCGCAGAGAGGGCACCTGCTGTCCCGAGTGTGTCGGTAAGATACGAACCAGGTGAAGAAGACAAGCTTAGAGAAGCCAAGATGATGGAAGATGAGAACGTTTTGTTTTCTGTAGATGCCAAAGAAGAAGCTGACCTGATGCTGAAGAGCCCAGACAAAAGGAAGACCTGGAGACACTGATCCAGGACCCTCCTCCTCTTCCTCTTCCTCATCACCTCACACTCACCCAGTTATCAGCTTCAGGATTGTAACAAAGATGGAGGACGCAAAAAGGGAGGAAACACAACAGAAATCTTCCAAAGACTGGTGAAGCAAAGGGACCTAGCGACCACGGGGACCAACCAGACTACAAAAATGCTGCCTTCCTTCTTTTTTTTTTGGCTGGAATTTCCCACTTTTTGCTCAAACAGATGGCGTAAACACCAGAACGCAGACTGGTGGTGGGAAGACGGTTTCCGTGCCGTTAAACAGCGGATCCTGGAGGAAGTGATATTTCACTGACGGGACTCTTCCAGGCGCATCTGCTCCGACCGGATGGGCGGGAAAACTGCTCAAATCAATGTGAGGCTGTGTGCGCGCCAGAACGCTCATGTATGTTTTACTGGAAAGAATCATCGGCCAGGCAGGAAGATTAAACCTCGAGGGTGATGAGGAGGGGTGACAACCGGCCGCCGTGCAGCTTGTGGATGCTGCGGCGCTGCGTCACTGGGAGAGAAGCTTGGAAAGCCTGGCGGTTCTAGTTCTCCCCAAAAACAAACACCAGCTTTGCCTTCACCCTCTGTGATCTCATCGCTTCGCTGCTCTGGTTGTTCCTGTTTCAAATTAAGTAATATTTTATGAATTTTTGAGCTGGTTTGTATTTTGTATTTATTGAAGGATGTGGAGACAATAAAAAAGATGTTGGTAACATGAGATCTGTGAGTTTGTTATGGTCCATTTGTTCCTCCTATTTCTTCATTTTGCACCATTTTTCTTCTCTTCATCCCACAAAATGTTCAGCCTGTGAGTTTGTGATTACGAGAAATCAAGCCAGTTCTTTTTCCCTCCCTAGTTTTCTTTCCGTGCTCTTATTATATCCTGTCATTTTCCCATCTTTGTTATTTAGTTCAAATTGTGTATTTTTTTACATATTAAAAAATCTTTTTTACCATTTCATGACTTTCTGTCTTTATTACCCGTTTAGTAGTTGCTTTTCACAATTTCTAATATTTTCCTGCTCACGCCGATGTTGCGCAGCTAGGACTTCACACAAACGCACACAGACACGCAAACACCGCAAACAGACTGAAAAATAAACACATGTTCGCAGATGTACACACGCACAGACTGTTGATTCAGGAACACACACATTGCCAAAAGCACAGGCAACATTTTTTCCATTTTACACACGCAGGCACGAGTGCACGTAGCAAACAGCGCCCTCCTCTGGACAGAAAACAACACTACACCCACGTTACTCTCTCTTTGTGTTTGAGCGTGTGTGTGTGTGTGTGTGTGTGTGTGTGTGTGTGTGTGTGTGTGTGTGTGTGTGTGTGTGTGTGTGTGTGTGTGTGTGTACCTTCAAAAGCATGTTGGAAAGTCATCATCAGGCCAGCAGGGTGAAAAATTATCTGGATGTCAGCACTGGCAAAGGGCAAAGGTTAAGCATTCTGAGCCATGACCTGCAAACAGACATGAGACACGTCAGCAAGGATGAGAGCCATGAGACATGAGGTTTTGTTTTTGTTTTTCCAGAGCCGAAATATTTCCTAACAAACTAGAATAAACATGCTGTAATAACTAGTGATGTAGCTCTACTTGAGAAAAAAAAATCTTTTAAAAAACGAAATTTTTTTTACAGCATATTTTCCCAATTTTTAAAAACCAGACAACAAAATGTATTAATAATTAGTTATATATGCATTGAATAAACTTTTGTTTTTTTGTGTGAATTCCATTTTTCTCACAGAAAGTTATTTTCCTGAAATCAGACGCTGACGCGCAAAACCGGGTATTTCTGCCCCCTGCTGGTGGCTTCTGGTATAGCTCACTGTCCCCACAGAGACGCTAAATGCTTCTTAATGTTCCAGATTTTTATGAGGTCATATAATTCAGGAAGCTTCTGGGTTCAAACTGTGCTTCTTTTAAGACAGTTTATAGCCTTGTACTGGTTGTTGTGAGTGACGTGAGCAGGACTGGTCCAATGCTCCCTGACTTGTTTTCCCACCTTATGGTAACTTTTGTCAGGGGAAAACGGTCTGACAATTAAATAAATAAATAAACTTGCTTTATTAGGGTAGAACTCACAAAACCCTCTAAAAGCACTAGATTAAAAAAACTCAAACTTGGAAACTAATGTTCGGGCAACGGAAGCCTGAAGGGCCAGTGATTGGACCGGGTTCAGGTGTGCGCCAATTAGTCTGGAAAAAAGAAAAGCCACAAAGGGGCAAAACAGGAAACAGAACTAAAAAAAAACACATAAAATAAAAACATGCATTCGAAAATATCACAGTTTCCCTTTTCTAAACTACCTTGACGACCTTTAAAGGGTGTAAAGTAATTCGAGGCGAACTAGCCCTTTAACGAAAATAATCAAAACTAGGTCAGTAATATTGTTTTTTTTCTTTACATTTTTGCGTAGCTGGAGGCTATAAATGATTCAATTAATATATCACTTCAGTAGTCATCCGGAATCTGTTATCTGATAAATTAACTCTGAGAAATGGTTGGAGCTGCAAAGAGACGCTTAAACAAACAAGAAACACACACACACACGTACACACACACACACACACACACAGGCGTACACACGGGGCTTTAAAAGATGGTGTCGTTAACAGAATGTTGTCAGATTCTCCATTAGTCCAACGCAGGAAGGTCCTTAACAGAGAGGCCGAATTGATTCTGCAAAGATGGAGGAAGAAGGCTCCTCATCAGCACCGGCCTCCCTCTATTGATCTGCGTGACAGAGGCTCTTCACGCAAAGCTGCTGCAGCTGCAGCCTGAGCTGATGGTGCATTTGGATCAAGAGGAAAGTTTACCACCAAAGATCTTTTGAAGGAAAAGCACGAAGTCACACTGATCCTGTTGGAACTCTTTTGGGCCCCTGAACGCAGCATCGCGGTGTCTGAGTCCACTGCTGTCGTGGCTCCATTTCTTAAAACTAAAATGATAGTTTCTAGAAAAAAAAAAAAAAAAGCTTGTGATATGATTAATTTGTCGCAGTCTGTCCAACACTCAGAGTTGTGTTGTTATTCCTGTGCGGGGGAGATAAAAACGGAGATGATCCATGAAATCAGACGGTCTATTTTTAGCAGCATCCGCTTCAGAATTGCACTTATTGTGACTTTTTTTAGTACTGAGAAACTGTGAAGCACTAAAGCATCACTGACAAATTTAACAGACAAACAACTGGAACCAAATGAGCTCAACCAAGAGAGAATAGATGAATCAGGAGCGAACGTGAAGGAGACATTTATGGATTTGCGTTTTAATGGGTGTGAGATGATCTAACTGCAATATAAAAGATAGAATAAAAACGAGGAGAATAAAATGTATAAAAGTGTTGCTGAAACGTCAAATTATAAGCCCCAAAAAGTAAAAAAAAAAAAAAATACTGTATTTCAACAACTTCGACCTCAGTTATAATCGGAAATGCGCAAATTGAGTGTTTGCCAGTGAAAGGGTCGCCACGGTGACGCCCCTGAAAGGCAGAGACGGTCCTAAAACCTCCCAGCCGGGTGATTTGTTGGTGACTTCATCACAAGTCCTCCCACAGGTAACCTCCTCTCCCTCTCCATCAGTGCGCCCCCTCCCTCTCCGCATCCCAGCCCGGCCAGTTGGCTCCGAGCAGCGCGAACCCAGCTCAGCTCTGCACATCTGGAGGGGCGAGCTGTGCATGAGGCGGCACCACAAGGGTTAGTTTTTATCCTTTTTTTTTTTTTTTTTACATTTTGGTGGCGCCAACACCCGCATTGCAACACTGGGAGCGACGGCGAGAGGCGGCCGGCGGACGTCTGAGGTGCGCTGTGCTCCGTCGGTGGTCCTGCGCCATCACAGCTCTGCTCGGTTCACGTCTCCACTCTTTGGACTCCAGCGACGGCGCCTTTCCTCGGCTCCCACCAGTTGGAGAAGTTGGGTTCCTGCGGCCGCAGCTTCTTCACCAGGACCGGAAACTCCTGGGGTCCACACTGGAACCCAGCGCTCAAGTTGTCCCGGGGGATAAACTGTTGCCTCAGCCCAACTTTGGCTCGCAAGCAGCGGCGTTTCCTGCCGGTGCGAAGCCCCTTCCGTCCCACCGACTCCTCCACCCTCGGAGCCCGGAGGGGGAGCCATGGAGAGCTGCAGGTGACTGGCCGTCCGTCCGCCTCTCAAGACGCCCAACCTGCAGGACGGAGGAGGAGGTCCGCGGTGCCCTGGACAGGATGGTAGGACCCGCGCGCGCGGCTGTGTGTGTGTGCGCGCATCCGTACCACAAAATGGCCCCCCCCCCCCACACACACACACACACACAGCTCCTGCTCGTCACGAGACAGACACACAGCTCTATCTGCACATCTGCCGCCGCTGCAGGCTTCAGATTGGACACACGTCAGGCCCCGACCCGCTTTAACGAGCTCTGCGATCATGTGCTTCATTTTTTTTTGGGAAAGTAGCAAAAGTCTCAAATTTGAGGCTTGGAATTGTTTTCTCTCACTCTCGACCTCACCACGCATGCGCGCGCGGATGAAGGCGACGATAATTGCCCGCATGCAGGTGTGTGTCCGATCCACAGGTCCGGTGGCTGCATTGGGGGATTCCCGCCGCTAGGAGGACCTGAGGACCGGCGCAGCACGATGCATCTGTCAGAGGCTGACTTTCACCAGTCTGGTGCAGCGATGCAGCCAGAGGATCAGCTCAGGATCCGCCTGTGGCTCCTTTATAGGCGCCGGAGGCCTTTAATAACACAGGGACCCGCCTCCCCGGGCTTAAAACCTAATCACAAAAAAGGCAGGGATGAGCAAAAACAGCCGAAAGTGTGTAATCAGTCCACCGTGACACACGTTTTCAAAAAAAGAACCAGAAGCGAGCTGACGTCCTGCTGCGACCGCCAGCAAAGGGACTGGTTCTCCTTTCAAATCCGGCCCTCGGGGGACATTAGCAGAGGGGGCGGCGGAGGAGCGAGGAGGCCTCAGCGGACGACAGGATGGGCCTGTTGGGGTCAGAACCGCGGGCCCAGCGTGCTGCCCGCTGGCGCGAGGAGCACAACAGGCCGTCAGAAACGAGGCTGCGTTTGCCTACCGCAGACCGTCCCGTTCACCGTCTGAGCTTAGAGCTCCAGAAAAGGCTGAAATCTGGATTTTGCAAAACACAAGCAGCCTTTAAATCAAACACGGTGGCCCAATGTTAGCATTAGCAACACAGATGCTCTGGCGACACGCTTTCATCGCTTTCGCTGCGCCTTGAGCCTCGGTGCTGTTGTACAACGGCTCCGCTCTTTTTGCTGAAGTTGGTCACCTCATTATTCAGAAACCTGCAAATTTAGAGGTTCACGGTTTTCTACTGGCAGTAAACCGTCGCAGGCCGGTGTGTTTTCTGGGAGAGAGCCTGGATGGAGGGAAGAAGCAACAGAGATAGAAAGCTGCACTTTCTAGCTGTTTACCCATCTGGGGAAGCTGAGTCAGACGCTGCGACTCTATAATTCAGCGGCGTTACAGCGGCGTTCTGCCAGGCGGAGCCGACTTGGTGCTGGGCACCCAGGAACCTCTCCAGGTTAGCTGAATTAACGCCTCCTGGAGCTCACAGTTTTGGGTTTATTGGAACATCCAGAGAGTCATGCTGCTGCAGATTTGGCTTGAATTATTAATTTTCCCCAATTATAGAAGAACACCATGGTCCCGCTACACTACCCTAACGATATCGCTGTTTTATATCCTCCGATATTACAAAGTTGCCTTTTCCTCTGATCTCAGTTGGGCCGTTGGTCAAAAACTTCTCAGCAAAAAGTCAAAGAAAACTTCCTGCTCTGCCACCCGGCCAGTAAATACCCTGACACAGAATCCACCTAAACGTTAGGTTAATAAATGAAGGCTCTTTATACCAAAAGAAGATCTGGTTATAGTTTGGGCCCGAACATGAAGTTTAAGCTGGAATCCTTTAAAATATCAACAGATGCGTCAAACATGGCTGACAAAGATGGACAAAAAGGTCCACGAAGGGGACTGAAACTCCCAAACACCCAAACACAACATCAGAAATCAACAATGTGCAACTACACACTTGAACAGAGGACCTGCAGCAGCTCCGGGGAAGAGTTTTACGGTTTAATATATAATTGATGGTGAGGCTGGTAATGTATAATGCCCCTGGCGTGTACACCAGTGGGTTGGATATGTTCCACAGGACACACACTATTCCTCAACCCACACACACAATTCTCCTTCAGACATCCATCCCAGGCTACCGTTCCTCCACGTGGGCTTCTGCAGGGTTTATGAGGACATTCGTTATTTTAAAGAGCCCTGGCGACACCGCAGGTTCCCTGGCGACCACCGGGGGGCGACTGGCTCAGCCTCCTCCGATGATTCAGTCACTGCCTTGGCTAAACAGGCAGTGTGTGAAATACACACATTTCATGTGTCAGGCCAGCAAAAGAAGCAAGCCATCCATCCAAACACACAGGAACAGAGTTTCTGAGCCGCAAACAGAACTTTATGAGCGAGAATTCAGACATGCACCAAAGGTGGAGGTGTGGGGTGGATTTCGGTGGCGCTAGCGCTCTGGATCCTCCCTCAGACCGGCCTCTGAGCCCATGTGATCACTTCAGAAACAAGTGTTTGTGGAACCAACAATCTGACAACAGCCTGAGAAATGATCATCCGTCAGCGTCCAGCTGAGCTGTCGGCCGGTTGGTTCAAGCTCCCACCAGAGTGCCTCCACGTGCACGGCCAACCTGCCCGTCGCGCTCGGAGGCCTCACGCAAAACAAGCTGTCACACGGTCGAACAAAAGCCGTTTATTCGAGCTGTAGATGGATGCCTTTGATCTCAATATTCATTCAACTAGACAGGAACAAAGCATCAAAGCTGAGGTTCCACTTTGAGTCTAATACCGGTACTTTTCCACCCAAGCGTGTCGGTCCCAGGGATTTCTAAGGCACACACGCATCTCACGAAATCTGCAGTTAAAGCTCGTCTCGATTTCGCCTCCTTGAAAAAGCAGCAACGCTGCAGCCACCGTCGCAGTCGGGCCGCTGCTGCAGAACACCGCAGACACTCAAATGGCAATTTCACAGTTACATAAGCGGCGTACTTTTAAAGCATAAAGTGCGCTTCTGTAATATCAAAGGTTTGAAAAGCCCAGTCATTTTCAAGACATGGAGAGAAAATGAGGCTACTTCTAAAGCAAATACTGTAAAAGAGGACGCATAAAAAGTCATCTGCAGACACAAATAGTACCGTAAATTCCGGACTATAAGCCGCTACTTTTTTCCCAAACTTTCAACCCTGCGGCTTATGCAATGATGCGGCTAATGTATGCATTTTTTCTAACGGGCCGCCAGGGGCGCTCGAGCAGAAAAGGTAAGAGTGAGACCGGTGGAATATATGTGTCGAGGAAGATGCAAGTTTAACGTAACCTCGCGCTTTGTCCGTGAATAAAATTAGCATGAACAGACCCTCATCATGGAAAATGCAAGAAGAAATGCATATGACGCAGCTTTCAAGTTAAAAGCAGTCGAGCTGGCTTTCAGTGACTTTTACCGTTTTTTTTAACCAGCCCTGTTAGTGCTGTGCTACCGTATTCTTGCTGTGTTACTGCCGCGTCACAGGCACTGTTTGGAAAGAAAAGCTAAGGTATATTCTTAAAACTTTGAAAACTCTCTCTGTGTACCGTCTTTCTTTGTAAATATGTTTACATGTTTTAATGTGGGCACATGCGGCTTATATACAGGTGCGGCTTGTGTATGTACAAAATCGGTTTTCCTCTAAAAATGTAGTGGGTGCGGCTTATAATCAGGTGCGCTCTATAGTCCGGTTTTTACGGTAGATATTTGTCAGGAATCCGGAGTATGGCTTTGTTTAACCGGTTTATGTGAGACCAAACTTTCTTTCGGCAAACACAAGCAGCTGATTTATTCTTCCACCGTCCAGATTGGAAACCGTGGAACTTGCGATGCTCCAGGGCCATCAAAAGTCCCACAATAAAGCCAGCAGAACTTGGTTGTGGGCGTCTGGTCATGAACGGCCGCAGTTATCAAAGTTTTCCTGGACATTCTGTCACGAGGAACCGCCGAACCATTAGCGACAGGCCGACGAGAGCTCCTCGGCCTGAGGCTAGCGTGTCGGTTTTACGGTAACCTTGAGTGCCGTTTTGGGCCGTTCACAGCTTTTATCTGTCGAACCGAGTCTGCTGACATCTGCTGACGGTGTGTTTACAGCAGCAGAGTTTGGTTGCAGGCACATTTACGAACCCAAATCTCCGATCCCTTCCAGCCGGATCAGTCAAACTTTCCACTGGAGGTGTAAAACTGCCCCCAGCCTCGCGGAGGCGAGCCCTGGCCTAATCTTGAAGGTCTGGGGTTAAACTACAAAGGTGCGCACTTTGAAACAAGATTCGGAACAAAGAAGGACTGTCCTAATGATTAACCTGCGCACTAACCAACACACACATGTTCTTCCGTAATGAAAAATGTCCTCATGTTTATTGAGGAATTCCATCTCTTGACATATTTGCATATAGATTTGCTGTAATCACATCAGTGGCTGCAGAAGATCATCAAACAGACGGTCTGGAAACACGTTAATAGGAAGCACTGTTCAATCACGGCAGATTTCTGCTCGCTAATCTGAGCTAAGCGCTAAATGTGGCGCTACGAGAGCTGAAAGTCAGGTGAAAGTGACGTCTCCTCGCGCCTGGGTGCTGATGAAACCTTGATGGGAGCTAAAGAGCAGCGATGAGATGAGCTGTTACAGCTTTCAGACACCTGTGTTCAATAAAAAGGTCAAACGACGTCACGCAAGAGGCCTCAAACGCTCTCTTTCATGCCTGTGATTAGTATTTGTTCTCAAATGAGACTAAGACTTAAAATGGAAAAAAAGCTATAATTTTGCAGTCTAGTTATCAGCACCTATCAGCTGCTGAACGAGTTAGGTAGTCATCAACATGGAGGGGTCGTTTGCTTTGGATACACCTGGGCTCAGGTAACTCACCTTCACCTTCACAAAGAAGACATTTAAAGTTTTGATTCAGCTTTCCAAAGCATCTGCTAGTCAGCTGAAAGTCAGAATCAGCCAGACGAGGTGAACCTCGGGGCCTATCAGCTGCCAGCACCCATTTCTCAGGTTTTATTGACACCGGATCCTGATGGGAGGGGTCGGTTCCACGGAGCCGCTTTAGTCCCGCCTCGCGGAGCCTCGGCTCCACCGGGGACTTGGAGGCTATAAAATGAAGGAACTTACCGTCATCTGGAGGCCAACTTCACTCGGAGTTCCCTTGGCGAACTCCCGCGGAGGAACTGACGCGGATCGGATGGTTTGATCCCCGCGCACTCTCGCACATTTGGCCGCCGGGTTTCCCCTCACGTCGAGGCAGAGAAGAGCCGACCGAGGCGCCGCAGACGGCGGAACCATGGCCGGGGGCGGCTCGGACCAGCGGGCGCTGCAGTATGAACAGACGCTGGTGAGTTGGGCTGGATGAGGAACTTTGGCCGCAGGTCAGAGTTCGTGTTGCAGAGCGGAGTCTTTGACCGACCGGAGCCACGTTTGGGCAGAAAGTTTCGGCTCAGGCAAATGGACGCGTGTCCGTGTGGCGCATGTGTGCCAAATGAACCGACGTGGCCGTGGGGGTTATGGATGATTGTGGATTGACAGTCATCCGTAGCGCCCGGTGGTTGTAGATTATTGATTGGTTTGTTGGCGTGGACCATCTTGGCCAACGCGGTTGCGCGTCCAGAGCGCTCACCTGAGGGCCGAGCATGGTGCCGCTGCCGCTGCCGCTGCTGCTGCTGCTGCTTAACCCTGCTGGCCCGAGGCTCTAGTTTTTGTGGCTGAATGGGTCCCAAAAGAACGCCAAAAGACTTTCGACTCTTGCTTTTTTTGTTTGGAAGGTCGTCGGAACCAAGATGTGTCAGTCAAGTCTTAATGACGCTGCGTAAAATGAACTACAATTTCCACAAGTGCATTCCAGAATGTTCTTTTTTTCTCGAGTGAATAGATTTGTCTGTTAACATCCTTGTAACACTAGTTATGAGAACCCTTTTCCCACCTGCGGGGTGGCCAGCATGAAGTCACAGCAGCAGTCTGGAGTCTAATCTGAGGTGAGCGTTTTGCTCTGAAAGCAGCCACGTTCGCTCTTGACCTCCATCAGGACTGAATCCCTGCTGCCTGCAGAGGATGATGTCATTACAGTACATGACAGTGTGTCAGGTGCTCACCGTGTGTGTGTGCGTTCATCATTTCTCACCAGCATGAAGCATATTGGCTTCTGACTGTTGCGTAAGTCGGGTTATTTTTATAACAGAAGTGGACAGATTTCGGTGGTCTGCACACAGATGTGAAGTCGTGTCGGAGGGGGGGGCTCCCACACGGGCCTTGGAAGGTGAATTTTCTACCAAATTGCAGTGTTTGTGTGTGGCTGAGCTGTCCCGGACAGACTCCTGTCAAGCCCAAAGGCTAAGTCTTTAAAGAGCTTCATTTACGGGCCCAATGGGCCGTTCAGCGCCAGCGAGGCCTTAAATCGAGAGGAGCTGCGACTGTTCTCGGCTTCCTTTTCTTGCAAAACTTTCTTTGTGCAGATCCCTGCCCTGCTGCTCTGTGTGCTGTTAATCTGCGTGTGTATGTGTGTGAGAAAGGGGGAGATTACGCAATGTGCATCCCGCTGATTCAGCGCCGGAGGATCAGTGACCCAGCCGGGGTCTCGTGCTCGGCCCTCCGGCCCTCAGACAGGAACGTGCAATCAGTTTAAAAAAACATCAACTCTGGGGTGGTTGTTGGACGAAAGCAAAACACAAAAGCATCTAAAATGAATCTTTTAAAAATATCCGCAGTGTGATAAAAACCTCTGGAACCATAGAGGAACTCTTTGTGGCCCCCCTCCGTTCTTGCGGTGGGTTGTAGTAACATGGTGTCTTTGTGTGACGCTGGCAGGCGTGATGCTTGTGTGGGCTTGTTGTGGACAGCGGACGCTCAAAGAGGCCAGTGTAGTTCTGAAGGCTGCACACAGAGACGTCGGAAGGCGCTGAATCGACCGTCATCGTAGGAAAAATCGAAAACGCCGTCCCATCCACATCAAACAGGGAAACCTGCAGGATGCACGGAACTGCATGGAACAGGGAATAAAGTTCACCACTGTAACCACTGTAGCACAACAGGATATTAGTATAAACAGGTTTTATCTGCCTGTGTTGGGAACTCTGTGTCCCTATGTAGATGATAAACAATACATGTCAAAGGTAGCATTTTATTAAGTGTTGACATGAGGGTTAATATTCCTACTTTCCCCAGGATTAGCTCTGGCAAAATTGTTCTTTATTTGGCCAAAACAGATCTGCAACATTTATTGCAACAACACAAATTCGATTCTGATGTCACCACGAACACTGCCTAAGAGCTACCTGGACCTCGTGATCACCTTCATCGGCTGTTGGGCGATGAAAAGCTTCTGTTTTTGTGTCCTGGTCCGGAACCACCATTGGGGCTGTGCCGTGATGGTTAAAGTCAGGTGAGGCTGAACTGCTATTTATTTTCGCCGGCTTTGGCTCGTAAAGCTGTTCCGTCTGGAGGCTCACGACCTCCTCCAGCTTTTGATGGTGTGTCAACACCGCCGGTGTTTCTGTTCCGTGTCGCGTGTTGGCAGCCTTGAACAGGTTCAGATAAGAGTCATTAGGCAAGAGATAAGCTGAGCACAGAACACCTTGACGAAGGAGGAGTCTTGTGTTGGTGGTGGGATCCTGTTGTCTCTCACACACACACGCACACGCACGCACACGCAATCTTGGTTGTAGTTGGCGGGGTAGCTCATTCCTCCTAATTTGCAAGCAGAAAGTTTCTAATCTTGACCGTTTTAAAGCATCATGAATATTAAAGCACCACACAGTCTGTATTTTATCTTTTTACAGAAGGTGTAAAATGATTTATGAGTTTATAGCCACGCTGACTGTCCTGACAGGGGGTCATTAGCAACCTGGCGCTGCTGTAATCAGGCCTTGTGGAGCCTCATTTCAATGTCGCACGGTGGAAAATTTCCTCCAGTTGTTTCTTTTTGGTCATTGCTTTCACGATGACTCCGTCACTCCAGAGAGGTGGAGTCTTGTTGTTTTTCAGAGGCAGATCAACGACTCCTTGACCTCCTTGAGCAGTCAAAATCTGCCTGGAAAACTTTAGTCTCAAACAGGCCGACAACCATCAGAAACCAGCATGTTTGATTTTTTTTTTTTTCAAAAATCAAACATTAATCAAAGTAAAACCAACTAAGTCCCAAGTATTTATTCTTTTGATCAACAACAATGATGGATCAATGTGCCTTTTCCTTTCAGGGAGGAATCTTCGGTTTAAATACAAATATTTGTAGAAATGGAAAGAATTTGTTCTGAATGACTTCAGCAAACACGTGTTGACCTAAGAAAAGAGTTTGTGTGCATAGTTTTTTTTAATTATTATTTGTTTTCAGATCCATTGATCATCTGGTGATGATTAACAAGAACAAAGTCAATAAATGAATTAGTATATTAGGCAGTTTCAGGTGTCGAGGCGTGTTTGGTGATCAGTGACAATCAGAGGTTCCTCTGACAGGTGGGGAAGAAGCGGAGCTCTTGGTGAAATAAAATGCACAATAGAGCAGCAGATCCATGCTAATGCAGTCTGCACAGCTCACCCCATTACCATCTGACCAACTTCTGCTGGATTCAAATGCAAATATCGGCAACATTTATCATCACCATCTCTGCAGCTTATGAAATGAAAGTAAGTTATTGATATTACTGACGTGTAGCCCAGGTCCCTCTGCTGGGGACCCAGCGGAGAGACGCAGCTGTGTCACCCTGAGGTCCCAGAGCAAAGACACAGTTGACACACCAGAGGATGTTCCCTTCATTATCAGCCCGTTTTGGTTTTGGACGTCTTAAAGCATCTGCTCAGAGACTTTCATTGTTTTGGGTTGTGTTCTGATATGGAAGTCTGCCATGTTTACTGACTGGTTTGTGTGTATATTGGTGTATGCAGGATCACGCTGTTTGCTTGTCCTCTGTCTGTTATATCTAGATCAAGGGTGGGGAATTATTTTGCCCGAAGGGCCACATTGGGTTTTAGATCTTGATGAACAGGCCGGCTGACCTAAAACTCCCTGATGATAGACTTGATAGACCTTTTTTTGGCTTTAGAAGACATTTTTGTGACCGGATTGAACAGTTCACCGGGTCACATGTGGCCCCCGGGTCTCAGTTTGTCCACCTTTGGTTCAAATCATCAGGATGCCTCTTTGGTAGTTTCGCCCAGTGTTAGTTGTCTTCTGCCTCTTAAAGGATGTAGTTTCACCGTGATTGCAGCATAAACGCTGCAACGCTTGTTAGTGTTTTGCCTCTGATGGTCTTAATCAACCCCCGAGGACGGAATAGAAGCTGCTCACCTCAGGTTATCAGCAAGCAGTAAAAGGAAGAAGACATGTGTGTCAGGTTTGGCTAATTGGCACTGGAGGTTTTGGAGTAGGCTCCTGCCTCCGCCTCCAGGTGTGAAGTACAATCATAGGTCATAGACGGCATTGCAGCGAGCACCTGTTTCCTCCCTTGTTGCGTCGTGTGTTTGTTGCTCATTCTTGTCCTAATGTGGATGTGAGTTGAACTGAAGTTAATGAAGCCTGGCCCGGAGCCGGATTAATTAAAAATGGTCTTTCCTCGTCTTTTAAAACAGACCAGCCACTGCTGTGGAGCATGGGGATACGTACTGATTAAGGATGTAAAACAACACTGAAAAGGTTCCTTTTTTTTTTTTTTTTGGATTAGTCTTAAGAAATTCGCTATTCCTGCACCTTTTCACATTCTAGGCAGTGATGATACAAAGTTAAATAATTTTGTTCTTAATTCGTATACCCTTGGGTTCAATCTTTGGAAGATCAGAGGGTCAAAAGGCCCTTTACAATCTGGAATATCTGGA